>CM031613.1:62687934-62705434 GCA_018398815.1 Conus ventricosus
ATCGCTTAAATTCTGCTTTGAGATGTTAAAAGAGCACTGCTGATCAGTTTGCCCATTGCTTGACCCTGGTCTGTGGCATACCGGGCTGTGGCTACATGTGGCATATAGGGCTCTACCCCAGTAATCACCTTCCCTCATTTGTCGATACGAAACTTGATCAGCAGTGTTCTTTTAACATCAATAATGCGAGAAATGCAGATATTGAGATTTTGAACCAGGTGCACGAAAACAGGTCCTTTAAGGCCGGTCAGGATACCAAACGGCGGATATGAGAAGCGCCGTTTTGGTATTGGGCGCCGTTTTCGTATGTCATACCAAAACGGCGTTTCAATACCAAAACGGCGCTCTACACGGGTCTTCAGAGAAGTTGTCTTCTAGCAAACAGGGGGGAAGCGTAGAACAAAGCGCGTTCACTTTGAAGACCTGCCCTCAAGATCGGCAATGACTGGTTTGCTCGACGGATATATCAATCGTTTGACAAACAGTGAAAATGAACACTTGAATCGTTTCCGAACTAGTCAACAACCCGTTACGGTAGAGACGTGAAAAAAAATCGCTAGATACTAGAAATGAGTACCGCCATCTGAACGAGCAAAAAACACAAACAAACAAACTGCAATTATACGGTGCAAAGAGTATCTCAACAGTACATCTGAAAAGAAAGTAACGTTGTTGTTTCACTTGAGGTCTCAAACTGCAGAAAAAGGTCTCTGAGTACACACCGAGGTCACTAAACCACTCCCCCCCCCCCCCCCACACACACCACACAGAAAAGAAAATAACAACTTCAGATCGTGAGAGGTAGTCAACTGTCAAAACGTGACAATTGTCAGTTGACAAACAGATCGAGCTAAGAGAACAGTAATATGCCGACTCTAAGCCACTTGCTCCTCCACCGAGTTTTCAGGTGAAAGTGACCTAGAATCAGCATATTACTGTTCTCTGACAAGTAAGACGTCAATAACCAAAAAATAACGATTATCTACAAACAAACATACTGTGCAGGGTTATCCGTTTTCAATACTAATTTACAAAACTTTTCAGATTTTAGTTTTTGCTTAATCCTATGTTTTTCTTGATCGTTTTCAATAACATCTTTTTCACGCAAACATTCATCAAATGCGTCTCTGTCTTTCATGTGAAATAAAACTAAAGTCTTTTAAACTGAGTTATATTTTTGACATAAAGTAGAATCATATTTCTTCTTCTTATTCTACCACTTCTTCACACACACACACACACACACACACACACACACACACACACACAGACACACACACACACACACACACACACACACACACACACGAGTGCGCTGAAGTGAAAACCATACCTCCTCGCTTGCCGCGCAGGCAATTCAATGACTTTCAAAGCCTATTGAAATGGCCTCTCTTAATATGAGGGTGCAGTTATGAATAGCGATCGATTTCTATTGCTTGCAGTTCTGAATAGCGAGATTCTAATAAGTGGTTGAAAGGATCTTGCTCACTCATTCCCGCCTGGGTAAAACAGATATAGACATGTTTCTTACATTCACCTATCATAAGTCAAGATTTAATCATGTGATAGTTAAAAAGACGTCACATCCGCCAGCACTTAGTGTTGTTGACAACGGGCCTTGAGTTATCTCGTCATTTGGTGTTGTGGTGCTGTGGTGAACGGATGTGTGGTGCTTTTTCTGCGAGAGAAGTGTTTACATATGGCACAAAATATAGCTGCAGTTTTAGAAGACAGTGTGGATTCTGGGTTAGAAAAAGTTCTTGAATCACAAATACCTTTTCAACAGCTTTATAGATTAAATTATTTGGGTGCGGAAGACATGGAATCGCTACGACTTTCCACAAGCTCAAAATCTTCCATTACCGCTGACAACGCTAACGGAATTGTGGGCAGAGGAAGAAAAGAATGCTTTACATGAAAATATAAGATACTTTGAAAAATGATTGAAGCAGCTTGTAAAGCAACGGTTAATGCTGGCAAGTTTTTGTGAACTACTGGCGATTGGAATGACGCGGTTCTAAAACAGAAACAGCTATATAACCACCTGTCTGTCAAGTTTTCTGAACTACTGTGACTGGCTTCTAAAAATAGTAACGGTTACGCGTAACCGCCTGGCTAGCAGTGAAGGCTCGGCTGTTGAGGCCACAGGGACGACCTAACAGCGTGCAGGCCTGCGTGGTGGGGTTTGGACTACTGACGATAGTATGACGGGCTTCTAAAAATAGTAACGGTTACGCGTAACCGCCTGGCAAACATTTCTACTGAAAACCTGCTTCAACGCCCTGCACACCTCCTTTTTAGGCTGCCTTTGGGTGGCCGACGATAGAACTGAAACAGATCCTGTGATTATTGATCAGGACTGTGATAAGTGCTTTCGGTGTGTCTGAATTTACGACGTTCAAGTGTGAACAACAAAAAGCCTTCCTTCACTTTCCACAAGCACTGTCTGTCTATTGTGTGTTTGTTTGTTTGTGTGTTGTTTGTTTGTGTGGTGTGTTTTGTCCCACCCCACCCCACGCACGCACGTCCCCCACCCCACACCACGCACCGCACGTCCCCCCACCCCCACCCACGCACGCACGTCCCCCACCCCCACCCCCTGTGTACACCACACAAACTCCTACCCCCAAGTCGCCCCAAGTTCTTAATTAAGTTTTTAATTAAGTCACCCCAAGTTCTTAATTAAGTTTTTAATTAAGTTACTTCAAGTTCTTAATAAGTTCTTGATTAAGTTCTTGATTAAGTCACCCCAAGATCATAACTAAGTCATCCTTTAAGTATTCAAGTTATCTTATAATTTATCAAAAAAATACAAGCTATGTTATTATCTTAAATAGTAGATGTCTAATATAGTACACACACGCCTAAAAAAACGCGTCTCGTTGAGGATGTCTTGCTCAGCGTTCTCTGCATAGATCTTAGGAAGTTCTTACATCCTAAGCAACCGCATTGATTACAATTCTGGTCTATGGAAATGTCTTTTATAGACTCCATGTCTTTATTTATTGCCTTTATCATTTATAATACGCCATGATCTATTTTTATTAAAAAATTCAAATATTATTCCATTTGAATGGATCAAAATGATGCTTTTGTTATTGGCGGTTTTGGCGTGCAGTTGTTTTTTCTGTATTTAACGGTTCAGATTTTTTTTGATTGCTTTTGTTTTGGCTGCCATTCTTAATATTTTATAACAGTAATAACCGCCCCCAGCAGCAGCAATGGCGCCAAAATGGCAACAGTTTTAAGTTCAATATTCCATGAAGACTTTGGTGCTGTAGGCTTGTATCACATGGAGTTTTTTAGCGGGCATTGAATCAACTTGTTTGGCGTTGGCGGTGTTATGTTTTCTGAGAGTCATATTCTGTAACATTAATTTTTTTGTCTGTTCCACTCTGCATAATTTTTTTTCCTGCTTCAACACGCCCAGGATTTTTAATGGTTCCACCGATTCAGCGTTTTCTGCTGATTTTCTGGCTTGGTTACTTTCTCACCTGATTCAGTGTTTTCTGATTCTGCTGATTTTCAGCTTGTTCATTTGAAGGGAAACAAAATCTATATGATTAAAAGTTATTAATCCATGATTTAATGGGCGATAGCAATGTTCCAAATCTATAGTATAGATCACATCCTAGAGACTCTATGACTTTGTTAAAATGGATCTTGGCGTTAAATCATACGTAAGATCTTGTTCAGAATCAATGGGAGCAAATCTACTGACTAGTTTAGTGTACAAACTAAGAACCGTTTGCCCACACTTTTCACCATTTAGACCCCAGCTGCGCCTTCATACCTGTTATGATACTTTAAAATGTCTTGCGGCGACATCTGTTGAATCTGTTCTATGCTGAATTCAGTTCCGAGGAACTGTTTTGTTTTTCCACATGCTGCCAAAGAATACAGCCTTTCCTTTTTGGGCATAATAGCTTGGTCATCAACTTGGTCATTCATAAGTTCAGGAAGGTTTAGGCCGCCCTGTAGCTGTAGTAGATCATCACTGTTCATGTTTTTTAATAATTTATAATTATTTTATTTTCTAAAAAATGAGCACCGAAAAAACTGTTACCAACCTTGTATACCATTCTGCTGTTATTGGAGACCTAAGTGTAGATACTCAATGCTTGGTAAAAGCTTGTTAAGAATTAACCAGCAGATCTTGGCAAACTAGACTTTGAGGATTCAGCAAAGCTGATTGCTATTATTGCAGCTTCGTTTGCCACGAAAGATTTTCTAGTCAAGCAAGGAATAATTCCAGACAGTATAAATATGTAAATAAAAAATAACATTTATAAAAAATGGCTTCACTCGTAATGATGATAGGTGGCGCTGTGGTGAATGCGCTTGCTTTTAGCGGAAGTAATTACGCATTTAGTAAACTGCGGGATGACGGCGAGAGAAAAAGACATAACAAAGCTATGGAGCAACTAGCAGCTGCACAAGATCGCTATGAAAAGCAGAGACTTGAGCAGTTAGATTTTATTAATGACACACTGAAAAAACAGGGGCATGCAGCTTACATATTTTAAAGATGTTGATCAAGCAATAAAACAATATTATCTAGTAACAGGCAAACCAATCGAGACATTGCCCCCACCAAAATTTAGCGACTTTTATCAACCATCAGAAAAACAAAAGATGCAAGAAATCGCGTTTATTGCCTTGGTATGACTGTCGTGTATTTTTGTTGCGCATAATATTGCTGAATAAAAAATGAACAAAATCTATTATTCCCCCAAAGGATATTGGAAGGGCATCACAGCAATTAAAAAGCTAAGCCAAGCAGCTGGGGGTCAGTGAACAAACAGCAAAAGAATGGTTATCTAAACAAGCGATTTGGCAAATTTATTTACCAGCGCCTAGACGAATACAGAGACCACACTTTGTCAATACAACCCCAAACGACACCCATCAAATGGATCTTCTTATATTTACCCTTGATAGGATTAGACGAAAAAGATTTAAGTACGCACTCACAGTCATATGACATGGCTTCAAGGTACAAAGATGCGGAGCCCTTAACACAAAAGAGTGCTTCTGCTGTTGCTGTCGCTATACAACTGATATACAACGAGGGCCACTAACTTATCCTCGCATGATTCAAGTTGATGATGGAAAAGAATTTAAAGGCCAAGTGAATCAATTATTGTTAAAACATAGAGTTACCATTAAAAAAAGGCATTCCCGGAGTTCACAGATCACAGGCTTTAGTTGAAAACTTTAACAAACAGTTAGCCGAAAGACTTTTCTCCTACCAGTATCACAGAGAGCTGATTGACAATTCTCGCAACACAGAATGGGTTAGAAGAACTGCCCTCAGTTTTGCGCGCAATGAATAATGAAGAATTTAAAGGGTTAAAACCAGTACAAGCAATCAAAAGAAAAACAATAAATGTTGTTGAAGGAGAGTCTTCATCCGGCAAACTATTACCGTTTGGTTTAAAAGTAAGGTACCTTTATTTACCGGGGGAAGCAGAAGGGACACTCGCATCAGGGCAAAACCGATCCAGTTTGGAGTGTTGATCCATATGAAATAAAAAGAAATTGTAAAAATGAATCCGCCCGTGTATTATTTACGAGAAACTGACACAACAAAACAACCAGCTCCTCAAAGATCTTTTGTGAAAGAAGAACTGCAGATAATTCCCCCAGACACAGTTCCGCTTTAATTAATTTACGGTTCTCCAGTGCCCGATTGCATATGAAAACTCTGGATTAACAAATACTCGTTTTGTGTTTGTTCTATCTAACGACTTCTTTGTTACAACTGTTGTGTTGATCTCATGTAGATTAGATCGCAGTTTTACGTTGTCATGATGAAAAGTCTTATTGCCAAAACAATGCTTCTTTATATTGCATGCGATATGTTTGACTGCACAACGCTGCAGATATTCCCTTTGCTTTCTTAATGATTTTCTCCTGGCTCGAAATACTGTACATTTTTGACCTTAACCCCACATACTCCTTGATCACCTTTCCAGATAATTCATCCTTCATCTTTCCTAAAACCTTCTTGTTAGTAATTGAATGTAAAGGCGACTCTTTAGGGTAATCGGACGTGTCATACCATCCTGCATGTCCTTTAGCCACTTCCATTTCCATGTCTTTATAGATGTCTTCAGTAGGAATATCTATAACAAAACTGTCTGTATCTGTGTAAAGTACTCTGGACTCAGGATACGATGGCTTAAAGTAGTCATAAAGAAACTCTAACATCAAAAGCTTTGATAATTCTAAAACAGTAAACCCAATAAATACAGGTTTGTCTAATTTGACTTTCTTTTTTTTCATCATTATGCCATAAAGCTGATCATGAAATCTTCTGAAGTCCTGATAATTTGGTTTTAGAAGTCAGCTTAATTGCTTCGTTCTCTTTGGTGACTAATCTGACATCTTTGCGCTGTGCGATTCTCCATAGTCTTTCCAAAACAGCTGTTGTTCATCAGCTTAAAAAAGTCTTTTTCTGAAGCATCTGTGGATTAGTTCTGAGATCAGTGTTCTTCATGATGTATGGTTTCATGAACTGTTCTTGATCAAAAGCAATTATGCGATGAACAGCTGTCAACTTCAACCATGTCTTAAATAAAATTGTAGAAGTCTGTAATGACAGACATAATTTTTTTTGCCACGAAGATTAGGCACAAGTTTAGGCGGCTCTCTTGGATCCATCTTTAGACTTTCTGCTGCTAATGGATAGTCATTATGCAGGTCATGGAGTTCATGAGGATATTCTAAGTCAACTTTTAGAATGTATCCACGCTGCTGATCAGGCGTTAAACTGCCCAACCACTTTAATGCCTTTTGAATATTATTCGGATCGCCGCCTGTGTACATTTTAAAGTTACGTAATGGAAGTGATTGTGCCATAGCCCAACCATACAGATTGTTTGCATCTAAATACATGAGATAGTTAGACCTTTTACTCGGATCATAGTCGTCCAAGTATTTGTTGTTTGCTTTACGTAATGATGCGACGCCATACTAATTCCTCCACGCAATCCGTTTTCATCATCTGAAATCATTGGTAGGTCAGACAATAAATCAATCTGTACTCCAGTAAACTTTAAGAAAGCGTCCCAACTCATCCCGGGCGCAGAAATATAATGCGCGGGATCCAAACTGTAATGTTTCATGCAGGTCTTTCTATAATTTTCAAAAATATCCGCCAACAAACATACATCAGCCATCAAGTATGAGTCATGATAGTCTCCCATTGTTTTACACTCTAACTTCTGCCACGCATCTTGAGCATGCTGGTAATCGGAATCACTGATGTCCTTTCCTCTAAGACTAGAAAAGAACGCGCCTTTAGGAGGAAGTGTGTCTTCGTCAAACCTTTCCCAACTGTTCATGTACTCATAAGGATAAACGCCCTTTCTAACGAGAGTTGGGTCAAAATATTTTTCCGTTATTGGGCAGGACTTTAAGGACATAGCCAGTGCCTCTAATGAGCCCATCATGTGTTGCATAGAGTCGTAGAAAGACATGTTATTTAAAGTGAAACACATGTACTTTTCTGATGACTGTGCAATGCATGCTACCCTGAAGGCGCTGGTTACTGCTTTCATTATAAGGTGAGAGTCGTAACCTCGCAAGTTATGAAAGAATACAGGCAGCTTCCATGTCTTAGGATCAAACTTTAGTTGAAGATTGCATTTACTGTGCGCTGCACCTCTAAACTTCCCACTAATGTGATCATGGTCTCTTACTGTGGGGTTTACACTCTTGGGCGTTAGCCCTAAACCGCAAATCCAACAATGTGTGGCTGAGTCATACTGTTGTTGGTCTTCAGGCGTCATTATGATTTCAGATAAGTTTAGATTATTAGAACAGTCATTACGCACTTTCTGCATGCGTTCTAAGAAGTATTCTGCAGCATCTGGGCCTCTATACAATTCTGGTGCTGAATGGGCGCCATCCGACCTAACAATAATGAAGGCAAATGAACAAATCTGATGATTACTCATTAAGACTGTTTTTCGAAGTTTTTGTGGCGCTGGCCCTTCATAAGGAACAATGAGTGATTCAAAGTCTGCGTAAACTACGTATGGAGAATTTTGCAGCCGTTTCCAGTTCTTAAAACTAACTTTAGATCCTGGCGGGGGCGTAGTTAGTTCTGTCTTACAGTCTACAGAACTTTTACAATGTTTTATATGTTCAAGCGCGGCTTGAGCGGTTGGAATTCTTGTTAAACATTTTCTACAGAATTCTTGTTTATGTTCATGCTTTGAAGTATGCGCTAATAATCTGCTCATTGTGCGTATCAATGTGTAATGGGGCAGCCCTGCTGGCGAAAACATTAGGAGTAAGTCCACATGACTTTTGGCTGGTTCGCCTATTGTTGGACTGTTCTTGGACACTTAATTGGCACCAAATTTGTTTCCTCATCCCATTGTATACATTAACAGTTATTGGGTTGTTTTGTTCTTCAAACTGATCAATTTGGTCTACACTAACAGAAAGGATATTCCATTAAGTTAAGATCTTTGGCGTAGTGCCGATAGTTTAGTCACTCTCCTCTGCTGTTCGCGGAAGCATGATGCAGCTTGCAAGAACGCACCAAAGAAACATTTGTTGTTGAATTTTTTTATGTTTAAAACTGCTCTCTTTAAAACCACTCCCGAGGAGCGGAATGTAAGCCTTGCCTACAATCGGTGCATACTTAGCCTGTTGTAAATCTAATCTCTAAGACTTCGCCTCTGACACAACCAAGCCTCTCTTTTAGCTTCTTCAGCGTCAGCGTCAAAACTTGTAAGTCAGTTCGTCTGCCGCAACCTCCCGGTGTTAAGGTCATTATGAGAAAGAATATCTCTGTTTAGGTTGAACCCAGAACTCAAATTTTTTCATCATTTATTTGTTACATAGTCAAATAAAACAGCTAAACATTACTTTAACTGCGGTCTATTGTTAGTTTACTTGGAATTGAGAATAGCATGAACAACGCTTGCCTTACGTTTGTTGGATCAATGACTTCTAAATCAATATCATTCAGTGCCTAGATAAACCTCTCTCTCAAGCATTCCTTCAAACAATTCGTCTTGTCCTTCAAATATCTAGCCATGCTGTCTTTCTTTTCAAAGCCAACATATTTATTTAAATTAAAAAAAAAATACAAGCTTAATCAAATCAATATCAACGGTCTTTTTCGTTGGACTCTAAACTAAATATAAACACCTTTGGTGTTGTAAAATGTGAGCTGTTTAAGAACAGAGTTTAATGGCTCGTTTACTTTTTTTAAGCATTCCTTTTTATCTGCTCGGTCTGCTGTTGATAAAAACTGCCCCGCCTTTCTTTGAAGATCAAACTTTTGTCTTTTGAGTCATACAAAATTCGGCCTGTAAACGATTAAATTCTTCATCCTTGAATGTTTGAGTCAACAAGCCTTTATCTAATTGTCATTTACACGAACTAAGTTTAGCCTTTATTAGTTGAACCATGATCTGTGTGCTTTTGGCAGTTTATTTAATTTTTAGCCAGCAGCGCTTACAGCTATGAACACACACCGAGGAGCTAAATACAAACCTCCTAGAGAAACGCTCGGGTGCGCCTATGCACTTGTGCTAAGAGGCCATACACATGTTTCCCTGGCTGCTAGAGCACTTATATTCGATGCCCCATATTAACATAAGTTAACAAGCATTAAAGCAGCATAATACCTTCGTTTGGTTTTGCTGTATTTTGAAAGGTCTCGCTCTAGTTTTTTGTTCATTTGCGTAATGTTGGTTAAATCAGAAGGTTTTTATTAGGGGGTTTCTACATCTATGCGGGTCCCGTAGCCATTGGATAACCCTGAACAACATGCGTTTTAAAATAAAAAAATAATTTAGTATACAACAACTTTTAATTCTGTTAACTCCAATATCGAGCTGCGCATCATATATTAAAACAAATGTACATTAAGTCGTTTACAGCTTCTTCTTCTTTAATCAATTTGAATTTTATTTACGTCTCTTCACAGCTCTCCCCCTTCCATGCAACTGATTATCCTCGTTGAACCGTAGGTCAATCCCTAAACCGATTCGTTTGTTAAATAAATCATCCAAGCCTAACATTGTGAATGATGTAAATCTTTAGACACAAGGTCAACTGTTGGATTTTCTCACCTCCCCCTCCAAACAGTTTTCTTATTTCATCAAAATGCTGAAAGGTTAGAGCCCGCTAAGCATAAGATTTGGTTAGGACTGCCCTCAATCGAACATTGTACTTTCGTTCTTTATTTTTGATTAAAAAACGTTTCACTTCCTTCTTTGAATGGTTCTTCATCTCACACACAATAAAATAACCTTTAGCGATCTTCTGAACGCTAAAACTTAAAATTCATATTGTGACTGCCCTGCTTCTAGAAATGTTTGTATGATGAATCACTCTTTCGTAATTAATACTAATTCTGACTCTATTGGGCCCCAATCAGGCCGTTGCTAAATAGAGTTGCAAACAACGTCAAACTCTAACGAGATGTCAGAAATTGCTGATACTTTGCTTCGGTGCTGATGATTTTAATAACCCTTTGTATTCATTAAAAGTTAGTTCATAATGACAATCTGTCTTTTAATGCTCCTTGAAAGAATGGTGCATGCGCTTTTAACAACCAAAATCTAAGGGATGAAAAGCAATTTCATACGCAAACTTACAGCTCAAAGGCCTTTTTGCCGTCCTTGACACTTCACAGCGCCTATTCTATGTTTAGTGCTTCTACATTTTTCGATCCTTGAAACGCAAGATCACCCTTTCATTCCCGGTATCTCCCCAGCCATAGATCAGAAATTAAAAAGAATGTCCTCATTTTAAAGAAAATATTTCTTGCCCCTCAGAGTTTTATAAGAAATTTTCTTAAAACGATTGCCCTCCCAAATTCTGTACAACTGTCCTGTTTGTCTGTTGTTGAATCGATACTTATTTTTAAATAAGACGCGCAGAGCCTGATCACAATCACGTCATCTATCTGCACCTAGGTCAGGGAAATTTGACAGTAAGAATTTGATCAGCATCAATATAGATGGATTTGTTTGAACAGAAATAGTCCGCTTATTTCCCCTTCACGCCAAAGGTCTTTCATCTTCTATGCGGGTTAAGAATCGAGCCATGTGCTTGTGACAATTTTAAGAAGCAAAATAAAAATTAATTATTTTAAAAACATGGCAGGATTGAAGATGAAAAGATTATGATGTTTGATCCTGGAGGACGACATGATGAAATGATCCCGTTTTGACACAGCAATCGCTAATGCTCTTACAATCGGCATGAATTAACAGAATAGGTTAAATCATTTTACGTAATTTTAGGCCAAGAACCTCCCGAATTTAAAGACCCAAATGATTTTTGAAATTAAAAGATGATCAATTTGTCTGTAAAAAACGATCAAGGCAACTTTTCGGCTTACAACTAAACCCGACCATCAAAGTTTTAGCCAAGAGTAAAATTTAAACAAAGACTCAGTGTGAACGATCCAAAAACGCCTTGGCCTAGTAGACCAAAATTAATAGGGATGCAGGTAGCTAAAACTCAAACACACAGCAGAACTCCCAACACTAACCAAATACAAACTTGGAACTTAAAAGAATAAAATCAATCGCAGATGAAATAATAAATGCAATAAGGAAGCAGAAACCCAGTTTTTCAGAAGAAACACCTTAAAGACTATACAACGACTCACTGCTAACCACATGCGAGAAATAGCGGCCTCTTGATCATGCTTTAAAACCATCAGAGCGAATAACAAACCATTAGCAAACCTAGTGAACTAGAGGCATATAGAAGCGAAAAAAAAAACTCGTTGAGGCTGATGACGCCGACTTAGGGCATGATATTAAAAAAGAATAACCCAAAGAACTAAAAGACTTGAACAAAAAAGATCAGCAAACTAGAAGTGACTACTCACTACCGTTGACCAATTACAAACTCAAGTGATAGACTAAGAGAAAACTATCGAAAAAATTTATAGAAACACGACACTAGCAGACGAATACGAACACTGTTTAGAGAGCAAGGTGTCCACTTTACAACGTTATAACTGCTTAGGATTTGCAAATAAGTACATTGTGTTGGCTATTAAGGCGGCGGTGCCAAGTTCAGTACCTCCACCTCCATCGCCTCCAGCCTTATAAATCATGGTAAAAAAAACAGCTGGATCATCGTGCGAGTTTATTAAAAAATTAGCCGGTAAAGCTATAGACTCTTTACCTGGTATATAGGGGGTTATTGTTAGCTGGCTTTTGTCTACTGAAGCAAAGTAGTTGGCTTTATGGCCGAGCACTTATGTACATTAGTTCTCTTATAGTTTGGTTGAATTTTAGTAAGATAAAAGACTAAGTAATCTAGGCCATTTAATCCAAGAACAACGCTGTCTTTCATATTCATGTCATACGCGAACAGAGTCCCGCGACTTTGCTGAGTCATCCAATGCCATTGGGCTTTGGGCCCGCGGATTGGATGACTTATTCTTGGGTGTTTTTTACTGCTTGCAATATTACTGGCTCAGAATTTATGTGCGTTTGTCCCGACCTTTAGTCATTTCCGCAACGAGAATTTCATTGTTGTAGTTTATTATTGTTCCTATCTGAGCCTGAGTCAAGAAGAGCAGCATGTATAAACCAGTGCCCAACAGCAAAGGTCTACTTTCGATCTGCGATTGTAAAACATTTGGTACCTTTTAATACTTGAAGGCAAATCAACAGTAGAATTAATGTCGTCCTCTAAATGCTAATATTGTTTTTGTGGTCATAGCCATAGAAGGATCTGTTATGGATTCGATCTTGTCTGTGCTTGTTGAACCAGCAAACACCAAACGTAAGTGCAACAGAGTCGATTAATTCGTTCTATTCCTGCTTTCGTTAGCCTTAGAATGTCTAAGATAAATGTTGTCCCATAGCTGTTTTATGCTCTTTGCCTTGACCCGAGGTGAACAGCTGTGCCTGAAGAAAAGATTTAAGAGATTCAGTCATAGTTATATTTTCTGTGCACGCCCCAATAATAAAGGTGCCTAAGCCATGATTGCCGGTCCAACTTTTGCCAAATCTGTCATTTGATGTTAATTTGGAATTCGTTACAAATTCTTTTCAAAAGCCTTCAATCTATTCTGTTGCTAAATGGATTTAAACGGTTTGTCATTTGGTAATGTGCATGCAGTGCAGTCAAAATACGTCTGAAGGTGTAATAGAAATGAAAACTATACACTACCTAACCCAAAGATTAGATGATTAAGTGATCAGCATACGATACCCACACCCAGTTGTGCACAAACACGCAAAGTTAACTGGTACTGATAAAACTGCAACGGATGACGAAACCACACTTTGCGATGTATCTTTTTTAACAGGGTTAAATATCTGCTTAATGAGTACTTACCTTTATGAAAGGTTCAGTCTGTCACCAGAAATTTCGAGGTGTCATTTGTTATATTTTAAGAGTGATATACGGCCCAACAGATATTTTGCATCAGTTATATTTGGAATGCAACTCATTTTTAATTTGTTTAAAAAAGTTGTAACAATGATCAAAACTCAAGACCGCCCTTCGTTTTTAGAACATGCTATAAAACGAATGCGAAACTCCAGGAACGTCGCGCTCCATGAAATAATCTACACAGTCAGTATGTTAATATAAGCAAAGCCAAAGAGAATAATAAGATTAAAAAATTAATAATAAGAGGCCAATATAGTTACGAGTTAACCATACTGATGTTTATTACGTTTTTGCTCGCTAAAAGAACAATATAACTCCGAACATTGCTTCTCCAAACATAACAATGCCGAATCTAAAACACTGTTGGCCTTCAACCTGAAGAAAAGAAGTAGGGTACTATTTTGATAAAGACTAGCTAAAATGTTCGCTTTACAACTGCCATATCGTGGCCGTTCTCTAGTTTTAGAGTTACTCAAACAAAACTTCTTATGAGAAAAACCGCTCGATCTGCATTACATTCTTACTTCTATGTTCATTTGATTAGCTGACACTGATGAAAACTTATATATGGAAGGCCCTCAACTGTTTTAAGAGCTCTTCCGTCAGGGAAAGCTCATATTGCGATTATAAATTATACAATTCCCTAATTTTACACAGTTTAAAAGAATATTTGTGGGAGGGTCGATCATTAGTATATAAAAATCAAAGACAAAACAGGAAAGTCGTGAAATGTGATAACCTGCACATGTTTTGAAATAAATAAATACGTTGTACTAAAACATGTACGCGTGGCCAGAAAATCAAGTTACATTATCGCTTAAGGTGTATAAACCGAGAATAAAAGACCTTTCAGACGTTTGCGGACTTTGTAACAAATGGTGAGATAGGCGCATTGTATGGTTTTGAGTACCTAAAGATGGTGATTATAACCAAAGAGTAGCGACAGCAAAAGTTTCCTAACCAGAGAACAACTGCGCAATCTAGAGGCAAATAATGTTGCCAGTAATACTATAAAATATTCGAAACCTACCTCAAATGGCACTTAGAACCATATTTAGAATGGGAAATAAAATTTGAATCATAAGCCCATTTTACATATTTAGCCGTCAAAAAAGTTCAGAACAGCATTCCACCTCTGGCCCTTTACATGAAAGTCTTTATGCGGACGACAATATCGTGAAAAAATGAAATAACGCGATGGGAAAAAACAGTACATCCTCCCACAGAAAAGAAACATGTAAAAAAACTGTCTACAAATTTAACATCTTTCCAACAAAAATTAGAGACACGGTCACAATGATATTTGAATTTCGTCTTTAAAGATGTGAAAGGGATGGGGTTGTGGGCGTTTAGTGACGTCCTATAAAAGGAATTAATATTAGCTTGGCAAAACTAGACCGTTAAAACCCTTAACTTACCATCGTCGTCTTCAACAATGGCGAGAATATTAAGATCATAACAACAACAACAAAATCAATGTTGACTTAAATAGAAAACAATCTTACAGAACTGAAATTGGATTAATCTTACACATTTAGGCCTAATAGGTTTTATATACTTGAACAAGGTTTTTGACAGAGAGTATGATAAAAAATATTAACTGGATTAGATTATATTCTTCTATAAAACTATGGAGCAGATAAACTTGATGATAAATCCCCTCATTGTTCAATGATTTGGTGGGCAAACTGTTGTGAAAAACAATATTTGTCCTAGACCATTACAAACAGTTTATCGCTATAAATTGTTGATCATATTGTGAGGGCGTCAACACTTAAAAGAACAAAGCATATCAATGATAAACGTTTTATATGGACAACAATGAACGTATATTTATTAATCCTAGCACTAAACTGAGAGAGTGTTATAAAATACTCTTTTATAAAGTGTTTGAAGGAACGCAGACACTCTTTATTATAATGACTGATCAAGACAGAAAAAGACATATAGTTAAAACGAGAGAAACAGATATCACTTGTCCAAAGCTGCTTCAGCGGAAGACATGATGGAATAATTGTGGATT
The DNA here is from genome assembly GCA_018398815.1 of Conus ventricosus. Classification (NCBI taxonomy): domain Eukaryota; kingdom Metazoa; phylum Mollusca; class Gastropoda; order Neogastropoda; family Conidae; genus Conus; species Conus ventricosus. The sequence continues at coordinate 62,703,356 of CM031613.1, forward strand.
TTATGCCAGAAATATAACTCGGTTTAAAAGACTTTAGAGAACAGTAAAGACTGTATGTTATTTCCACAGAAAGACAGAGACACATTGGAAGAATGTTTGCGCGAAATGATGTTATTGAAAACGATCAATGAAAACAAAGGATTAAACAAAACTAATCTGAAACTTTAGTAAATAGTATTAAAAAAACGGATAACCCTACACATATTCTGTTTGTAGATAATCGTTATTTTTTGTATTAAGTCTTACTTTTCAGAGAACAGGAAAAGGCGGCTTAGCCACTTTCGCCCAAAAACTCGTGGAGGAAGCAAGTGGGTAAGAGTCGGCAATTACTGTTCCTCTAGCTACCATGGCTAACGTATCCCTACTGACCCGCCATCACATGCTTCGAACTTTCCAAGTTATATAAACGTTGAATCGCATGAAACAAAGGCAAACACTCTATAAGAAAAATCTAGAGCAAGTTTCATTAAACAAACCTGACATCAAGCCCGCTCTTTGGATGGTGGGTTTTTGTCTGTTATTTGTTTTTGTTTTTTTGTTTGCGCTGCAAAGTTAATGCGCATTTGAAACTAACCTCCTGTTTTTGTGCCCTGTGGCAAAATTCCCTGAGCAAACACTTTGCAGAAAGCTCTTCCACTACGTCAACCGCTGCAGAATAGGCTCGTTTCTAATATTCACGCTGCCTTCTTTCATGACGATCACATGCAATGATTCACTCTCATGCTCTGCTTGCAGCAAACAACTCAAAATTTAGTTACATTTCCGAAGTCGTGAATGAAATGCGATATTTGCACGTCCCGCTATTTATCGACGCCTAAGTATCTCTCCACAGATTTTGCAGTGATGATAAAATACGCTTATACATATCGACACCAGAAATTTTTGAACTGAGTCGCCGAGGTGATTTGGGCGAAGACAAAGACTTTTGTGTTGTTAAGTCGTCTGCTCCCCACCCAGTGAAACTGGAAGGCTGTCCTACGTATTAGCCTAGTACCGCGCCTCCTCTTTTCTTTCAGCAACAACACACTTTCTACAATCCCAGACAAAAGCCTGGAGATCTAGATTCAACGCCCATCTTGTCCCAAATTGGATGAGAGAAAGTGATTGCTCGTTCATTTTAGTTGTCCTGAGTATTGTGTATCTTGCCTGAAGAAGACCTAAGAGGTCGAAACGCGTCGTGTTTTGTCTTGTGATTCGTTTGTATGCGTTTTTGGGTGGGCTATAAATATTTTTTTCAAATTTGTTTACATTTCTATCTGCAGTCGCATAACTTTGCAGTTAGAATTTTTTGTTAACACTAGTAGAAGAATCCAGGCAGCCCCAACAAATACGTCACAGTTTCTTGTCCAAGTGGCTAGGTTTGAACAGATACATGCGAAAGCGGTCTTTTTCTTCTTCTTTTTTACTCTTTAAATCTATACAGCTTTTTTTTTTTTTTTTTTTTTTTTAAAGCGAAATGAACCTCATTCTGTATTCACGCGACGTGCAGATCTGTTTTCATCACATTATTGCCAGTTTGGAGAGCAGACATCCAAGACTTAGCTACGTCAGGGTGAAGAATCCTCAAGGCCCTGCACTCTTCCTCTTTACAGACAGCTGGTAAAGCGTCACAGTCAAGCCATAATTTCATTCAGTCATCTTGCACCAAAATCACATGATCGATGTGCCCCTACAGAGAAGAATCTGTTCAGAATCGTGTGGCGAAGGATGAGAATGTTCGTTTAAACAATGGAATGTCATGGGGCCTATAGATTAACCACTGCCGGTATCCTGTCCTGAGAGAGAAGCCAATCTGAAAGAATTCATTTCACTGTATGGTTATTTCCCTTTGACTGTTCGGTTGATTAAATATCTCCGTAGAAAACATCCATGTATAGCCAAATGAACCTACTAGGAAAAAAGATGATCATATACTGAACACCAGTGTTTCTGTAACTCGGAACCTGTAAGAAACGATTTTGAGTTATAACCTCTTCCAAACCCTGTCATGAAATCTGAATTATGTTTACATGCAGTCAAAACAGAAACAGTTCACGTACACTAAATTTGCGGCATCAAACTGGCTCAGGTCCGGAATCA
>CM031613.1:62707934-62722934 GCA_018398815.1 Conus ventricosus
ACACGAAAACAGGACAGAAAGAAACACGAAAACAGGACGGAAAGAAACACGAAAATAAGACAGAAAGAAACACGAAAATAGGACAGAAAGAAACACGAAAATAAGACAGAAAGAAACACGAAAATAGGACAGAAAGAAACAAGAAATTAGGACGAAAAGAAACAAGACAACAGGAAGGAAAGAAACACGAAAACAGGACAGAAACAAACACCAAAATATGACAGAAATAAACACGAAAATAGAACAGAAAGAAACACGAAAACAGGACAGAAAGAACAAGAAAACAGGACAGGAAGAACAAGAAAACAGGACAGAAAGAAACACGAAAACAGGACAGAAAGAAACACGAAAACAGGACAGAAAGAAACACGAAAACAGGACAGAAAGAAACAAGAAAACAGGACAGAAAGAAACAAGAAAGCAGGAAAGAAAGAAACACGAAAACAGGACAGAAAGAAACGCGAAAATAAGACAGAAAGAAACACGAAAACAGGACAGAAAGAAACAAGAAAACAGAAAGGAAAGAAACACGAAAACAGGACAGAAAGAAACACGAAAATAAGACAGAAAGAAACACGAAAACAGGACAGAAAGTAACAAGGACACAGGACAGAAGGAAACAAGAAAACAGGACAGAAAGAAACACGCAAGCAGGACAGAAAGAAACACGAAAATAGGACAATAAGAAACAAGACAACAGGAAGGAAAGAAACACGAAACAACAGAAAGAAACACGAAAACAGGAAGGTAAGAACAAGAAAACAGGACAGAAAGAACAAGAAAATAGGACAGAAAGAAACACGAAAAACAGGACAGAAAGGACAAGAAAACAGGACAGAAAGAAACACGAAAATAGGACAGAAAAAAACACGAAAACAGGAAGGAAAGAACAAGAAAAAAGAACAGAAAGAAGCACGAAAACAGGACAGAAAGGACAAGAAAAAAGGACAGAAAGGACAAGAAAACAGGACAGAAAGAAAGAAGAAAACAGACAAGAAAGAAACACGAAAACAGGACAAAAAAGAAACACGAAAACAGGACAGAAAGAAACAAAAAAAACAGGACAGAAAAAACGATAAAACAGGACAAAAAGAAACAAGAAAACAGGACAGAAAGAAACACGAAAACAGGACAGAAAGACACAAAAAGAAACAGGAAAGAAAGAAACACGAAAACAGGACAGAAAGCAACAAGAAAATAGGACAGAAGGAAACAAGAAAACATGACAGAAAGCAACAAGAAAATAGGACAGAAAGAAACAAGAAAACAGAAAAGAAGAAGAAACACGAAAACAGGAAAGAAAGACACAAGAAAACAGGAAAGAAAGAGTAGATAAAAGGCACATGTTTGCAGTTCTGAAGTAGAAAGAGAAGAGATTTTTTTTAAAGACGAGGGGTGAAGGAAAGACAGATTTATAGAGAGAACATAGGAAAGAAAGGAAAATTGCAAAAGCATCAACAACGTGTTTTCATGTCTAGACAAAACCTGCACATGAGGAAAGGCATTTCCTCCCGTTCCCCCCTATTCACCTTAATCCCCTAACCTCGTCTCTCACACTGCCATCCGCCTGTCTACCACTGCCATTAGGGATACGTAATTAGACCACTGCGTTTTATTTTGTTACTTTGAAACATGAATCTCTCTCTCTCTCTCTCTCTCTCTCTCTCTCTCTCTCTCTCCTCTCTCTCTCTCTCTCTCTCCTCTCTCTCTCTCTCCTCTCTCTCTCTCTCTCTCTCTCTCTCTGTGTGTGTGTGTGTGTGTGTGTGTGTGTGTGTGTGTGTGTGTGTGTGTGTGTGTGTGTGTGTGTGCAAGTGTCTGTGTATGTGTCAGACTTTTGCTCGCACAACGTCGACAAACAAGCAGTCAGACAAAATAGAAGAGAGTCCCCATCCACACCCCACACCCCTTTTTTTTTAAATTAATGACAACTAAACATTTTCATAATTTACATACAATTCTGTCCACTATGATCTCACGTGATCACACATCTTTTTTATTTTAATTTACACACTAACAGGTCCTCACAAACTTTTCTTTTCAGGTTTGGCACAAACAGTGCCACACGAAACAATCAGTGTTTACAGTGTTTGGCACAAACAGTGCCACACGAAGCAATCAGTGTTTACAGACAATGTTTGGCACAAACAGTGCCACACGAAGCAATCAGTGTTTACAGACAATGTTTGGCACAAACGTGCCACACTAGCAATCAGTGTTTTACAGACAAGTTTGGCACAAACAGTTGCCACACAAAACAATCATTTTACAGACAATTTTGGCACAAACAGTGCCCACACGAAGCAATCAGTGTTTACAGACAATGTTTGGCACAAACAGTGCCCACACGAAGCAATCAAGTGTTTACAGACAGTGTTTGCACAAACATGCCACACAAAACAATCAGTGTTTACAACAATGTTTGGCACAAACAGTGCCACACAAAACAATCATGTTTACAGGTTTGGCACAAATAGTGCCACACAAAAACAATCAGTGTTACAGACATGTTCCCTGTCCTCACCGATCTGTGACACTTCCTTCCCATTTCGGTCTCAGCCAATCACAAACCTGTTCAGTCACCTCGACAAATTTGCAATTTAAAGAAAAAGAAAGAAAAAGAACACAACACACACACACACAGCACGCACGCACGCACGCACCGCACGCATCGCACGCAAAATCACACACACACTCACCACGCACCACGCACCACACACACATACACACACACCAACACACACCACACACACACACACACACACACACACACACACACACACACACACACACACACACACATGCACGCACGCACGCACGCGCGCGCACAGAGAGAGAGAGAGAAGAGAGAGAAGAGAGAGAGAGAAGAGAGAAGAGAGAGGTGCCAATACTCAGACATCACGCATGCGTAAACACTCACACAGACGCGCGCCACCATTCACATTCTCACCCATACACCACTTCACGTAAACATTGCACACGCACAAACGCATTCACACGTATGTTAGCGTTTGCGCGTATAAACATACGCGTGTACGCATACACATAAACATTAGACGCGTGCACATAAGCATTGTCATGCAGAATCGACTTAAAGTGTATCTCGCGAGCTCACTGGCTGATGCATACATTGTAATCAGACGTACAACACAATGCAATATACCATTCAATATTTATTTTTCCCTTCATTCCTTGTGGTAAGGTAAGGTAATGTTGCTTTAGCCCAGCCGACCGCAAGGGGCCATATCAGGGCTGTCACCACGTTAAAATCAACTCACAAGTCATTCATTCACACAACTCTTCAAAATACAACTTCTAAAAACCCACCCGAAATTTTGTATAGAAAAACCTTTCCACTGTAAAATCTCAGATCCGATGAAAAATGTTAATCTCTTTCAAGAATTCAAAGATCGCATCAGCGGAACATCTCTGAACAAGTTTTCATGGAATCTGCTGTAAAATGCTTGTGTCTCACGTCATGCAAGTCCCAACACTCTAAAAGAACATGTTTCATTGTGAGTGGCACATGACATGGAATGCACCACGGAGCTTCTTCACTCTTAAAAGGTAGGAATGAGTAAAATACGAATGGCCGGTGTGCAGCCGGCATAGAACCGTTTCTTCTGTGGAATCTGGAGGATAATAAGACTAAGCAAACAGTCATCATTATGATTTTTCTTTCTTTTCTTTCTGCGTACGCAGGCTGATACTCCTGCGGATACTGCCGGACAGGCAGTGGAGTTTTGTGTGTATGACCGTTTTTTATCTCCGCCATTAAGGCATCCATACTCCATCTTCGGGAGGTGCATGCTATATATAACGTGTCATCCATACCAACGGCCAAACTGTCTTTCTCTTCCGAAAGTTGGTGATGGGATTTTACGTGTGTGCAAGATGTGTGCGTGTGCTCACACACGGAACCTTGGTTTATAGTCTCATTCGAAGGACAGAATGGGGAATGGAGTCAGAACCAATGTTAACTCCGAGGGAAAAAATCCCCCTGTACCGAAATTCGAACCCGAACCCCAGGATCACGAGTCCGGCGCTCTACCATGAAGTTCAAAAAAACGAAATGAACTAAATCCACAGTCATGTAAAATCGGATTGTTGGAAATTGAAGGACAGTACACATTATTGAAAAAACTATTTCACCCAGAAAAGGGGCTGATCAAAGTATCATGCTTTCTTTGAAATATCGGATACTTGCAGATTCCATTTTTTTTATTTTGAAGTATTTCTTAACAAATCACACAGTTTGTGCATTGAACGTTCTTTCAGATATTGCTTCGACAGAAACTGGTGACGTCAAGCTGCATGTTGTACATATACAAGCACACGAACACAGGCACAACGGTGGACATAGATACTTATGCAAGCGTATGCGTATGGACATACATATCCAGTACTTCACGATTCACAGACTGACTTGCACACACACACACACACACACACACACAACACACACACACAACACACACACACACACACACACACACACACACACATCGTCATAACGTACCCTCACCCCAACCCACCCTCCACCAACTCACCCTTCCTTCACTCTGTGTTCCTTCTTTCCTCCTTCTGTGACAAAACGCGCGCAAACAGACTCGCACACGCACAGAGGCACAGCCACAAGCGCGCGTGCGTTTTCATTTGCACACACGCCCACACACCCACACCCACACACCCACAGAGAGAGAGAGAGAGAGAGAGAGAGAGAGAACTCAGAACTCAGAACTCAGAACATTTTATTTGACGGGCCACAGGCCCATATCAAAGTGATGAACAAGGTCAAAATAAATCGGTACAAGCCACTCTTAACGAAAACGCAGCTGAATTGTGTTCAAAGTTAACAAAGAAAACATTCATGAAGCAACTGCAGCATTAATACTCCGTTCCTAACAGCCATTGCTCTATAAATGAAATCACCAACACTCGAAAATAGTAGTCTTAATAGAACAGGCTAGCAACATGGACATTTTAAAATAGAGAAGGGTGTTTGTAATATTTAGCTGGAATCAACTCAAAGCGCAACTTCTCGTACAATGGACAAATCAGTAGAAAATGAAGCTCAGTTTCCGGTGCTTCCTTACAGTGTGGACAGAAAATCTCATGGTTTCTATTGCGATTAGTATATCGTAAAAAGTGGCACCGTAAAGGCGACATTCCTAACCGAAACCTTGAAAGTAACCTGCGGATTAACATGTTAATTACACAGAGGTAGGAACTTCGAACAAGAGACTGGTTATATGACCGATAAACATCGTACAATTCATGCGATTCAATAGCTAGAATGCCATCTTGGATGTAACAATCACTTAAAACGTTTCTTCAAATTCTACAATGAAAGCTTTCACATTGCCAACACTTTGCATTTCCATACAATTCCAAACCCGAATCTATAAAGAACATAGCAAACATTAGTGTGTCCAGGTAATATAATTTTTGATTCTGCAGATGCAGCAACATATCATAAGCTTTTTTCGGGAGTCTGTTATTATCCATACAAGCAACACGAAGCCAAAATCTGATGCATTTTGCATAAGTATTAACATAAAGAGGGTGTCTTCCAGATTCGCCATACACTAATGCCTAGGAGCCTTTGGACTTACACCAAGAAATCTTTTAATAGCAGCTAAGTGCACCCTTTCAATTTGTTTCCTGGTTAGATGACAGTCCCCAAATCTCTGCTCCATAAGTTAAGATAGGTTTGAAATTTGGCAATCGAATAGCTTAAAGAAAATACCAGAGAATGTTCACCTATTGACCATAGCATTCTGTTGATAGCAGTTAACTTTCTTTGCTCTGTTTGCTAGGTCACACATAGTTGCTTGGAAAGATAATCTTGTAGTCAGTGTTATACCAAGATACTTATACATGTTAACAGCGGAAAGCTGAGCACCACCAAAAGTCCAATTTCATTCGAAGCAAGGTAACCCCCATTCCTGAATACAACAATATTTGACTTTTCCAGATTCACAAGTAAATCTAAACGTTTGAAGTATTATACAAGACATTCAGTTTGGGTTTGCAAACCAATGACAGTATCAGAAAATAATGCAACATCATCAGCAAATAACAGAATCAAAAGTTCAATGAGGTCTGGAGAAAGCTGAATCCCAAATGTCTACCAAAAGTGTTAATATCTTTAGTTAATTCATTGATGAATAGTGAAAAAAGCACAGGTGAACACACCTCACCTTGTTTTAGTCCCCGTGGCATAGAAAAGTGTCAGTAAGGTCACCACTAGTTCGAACACAAGTCTTCACAACATTATACCACTTTGCAATGCTTCAAGAATTTTCCATTAAGACCATTAACAGAGAGAACTTTCCATAATTTATCCCTACTTACGAGGTCAAAAGCCTTCCTAAAGTCTATAAATGCGACATAGAGCTTCCTGTGTCTTAACAACTGCTTCTGAATCATTGCCAGTAAAGTGAAAATGTGATCTGTTGTACATCGTTTGTCACGAAAACCAGCTTGCTCCTCCCCAAGAATGTTGTTCATTTCAATCCATTGGTTAACCTTCTATTGAGAACAAAGCTATATATTTTACTACAAATGTTCAACAAAGAGATTCCACGGTAGTTATCTGGACAATTCTATCACCCTTCTTAAATAGTGGTTGCAAGATAGAGACTGACCAATCTTCCGGAAACAAACCCTCATCAAAAATTGTATTGAAAAATTTGACAAGGAAAGGCATAATGACTTGTCTACTGTACTTATAAAACTCTCCAATAAGCTTATCTGGCCAGCTGCCTATTACTCTTTATTGCTCGAATTGCAGCTTACAATTTCGGTAAACAGAAATAGGTTGATTCAAAAAGTCGCAATCAGTATGTACGGGTTCCCTATCATAATATTCATCAAAATCTGAACTGGTGTTTAATTCAACAGTAAGTCATTAAAACACCTTTAAAGTGATTATACCACTGTTCACTAGAAATCAACCCCTGACCTTGAGTTCTTGGTCTAACTGAACGAACAATTTCCCAGAATTTCTTTGAGTCATTTATATTACTTTGTAACGATGCAATAATATTCTCATTTTTGTAGCTTCCTTTTCTGTCTTAACAATTCCTTATACTCTCTCCTTATTCCTGGCCATAGGCAAGTCTATCATTTATCGTCATTAGTTCTATGAAACTTGTTTATCTGTGTTCGTAATACTTTTCTGCTTTGTTTACATTCAAGGTCGAACCAAACTTTTCTCATACCTATGCCAATCTAATAGTTTCAACATGCATTCACCAGCATACACAAAGCATTCATTGAACCTGGACAAGGCTTGATTAATGTTAACACCAACAAGGTCAGCAGCTTCACTAACTAATGATGAGACATGGTCAGAGTTCATACGTTCATGAAAAATAGCTGAACTTTCTTCACCCCATTCGTACTTACTAACAGAAACAACTTGGTGAGCATCATTCTCAATAACAGGAAAACAGTCAGCAACTATCAGACAGTGAGAAAAACAAAACAACAATAGCATGCTTAGTTTCTATTAACGGTCTTACATTAAGGCACTGACAATGAGGAAGTAAGGAACTTGAGGCAATCATATAATCAATTACGCTAGAACCACTATCAGATACATAAGTAAAGTCACCTGAACATTTCAATGCTTTCAGACCATTAAGAATACACAGATCAAATTCATGACATACATTTAACAAATATCGACCAAAAGGGTTTACCATAGTATCCTTGGAGATTCTCGGAAAGGGTTCCTCACTTGGGACGCATCCATATCATATGACATATAATTTTCTACAAATACTTCTTTTACGTCATCAATGGGGTCGCAATTACTCAGGTTAAGTAGGCCAGTTCTTGAATTTAAATCACCACAAATTATCATTGGTAACCACCCAGTTTCTCTAGAAACTTCCAAAAAGCATTCTTCTAACAAGGATATGCCGTTATAAGATATCTGTTTCTTCATAGTATTTAGAACCTTCAGGTGGGAGATAAGCACCTATTATCAAACAGTCCGAGTTCAATCCAAGAAGGCGGCGAGAAAACTTCAGAACAATAATATTGTCAATTTCACTGTCCACTCTTTCGACATAATTTGCAAATTCATTCCTAATTAAGAAAGCTACACCCCCCGACAAACGACCAAAGACACTATCTGACACCTTAACACCCGGGCTAGAGAAAACTTTATGTGAAGGGAACAATTGTATCGGAACTGCTTTTGTAAATGTTTCAGCCAACAGTATACAGTCATATCTGTCAACTAAAGCAAAAAGTCAGGCTCTCTGGCAATACGCCATAGACCTTCAATGTAAGTGATGCAAAAGTAAAAAATCTACCTTTGTATGTACACTTCTGCGAAGAAGAACATAAGGTACAGTCTTCAACTGGAACCAACGCTGGTTGCACTGCAGTGGGACTAGCGTGTTCAGTGCCCTGACCTGCCCGTCATCTCCTGTCCGCCCCTGCTGCCGCTCCGGCCCTCTGACGCCGGGGAGGCGTTCCTGTTGCCTTCAGGCTTACGTCTGTCCAGCCAGCCCTTCGTCAGTTTGGTTTGCCTGGTCGTCTCCATTTGAAGTCTTGGTCTTGTCACCCTTGCCCGCAACAGGGTGCTTCTCCATACTGCCAGCAGAGGCCTGAGAGCGGCCCCGTGTCATGGCTGGCGAAGGCAGAGAAGCCGCGCGCCGACAAGGACCGTGCCTGGTGAGAGCCACCGACACGGCCCCTGCCTCGACCCCCCGCTCCCCACACAGGTGCTGTTGGGCCCCTCGTCTGGTGTTGCGGACTGCTGCAGGGTGGACAAGGGAACTCCTCCTCGACCCCCGCTCCTCACACTGGTGCCGTTGGTCCCCTCGCCTGGTGTTGCAGACTGCTGCGGGTGGACAGAGGAGAACCCCTGCCTCGACCCCCGCTCCCCACACTGGTGCCGTAGGCCACGTCTCCTGGCGTTGCAGGCTGCCGCGGGGTGGACAAAGAGGAACCCCTGCCTCGACCCCCGCTCCCCACACTGGTGCCGTAAGTCTCGTTGCCGGGTGTTGCCAACCGCTGCGGGGTGGACGGAGGGGAACCCCTGCCGAAGCCTCGCAGGTGTGTGGGTGAAACGGGCACATCTCTCGACACAGCAGTGGGCCCTGACTCAGTGTGCGCTGCCTTCAGATCACAGCTGTCCTGTGAATTGGTGGTAATGCAAGCAGGTATGGCAGTCTCGAGTGTCCTCAGGACAGGGTCGTCCGTGGAAAGGTCATCGGTCAGTTTTGTGGTGAGCACCAGTGTCCTTGTCTCTCTGAGTGTTCAGTCCGTCTTCCGTCTGCTGCTCACTGTGTCTGTCTTCATCTTCACGGTCACTTACACGCCTGTCCTCTTTAACCCCATTCCCAGTGTTCTCAGTGTCGTGAAAGTCGTCCATGTCGCCTGTCGGTGCCCAGTCCCCGCACAGATTAAAGATACCATTGGGCACCCCGCCCTCCCCCCCTGCTTCCTCGTAAACACCCTCTTGGCACGGTCAGTGTCGTCGTAGGTCAGCTGTCTGTCTCTAGTGTCGATAAACGGATAATCTGCGAGTGTTATGTCTGTTGTCGTAGTCGTAGTTCTGTCGTGACTGATTGTGTCTTCTTGCCGCTGTGACGGCACCACACGGCCCTTTCTCAGGTACCCCCGTCGCCCCTCTTCCCGGAGTCGCATCATCTCGTCACGCTGGTGCGGGGTGAGATCAGGACCAAGTCTGACGCCCTCATTTTCCTGCAGCTCACGACGAGCCCTCTGGGTGGACATCAGGACCATGGTCAAGTCATGCCGCCTGAAGGTAACGATGACAGCTCTCTTCTGGTCACTCTTGCGTCGTCCCACGCGAACAGCATCGACAACATCGTCACGGTCCCACACAAAGTCAGTGTAGTAGGTGTTCAGTAAGTTAATGAGCGTGCTGACCAGCCCTGATGAATGTTTCACCTGACGGTTCCTCCAGCCCGGAAATCTAACGTCCTGCGACGTAGATCTGACTGTATTCGCTCAAACTGGTTCTCTAGTCTCTGAATGTAATCGTCTGACTCATGCATTCGTCTCTGGAGGTCTGTATATCTGTCGAGTTCCGTGTGGACTGCCTGCGACACGAACGACAGTCCCTGCTTGATGTCGGACATGTCATGTGCGAACTGATTCCGCATATTGACTGTCTGGGGTGAAAGGCTGGACACTAACCTCATGACAGAGTCAATCTGCTGTGACAGGCGCGCCTCACTACCCCCGTCGTAGGGGTTGATAGAATCTGAGGAGGGGTCCGGGATTTTCTTCCACGTCGCCACATCGCAAGATCAACACTGCCGACAACCACAACAAAAGCAAGTCTGACGACCTAACTTTCAGTCGAGTAAAAATCAGCGTCCGGGACTTGTGAGAATTCACCGCGCTCTCGCTCTCTTTGCCATAAAGATAATGAAACAGGGTTGAAATACCCCACAGAAAGTCTGTGCTGCAGCGCAGCAATTGGCATGATCGGAACAAGCACGATTTTCCTCAGTAGAAACACCTTGAAATTTTCTAAGTCCAAAAATCAGTTCACGCTATGCTACAGGTGGAAGGACGGAGCTCTTGTCAAACACGTCCGACCCGAACGGGGACCGCGCGTTCACTCAGAGAGAGAGAGAGCAGAGAGAGAGAGAGAGAGAGAGAGAGAGAGAGAGAGAGAGAGAGGCGCACGCATGAACAAGCATGCAGAATAACAACAACAAAAAGAAAATAAAAACAAAAACAAAACAAACACCCACGTGCAGACACTCACGCAAGAAATTTCTCATCAAAACGAGTATTTCTTTAATCACCTGACCAAATCGATGCCTTAATCCCACATGGTACGAAAAAAGGCTTGCCATCTATGACATTATAAAGATTTAAGGACGCTAACTCGACCTCCAATATAACTCCCTCTGTTAACTGTCGGGCCCGCACAAAGATCCCCAAATCATTTTTCTGCTTTCGCCTCATGCATTGAGAAGGGCTATAGGAGATAGAGGAGGAGGGGGGGGGGGGTCTTCGTTCGGATAAGTATTTTTAAACAGACGTTTTAACAGGAAAATGATCACGAATTTATAACATATTGCTTTAAAGCGTAACTGGCATTAGTGACAGAAGGTGTTGTTGTTTTTTCCACATATTCAAAACGGCCTTTCATGTTATTTATTATTCTATTCCAGAAACTACTTGAACAATTTTTCGACATCATTTAAATTTCAAACAAACTTAAACGAACTCCGTATAGTTTTGTGCATGTACGTAATGGGAGGACTACCTCTGCTGACTCTTCGCTCCAAAGGTGGACACTCCTCTGGGTCACTCTCGTGCAGATATCACACACACACACACACACACACACACACACACACACACACACACACACACACACACACACACACACACACACACATGTCTTCTTCTCTCATACACTTTCTTTCTCTTCCGACTGATGCGGAGAAAGATGAATGACAGAGCAGGCAGAGGTAGGAAGGGACAAAAAATCGAAAATGCCCGAACTATCCTGCTGACAGATAAAGGGAAGTAATCTACCACCACCACTATCACCACCACCACCACCACCACCACCACCACCCCGTCCTAGCTCCAACCGAAGAGAAAGGGTTATTGCGCATCATGAGAATGCGATTCACATGTCCAATCAAAGAATTGAAAAAGATTTTTTTTTTTGGACCAGTCCCTGGGTCTTCTGCTCCCCGCAGACATGATAATGGTTCCCCTTTTTTCATCGTCTGCCTGATGGCGATGGGACGCGGAAGGCTGGGATGCAGAAGGTCTGGCAGGGGAGGTGAATCCGATGGAGGCCTCAAGCCCCGCTCCCGGTGGCTCCCCAGCGGAGCATCTAACGCCGGTGCCCTGTGCGTTGTCGTTCTTCTGAGGTGTTCTCGTCAACCGACCGGCGTAGACTGGTCAGTCCAGTGTAGTCTGGTCAGCTGGAATATGCGTGTGAGGTGGAACGGTTCTAACGATGGGAGGATAGGGACAGAGCAGAGGGTGTGTGATGAACGGGGAGGCAAGAAAAACCAAGCAACTGATGACTACAGAAGAAGCAAGAGACAGGTGGCTACTTTACAGAAAACAATTGTCATGAATGCTTAGATAAAAGAAAGGATGGACAATAATATAAATCATTGTATTTATCTTCACAGTCATCTCCCTTCGTAATAAAGAGAATTCAATGGAGTGTCAGAGTAATTAAAGAAGATCAATACTTAATTGCTTAATCTTTCGATCAGGCGAAGGAAGAGACTGACAGAGAGATTCAAGGGTTTTAATGAATGATGAAATATAGATGAATAATGAATTCAAGAATTCACACACGCAGACAGACAACCTCCCCTGAGTGAAGTAGCAATGTCAGAAACAAAGAGAAGAGCGGGGACGTCTTACTTCTGGAGATTTCGTGCAGATTGACCGATGGAATAGGGGTCTTCTAGGATGAAAATTACAACGCATGTGAATATTGATAATATCGGGAATCAAAGTCATCGAGGATATAGCGCATGTTATCGAAGAAAAGAAAACTGATAATGGAACCTACAATGGGCAAAACCTAGAATGAATAATGACCTAATCGTCAGTCAGGTGTAAGGTATGCGATCACGCAAGCAACGGGTACACGCTATGTTTATGAAAAACCACACGAACGAAAATGCGCTCAAGCAAAGCAAAACACTAAAGTATGCAAGCCGAACAATTACGTACGATTCCCCACGGATTTGACAAAATCTTTCTCAACAAAGTAACCCGCGTCACGCCCGCAAGTGCTTGAATAAACGGGCGCGCAGGCAAACACATTACACAACGTTTTAGTAATGATGAAATACAAGCAAGTGCTACGAACAAAATCAAAAGGGGAAAAAAGAGATTTGAATGCAAGTTATTGGTTTCTGAATAAATCAATGCCGATTTCTTTTGAGCCGCGGACACGGGGGTGAATCTGCCCCAACGATTTGTTTTCGAACTGACCTCAGCAGTTGGTGAGTGGACAGGGAAAGCTGTATTCCAAGAGAATGTAGTGACTACGTACAACCAAGACTCTCTCTCTCCTCTCTCTCTCTCTCTCTCTCTCTCTCTCTCTCTCTCTCTCTCTCTCTCTCTCTCTCCTCTCTCTCTCTCCTCCTGCCAGTGGAGGGTGGGGAGAAGTGTGTGTGTGTGTGTGTGTGTGTGTGTGTGTGTGTGTGTGTGTGTGTGTGTGTGTGTGTGTGTGTGCATGTGAGTGTGTGTGCGCGCGCGCGTGTGTGTGTGTGTGTGTGTGTGTGTGTGTGTGTGTGTGTGTGTGTGTGTGTGTGTGTGTGTGTGTGTGTGTGTGTGTGTGTGTTGGGGAGGGTGGGAGACACGTGTAATAATTCATGAAGAATATTTACATAGACAATATTAATGGGACTCTCAATAATTCAAAGA
Organism: Conus ventricosus; assembly: GCA_018398815.1. Taxonomy (NCBI): domain Eukaryota; kingdom Metazoa; phylum Mollusca; class Gastropoda; order Neogastropoda; family Conidae; genus Conus; species Conus ventricosus. Next base: position 62,721,354 of record CM031613.1, read on the forward strand.
TGTAAGCAAAACGTTCTATTAGGATGGGTGTAGTGATGTCATAAACAGACACAATTCTCGCCACTGAGGAACAGGAAAGCTTTCCTGCCAGCTGAACCCTCAGAACAGACTAGGAACTAAAAGCACAACGCATAGTTCCTCTGAATACACAACTTCAGTCCCAGCAAGTCATCGTTTTTAGTTCAAGTTTCACAAATTACCACCCCATATTATGTTAATACCCTGTTAGCGAGACTGAAAAACAATTCTGTACATATAAACTCCCCCCACCTATACCCAGACATTTATCGATACAAAACAACCCCGGCTTACTCTAGACCGTTAACCTGAACTTTTCCACTAACACTTCAAATGCAAATTCCAATAAGTCATTTGAAGAACATTTACACAGACATTTTATTCACAGAATTTTTAGGGTTTTATGATTTAACGAAATTAAATCCACTGTTTTCAAAACTTTTCTACTGGGCTGAATTAATGTTTCTAAAAAAAAACACTGAACAAAAAAAAGCACGCAGTATATTCCAGAACACAAAAACACAGTTCCACTCTTCATATCCAAATTAAGGGCCCAAAACGTTGCCCTTTTCAAAAGAAAAGAAACAATAACAACTACTTTATGTCATCTTTGGCAACTAGACAGAGCAAAGCAGTGTTTTTGCTCTGTCTATTGCCAAAGATGGAAAATACTTAGTTGTTTGTTGTTTTATTTTTCTGCTTTGCTCGGGTCCAGTTCCAAATGATGGACATAACCGTAGTTGTGTTGTTTTTGTGTTTTTTTCTCTTGAAAAAGGCCACGGGCCCCGAACATTTGGAATATGAAGAGTGGAATTGGATTTTGTGTACTTTTTTCTTCCCTTTGGAGGACTTTTTTTTTTATTCCAAAAACAGTCCTCCCATAGCGTCGACGGGTAGCCTGCAAGTTTGTCAGTCTGTTAAACGACAAGGTAAATAAAGACGAGAGAAAACCTGGATATCACAGAAGGGAAAGAACAAAGCTGTTTGATGAACAACAGAAAAACACGTTGTCTTTGTTCTCATTTTTTCCCTCGTCAAAATCCCCTTTTTGAAATACCATAACAGCCCAAGTCTGCCATGTAACCTTTCTTGAACTTCGTCCGCATCAGCTCTGTCAGACCTGTCGTTAAGGTACATACTACAAAAAAATTGCTGTGTTTTCTTACATTCAGTCAAAAGGGCAGATCACTGAATGGCTCTACGTCCAGGGTACCTGCTGTCTTACATCTGCCACTTCAACATGTGCAAAATTCAGCCGCCTGTTGAATTTACAAGGAAACCAGAAGGACATCAGACATCAGGTTTTCTTTTACACCAATCACACAGTCCCAAAATCGAGAGTAGGATTCAAGATGAATCTGTCTGTTTATGTTACAGCGTATCCACAAGAAGCGCCTATGTATCTATCTTCTACACAGTTCTAGGGCATTCTTAGATTCTAGGGCCGACTCTCTGTGACCTACATCCTTCAAACTAGGTCATACTCCTTCCTTTCTGATCTTCAAGTCGGCACTGAAAACTGAACTGTTCAAAGACATTTGCAGAATGCTGCCTACAAATACT
>CM031613.1:62727934-62737456 GCA_018398815.1 Conus ventricosus
TAGTTCTTTTAGCCATGGTAGGGGTTTGTTCAAGGGAAGAATCCCCAAACTCTCACTCCCATCCTCTCCCTCCTCCTTCCCGTTCAGAAAAGACTCCTCAGTCTTAAGCTAAAGAAGAGAGGAGAGAGAGAGAGAAGAGAGAGAGAGAGAGAGAGAGAGAGAGAGAGAGCAGAGAGAGAGAGAGAGAAAGACAGACAGACAGAGAGAGAGAGAGAGAGAGAGAGAGAGAGAGAGAGAGAGAGAGAGAGAGAGAGAATGTTACTTATGGCCTAGTTGACTGCAAAGGGTCATATCAGAGCTGTCATTGCGTTGACGAGAACTTTCAAGTCATATTTAATTTTTTAAAAACATCCACACGACTCATTAAGAGCTAAAGGAGAAGGCCCCATGTGTAAAACGTGATGCAGGCTGCTGAGGACGGAGTGGGCCATTCACGGCACAGGTTTTGGGACTGCTGAGGACGGAGTGAGCCATTCACGGCACAGGTTTTGGGACTGCTGAGGACGGAGTGGGCCATCCACGGCACAGGTTCTGGGGCTGCTGAGGACGGAGTGGGCCATCCACGGCACAGGATTTGAGGGAGGAAAAATGGACACATGCAGCGACGATTCTTGGTTCGGCGTCAGACTACACTGTTTATCACGGTGGTCGTCCCTATCAACGACAGCCAGATAGGACGGAGCCGGGCCCTTAAGGCCAAAGAAGTCCATTCTAGCGACTGTCAACCCAAGGGTCATGGAGAAAGCAGCGTAGAGTGTCCAAGCAGAATACCCAGCCACCCATCAGTCTCAGAATACTCAGCCCACCATCAGTCTCAGAATACTCAGCCACAATCAGTCTCACAATACCCATCCACCCAACAGTCTCAGAATACTCAGCCACCCATCAGTCTCACAATACCCATCCACCCATCAGTCTCAGAATACTCAGCCACCCATCAGTCTCAGAATACATATATAATATAATAATAATAATTATAATAATAATGGTTTCTTATATAGCGCTTAATCAAACGAATTTCTCTAAGCGCTTTACAAAGTCATACTACATTCACCCTTCTCATATACAATAGTACACCCTGCACCTAGCTACAAATACTATTACTACAATAACAAACAAATCCTAATCCTACGAGTGTGACATTCACGTATTTTTCAAATATCACTGCAAACACTTAATCCTATAACGTTCAGTCATACAACAAATACATGTAATGGAGAACATACACATACACTACATTTGAAAAGGCCCAGACGGCTATGAGTTAGGTTGCCCCCCCCCCCCCCCCACTCCCCACCCCCCCCCCCCCCCCCCCCCCCCCCCCCCCCCCCCCCCCCCCCCCCCACAGCATTGATTAGTTATGAGAAAATAGATGGGTTTTAAGTTTAGACTTGAAAGAAGGGATAGAATCTGAATGTCTGAGAGAGTCTGGGAGTCTGTTCCACGTCGCTGGAGCTTGAAAAGAGAAGGATCTTTCGCCAGTAGTAGTCCTGAAGCGAGTCATTCGTAGAAGGCGGTCGTCAGCACAGGAGCGTAGTTGTCGAGAGGGGGGTGTAGATTTTAAGGAGATCTGTCAGATAAGAAGGTCCATTTTCAAAGAGAGCAGAGAAAGTGAGAGTTGAGATTTTGTACGAGATACGGTTTGAGACAGATAGCCAGTGAAGAGAGTGAAGTAGAGGCGAAATGTGATCATATTTTCCTGCTCTACAGACGACTCGGGCTGCATGATTTTGGATTCGCTGTAATCTTTCTATCAGGTATTTTGGAAGGTGTTGAGTCCCCCTCAAACAGACTGTCGTCTGGCTGTATAGGGTAGTTGTAAAGTTCTTGGCAGTACTGTGTCCATCTGTTCAAAACAGCGGAGCTTTCTGTCAGCAGCTCGCCTGAGGTATCCTCGATGACTGACGATCTGTTTTGCTGCGTCTTGGTGAGGTTTTTCAGTGTGGTGAAGGCATGTTTGCTGTTTCCCTTTTTCATGCCTTTCTCGATGTTCTCGCACTGATTATTGATCCATTGTTCTTTGGCTTCTAACCATTTCCTTCTTTACAAGGTTGTTGGTTTTTCGATACTGTGCGGCTTGTTCAGGGCTGGAATTTTTCGTATTCTTCAGTGATCTTCTTTTGTCACAGAGGTCAAGGATGTCGTTTGAGATCCATGCTTGGTGTTTCTTCCTCTGTCGCCCAAGTACCTCCTCTGCCGTTTCGCAGACTGCCTCATTGAAGCTGTTTGTGAGGTCGTTGATGTCATTGTCCAGAAGGTTGAGTGCCGCGAACCGCCCCCCGAGCTGTGCCTGGAATGCCTCTTCTATCTCTGGGTCTTTTAACTTCTCCAGGTCAAAGTTGATGCGTAGCTGCGCAGCTTGGTACTTTTTCTTCAATTTGATCTTCATTGTGAGCAGCACGAGATCGTGGTCGCTGCCTATATCAGCTCCGGGGTATGTCCTCGTCTTTGCTTTATTGATGCTTGATTTGAAGCGCCGCGGAGTGAGGACAAAGTCGATCTGGTTGTGAGTCATTCCGTTCGGCGCATGCCAGGTTGTTCTTCTTGACAGTTTGTGGGGGTAAAGGGTGTTGGCAATGGTGAGCCGTTGGGTGCAGGCAAACTCCAGAAGGCGAAGTCCCCTGTCGTTAGTTTCCCCTGTGCCGTATTGACCCACTGTTCCAGCCCAGTCTTTGTAGGCATCTGGCCCGACTTTGGCGTTGAAGTCCCCCTGAACTATGATGATGTCTTTCTTGGGGGCTTTTCTGATGGTGTCTTCTACTTTCTCGTAGAATTCTTCCACCGCCTGATCTTCGTGGCTGGTAGTTGGAGCATACATCTGTATGATGTTGATGTTCTTTGGTTTGGCTGACACACGAATGCTGATGATTCTGCTGTTAACAGGTGTGCAGCTCATGATGCATCCAGTGATTTCTTTGCGTACGATGAAAGCTACGCCTTTTTCATGTAGTGACTCTTCGCCACTGTACCACATCTTGTGACCTTCCTCTGTGATTGCTTCTCCAAAGCCTGTCCATCTTACTTCCGACATACCCACAATGTCCCATTGGTAACGTCTCAGCTCGTGCTCTAGTTCTTTTACTTTGCCGCACTGATGGAGTGTACGAACATTCCAGGTTCCAATGGTAATTTTCTCAGTTGGCAGCTTGTATGATGTCTTTGCCCCAGTAGCTGACTTTTCACTTCCACCCTGGTGCTTGTCAGTGGGAAGCGCGGTCGTTGGTAACCCGGGCCCCGGCCGATCCGGTATGTTGCTGGCTATGGTTGTATCTCTCATGACTTTTCTGTGGGCTTAGGTTAATCCTTGGTGGCGCCAATCCCCTCTCCAAGTCTCCTACTGTGACAGGTAGTACTGGGCTACAGCTTTACCAGTAGCAGACCATTTGTCTGACCTGACCACTACCGGTGATGAGAGAAGAAGTGGAAGAAGCCATCGGCAGCCTTCCGGCAGGGAAATCACCTGGAACAGACAATATTCCAGAGAGCTGCTCAAACATGGAGGGAAGGAATTGGTCACTCTAGTAACATCGATTTGTCAGAAGATCTGGGAGACAAAACAGTGGCCCACAGAATGGACTCAATCACTCATCATCCCCCTGCCCAAAAAGGGAAATCTACGCCAATGCCAGAACTACAGAACAATAAGTCTCATTAGCCACACCAGTAAAATCATGCTGAGTCATCTTGAATCGACTGAAGAAAGAGGCGGAAGAACACCTGGCGGAAGAACAAGCTGGATTCAGGGCAGGCAGAAGCACAGTAGAACAGATCTTCACCTGCCGGATACTGATGGAGAAACATCTGCAACATCAGAGAGACCTGTTTCACAACTTCATTGACTTTAGGAAAGCGTTTGACAGGGTGTGGCACAAGGGTCTGTGGCAGGTGCTCAGAAAGTTTGGCATAGAGGAGGGTCTCGTCCAAACCATCCAGGCGCTGTATAACACCGCCAGCAGCGCAGTCCTCCTCAACAACCAGATAGGGGACTACTTCAAGACCACAGTTGGAGTCCGTCAAGGCTGCCTGCTATCTCCCGTACTGTTCAATCTCTTCCTGGAAAACATCATGCGTGAAACCCTCCATGACTTCCACTCCACTGTCTCCATCGGAGGAAGAACCATCAATAATCTGAGGTTCGCAGATGACATCGACCTGATGGGAGGCAGCAACGAAGAACTACAAGACCTGACAAAGAGACTGGAGGAAAGGGCAGGTGCATATGGAATGGAAGTGAGCACAGAAAAAAGCAAAGTCCTGGTCAACAGCACAACCAACACCCATGCTGAAATCTACATGAACGGACAACAGCTTGAAGAAGTGGGCGCTTTCAAATACCTTAGCGCCACTCTCACCAAAGACGGTCGCTCTACAACAGAAATCAAGACCAGACTAGCGATCGCAACAGCAGCAATGGCAAAGCTAAACAAGATCTGGAAGAGCAGGGAGATCAGCTTTCCTACAAAGATGAAGCTGTACAAGTCCCTGGTGCTGTCCATCCTGCTGTATGGCTGCGAAAGCTGGACCATGACAGCAGAGACCACCACAGAATCCAGACGTTTGAAACTAAATGCTTCAGGCGCTTGCTCGGGATCTCTTGGCAAGACCGGAAAACAAACTACCTTGTGAGGAGCCAAATAGCATCACTTGCAGGCCCCCAAGAACCCCTCTTGGCAACAGTCAAGAAGAGGAAGCTGTCGTGGTTCGGGCATGTCATACGCCACAATTCACTGCCCAAAACAGTCATCCAGGGCACGCTGGAAGGTGGCAGACGAAGGGGACGACAAGCCAAATGCTGGATGGACAACATCAAAGAATGGACCAGGATGGATGGCCCTACGCTGATGCGACAGGCAGAGGACAGGGCCGGATGGCGGTGCCTGGCTTCGAGAGTGTCTCTCATCTCTCCTCTACGCCCATCATGGGCAAGAGAATGATGATGATGATGATGATTTTGGAAGGCCGGCCAAAAGTGAGTTGCAGTAATCTATTCTAGATAAGACAAATGCACAAATGAGAGTTTTTGTAGCATCTGTAGAGAGAAGGTGACGTACGGAGCTGATTCTTCTTAGTTCTAAATAGGCAATCTTGCAAATATTTGAAACCTGTTTCTCAAAGGTGAGGGATTGGTCAAGAATGACCCCTAGACTGCGGACAGAGGTGGAGACAGAGACAGTACAGCCATTGATAGTGACAGTTGAAGGCAGAGAAGGATGGTTAGGCTGTTTTGTCACGAACATGAGTTCCGTCTTGTCGTCGTTTAGTTGTAGTTTGTTGGTTGTCATCCAGTCCTTCAGGTCTGCAATGCAGACCCGCGTCCGAGAAATCAGTGAGTCAATTTCAGCAATGGGAGCCGACTGATGAAGCTGAGTATCATCAGCAAAGCTCTCATGCGACAGAATACAGAATACCCATCCACCTATCAGTCTCAGAATACCCATCCACCCCTCAGTCTCAGAAAACTCAGCCACCCATCAGTCTCAGAATACCCATCCACCCATCAGTCTCAGAATACCCATCCACCCATCAGTCTCAGAATATCCATCCACCCATCAGTCTCATAGTGTTCGGTGGAACGCGGAAGAGCTGAGGAACAATTAACCAAAACATTCAGCAATTCCCTCGAATTAAAAAAAACAATCAATATTATTTACATCTAAGAAGCTCGACTGAAAGATCTATAAAGACTCTTCATAACAGACTATGAAGTCTTCCACTTGGACTGAGAAAACGGGCGTAAAAGGAGAAATCATAATCCCTATAAAAAGCTCTATCCATGCAGTTGGAGGTCTGCAGATCTGGTTGGGAAAAAAGCTAGAACACCATAGCGCCAAACATCTGCTGCTTCAGGAGACCTACTAATCACCAACTAATGCAGCCTTTCTACCTCAGCAGGCTGAAAAGAGATCTAAAGCTAGAAACACCCAGACACCTTGTAGGTGAAGAATTTATCAGGCACTGTCCAAGCGGAGATTACAAGACTCACGTGGGAAAGGTTTAGATGACCGCGTAAGGGAAAATGAGCTAATCCCTGGCAACCAGTCAGACGATAAACGTACGGGTTGTTCCAGAGCATAGGTGACTTCCTAAACACAAGGTTCAGCAACAGCTACAAAAGACATTCAGTGATTTTACTTCCAAGGCTGTGAGCACTTAGCTGGGAAAAGGTGACCATCAGCTGGTCATTCCTAGCATGTCCAGCATAGATGCACTGAGCTCACCATAGAACCAAGTTAGAATTCAAACGAGCCAGTTAAATCTTGTTTAGAAATTGAAAAAGCAGCTGATTTCTGTATGGACATCAGCACATCCAACTACCTCAACAATCATGTTCGGCACCTCACTAATGCAGCACAATCCTGAGAGGTAAACAAAAACATTTCAGGCCATGCTGGAATAATACTTTGGAACAGCTTCACGCAGAGCTAGACAAAACTAGTGAGCTTATGGAGCAGAACCAGACATCCTATATAACACAGAAACAGATTAGCACGAAGGAAATCTTTAACTAGCGAAAGATGGCAGAGGTTTAGAAGAGCTGGAGAAAAGACCAGTATTCTAACACGGAGGACACCAACAAGTTGTGGAGTCTGACAAGAACCTTGGGTGAAGCACAGGAGTCAGATAGAGAGCAAAATTGTCATTCTGAGAATCGATAAGCATTATGCTAACAAGAAAGCAGCAGGTATCCAAGTGGATTTCTACAAAGAGAAAGTACAACTCTTTTCGTCTCAGTGCAGGAAGTCCCTGGTGAGATCACAGCGAAACCGCCAAAATCCAGCCTCTTTATTATGGCAGCCTTCTTCAACGCAAGACTTAAAGCAGCCCCCACCTCCACCCCCTATCCCCCCCCCCCCCCCCAAAAAAAAAAAAGACAAAGAAAGACCCGGGGAAACTTGACATGATTGAAAACTTCGACTCATTACTAGACAGAAGCTGTTTCAGATCAACAATCAGTCATGAAACATTGAGAAATTTTCAGATCGATGGAGAGAAGCAGTTATCATCCGCGTGAAAAAGAAACAGAAAGAAATCAGATAATTAGCTATGGGTGAGTCAACCTTCTCGGTGGTCTGGACAAGGTGATGGAAAGAATGGAGAACATAGGATCACTGAATGACCTTAGCCACACACTCAGAACTTGACGAAGACCCGCTCCACGGAGGATCAAGTGGAACACCTTCCCCAGGAGATCGAAAGTGCTTTTTAGAAGAAAAAGAAGGTACTCGAAACCAATGTAAACCTGAACAAGGCCTCTGATATGCTATGAAAGGGATGTACTTCTTCTAAAGCTCCTAAACAAGAAAGTGGTATGAATATTTTACGTTTGGATCCACAGCTTCTTCCAGTACCGAACTACGAGAGTGCAACTGCAACGAGAATATCAGCCACAGTGCCACTTTGGGCAAGGCATCGCTTCAGATCGCTTAGGGTTCAGCGCAAGGAAGAAGGCGTTGAACACTTAGCTTTGATCGCTTCAGAACGCTTAGGGTTCAGCGCAAGGAAGAAGGCGTTGAATTCAACGCCTTCTTCCTTGCGCTGAACCCTAAGCGATCTGAAGCGATCAAAGCTAAGTTAATTTTCGTTGTTTTATTCGTTTATATATCACCTGACGAGACCTAAGAGGTCGAAACGCGTTGTGTTTTGTCTTGTGACTCGTTTGTCCACGTTCTCTGGGCGGTTCGCTAACATTTATTTAAGATTTGTTTAGATTTCCGCCTGCAGTCGTCTCGCTTGGCAACCTTAACTTTGTTGTCCTCCACATTCTATATTGCAGTATTTTAGGATTCGATAATTCAAAGACGACAGTTGAAGCAAAGTTTCTCTGGTGTCACATTGAAGTCATAACATTCTAACGAATTCCCCTGTCTTTACAAAAAAAAACTTCGTCACAAGGAATTGTTCGATGGTGTAAGGGTCAGACCGTAGCACAGGTAGTATAAACAGTCAGTCACATCGGAATCTTTGCCTATCTTACGTCACATTTCTCTTATTCTGAGGTGTCCCATCTTGTACCTTTCCAACGAAAAAAAATTATTCGTGTGTGTGTGTGTGTGTGTGTGTGTGTGTGTGTGTGTGTGTGTGTGTGTGGTGTGTGTGTGTGTGTGTGTGTGTGTGTGTGTTTTGTGTGTGTTTTGCTGGAGACAAGGCCTTCTCTTAAGAAGGTAACCTAATTGTGAAGACCAGATCGTAGATCGTGTTCTTTTTATATCCGAATGTTAATGTCGTCAAACCGCAGTGACAACATGTTATCAGACTGGCAGTAGTTGGATATGGAAGTTTCTCTTTTTCATAAAAACAAACTATGCTACTCCACATATTCCAATCAAAAAATTATAGTAATAAAGCATTCAAAACATTTTAATGTACACCTTGTGGACAATCAAACAGACAGAAGAGAGAGAGAGAGAGAGAGAGAGAGAGAGAGAGAGAGAGAGGAGGGAGGAGGAGAGGAGAGAGAAGAGAGAGAAGTGGGGGGGACAAGAGACAGAGACAGGACAGACAGGCGGACTACCCAACAATAGGGAAAGAGACAGAGGTATAAAAGAGGGAGGAGAGAGAGAGAAGGAGAGAGAGAAGAGAGAGAGAGAAGATGACAGAGATAAGAGAGAGTTCACAGTGTACATATTCAGTATAGTAAATATGCATACATACATACATACAACATACATACATACAACTACAACATACATACAGACAAACATAAGCATACATACATACAACATACAACCATACTACATACATACATACATACATACATACATACAGACAGACATACATACATACATACATTATTCATCTCTCTCCTCTCTCCCCCCCCCCCCCTCTGTGTCTGTGTGCCTGTATGTGTGTGTGCGTCGCGCGCACACGCGTGTGTTCGTGTGGTGTGTGTGTGTGTGTGTGTGTGTGTGTGTGTGTGTGTGTGTGTGTGTGTGTGTGTGTGTGTGTTGTGTCTGTCTGTCTGTCTGTCTGTCTGTCTGTGTCTGTCTGTCTGTGTGTCTGTGTTGACAATGCTGCTTATTGTCAGTTCCAAGCTCTACAGACAGCTGCAAAATAGATTATTTCAGAGGGAATGTTCTAAAAAGTTAATTGACACATTGATTTTCCATTGTTGTGTGTGTGTGTGTGTGTGTGTGTGTGTGTGTGTGTGTGTGTGTGTGTGTGTGTGTGTGTGTGTGTGTTGTGTGTGTGTATGTATGTGTGTGTGTGTGCATGTGTGTGTGTGCTGCTTGCGTGCGTGCGTGCGTGCGTGCGTGCGTGCGTGCGTGCGTGCGTGCGTGCGTGCGTGCGTGCGTGCGTGCGTGCGTGCGCGCGCGCGCGCGCGCGCGCGCGCGCGTGTGTGTGTGTGTGTGTGTGTGTTGTGTTGTGTGTGTGTGTGTGTGTGTGTGTGCACAAGAGGGCACATGAGTGAATCTATTTGTAATTATATATGACCTTTTCAGGGAAAATCTCTTCTCTCTCCTCTTCTCTCTCTCTCTCTCTCTCTCTCTCTCTGTGCACGCATGAGGCTAGCACAGATGAGCG
>CM031613.1:62742556-62747556 GCA_018398815.1 Conus ventricosus
TTGATTCTGTGACAATCAATGGTAATGTTTTTACGAGATGCTGTTGTTTTGTGTTTTGCTTTTGTCCAACACAACTTTAGAACGTTGGACTTTGAGTGTGTGAGTGTGTACACAGATGTCTAAAAATTTTGACTTGTTGGTAAATTTTGTTCAGAAATTGTTCTTTATATGGGTAATAAGTTCACGGCCCCCATGTCATAACGGCTGTACAGCTATTGACATTAAAATATCATTGAGTCATTGAGTCATTGAGTCTCTCTCTCTCTCTCTCTCTCTCTCTCTCTCTCCTCTCTCTCTCTCCTCTCTCTCTCTCTCTCTCTCCGTGTCTGTTGACCTGCGTGTCCTTGGGTCTGTGTGTCTGTCTGCCTCTTTCTCTCCCTCTCTCTCCCTCTCTCTCTCTCTCTCTGTCTCTGTCTCTCTGTCTCTTGAGTAAAAGAAAGCGATAATGGTAGACATACATTCAAGCTGACGAAACGAATAGAACGAGAAAAAATAATCGCCCATATCACCCCCCCCCCACACACACACACCCACACACACACACACACACACACACACACACACACACACACACCTACCATTCCCCGCCACACCCCTATACACCCCGAAAAAAAATCAATCGATTTTGTGAGAAAGTCTGCGCACAAATGATCACCCCACACCTCTCACCCCTTAACTACTCCTCCTTTCCGCTCCCAGTTCTCTACTCACCCCGCTCCCCACCCCCGTCCTTCCTACCACCCTCCACCCCTCCCCACCGCCGCCTCCCGTATTCGCTCTATATATCGCTTGTTCCCTCGCCTCCCTCCCGCCTCTCTTTCTCTACACCCTTAACCATCCTTTGTCATCTCGCTATCCCACCCCTCCTCCGAAGTCCCCACTCCCTCTTGACCAGTGTGTTTGTTGTCTGAAGTCCCCACTCCCTCTTGACCATGTGTTGTTGGTCTGAAGTCCCCACTCCCTCTTACCAGTGTGTTGTTGGTCGAAGTCCCCACTCCCTCTTGACCATGTGTTGTTGGTCTTGGTCGTGACACTTCTGTTGCCTTGAAATTGAACACTTCTGTTGGGCCTTGTGAACACTTCTGTAGGCCTTATGAACAGTTCTGTGCCTGTGAACACTTCTGTTGCCTTATAACATCAGTTTGGCCTTTGAACACTTCTGTTGGCCTTATGAACAGTTCTGTGCTTATGAACAGTTCTGTTGCCTTATGAACAGTTCTTTGGCCTTATGAACAGCTCTGTTGGCCTTATGAACAGTTCTGTTGGCCTTATGAACATTCTGTTGGCCTTATGGACAGTTCTTTGGCCTTATGAACATTCGTTGGCCTTATAACAGTTCTTGGCCTTATGAACAGTTCTGTTGGCCTTGAACACTCGGTAGGCCTATGAACAGTTCTGTATGGCCTTATAACAGTTCTGTTGGCCTTATAACAGTTCTGTAGGCCTATGAACAGTTCTGTTGGCCTATGAACAGTCGTTGGCCTTATGAACATTCTGTTGGCTATGAAAGTTCTGTTGGCGGTATGAACACTGTTGGCTTAGAACAGTTCTGTTGGCCTTATGAAAAGTTCTGTTGGCCTTATGACAGTTGTGGCTTATGAACAGTTCTTTGGCCTTATGAACAGTTCTGTTGGCCTTATGAGCAGTCCTGTTGGCCGTATGAACAGTTCTGTTGGCCTTATGACAGTTCTGTTGGCCTTATGAACAGTTCTGTTGGCGGTATGAACAGTTCTGTTGACCTTGAACAGTTGTGTTGGCCTATACACTTCTTTGGCGTATGAACATCTGTTGCCCTTTGAACAGCTCTGTTGGCCCTTTGAACAGTTCTGTTGGCCTATGAACAGCTCTGTTGGCCTTTGAACAGCTCTGTTGGCCTTATGAACAGTTCTGTTGGCCTTATGAACAGTTCTGTTGGCCGTTTGAACAGCTCTTTTGGGCCTTTATGAACACTTCTGTTGGCCTTATGAACAGTTCTGTTGGCCTTAAGAACAGTTCTGTTGGCCCTTTGAACAGCTCTGTTGGCCTTATGAACAGTTCTGTTGGCCTTATGAACAGTTCTGTTGGCCTTATGAACAGTTCTGTTGGCGGTAATGAACAGTTCTGTTGGCCCTTTGAACAGCTCTGTTGGCCTTGTGAACAGTTCGGTTGGCCTTATGAACACTTCTGTTGGCCTTATGAACAGTTCTTTTGGCGTATGAACAGTTCTGTTGGCCCTTTGAACAGTTCTGTTGGCCTTGTGAACAGTTCTGTTGGCCTTATGAACAGTTCTGTTGGCTTATGACCGGTTCTGTTGACCTTATGAACAGTTCTGTTGGCCTTATGAACACTTCTTTTGGCCTTATGAACAGTTCTGTTGGCCTTATGAACAGTTCTGTTGGCCCTATAACATGCTGTTGGTCTTATGAACAGTACTTTGGCCTTATGAAACATTCTGTTGGCCTTATGAACAGTTTCTGTTGCCTTATAAACAGTGCTGTGGCCTTATGAATCATTGTTCTGTTGGCCTTATGAACAGTTCCGTTGGCCTTATGAACAGTTTCTGTTGGCCTTATGAACAGTTCTGTTGGCCTTATGAACAGTTCTGTGGCTATGAACAGTTCTGTTGGCCTTAGGGACAGTTTACTGCTGGCGCATGAACATTCTGTTGCCTTATAACATTCAGTTGGCCTTATGGACAGTTCTGTATGCCTTATGAACAGTTCCGTTGGCCTTAATGAACAGTTCTGTAGCGTATGAACAGTGATGTTGGCCTTATGAACACGGTTGGCTAATGAACATTCGGTTGTCTTTATGAACATTCTGTTGGCCTTATGAACAGTGTTGGCCTTAGAACAGTTCTGTTGGCCTTATGAACAGTTCTGTGGCCTTGTGAACAGTTCTGTTGGCCTTATGAACAGTGTTGGCCTTATGAACAGTGTTAGCCTTGTGAACATTTTCTGTTGGCTTTTTGAACAGTTCTGTTGGCCTTATGAACAGTTCTGTTGGCCTTATGAACAGTTCTGTTGGCGGTATGAACATTTCTGTTGGCCTTATGAACAGTGTTGGCCTTATGAACAGTTATGTGGCCTTATGAACATGTTATCCTTGTGAACAGTTCTGTTGGCTTTATGAACAGTACTGTTGGCCTTATGAACAGTTCTGTTGGCCTTATGAACAGTTCTGTTGGCGGTATGAACAGTTCGGTTGGCCTTATGAACAGTGTTGGCCTTATGAACAGTTCTGTTGGCCTTATGAACAGTGTTACCCCTTGTGAACAGTTCTGTTGGCCTTATGAACAGTTCTGTTGGCCTTATGAACAGTTCTGTGTGCCTTATGAACAGTTCTGTTGGCCTTGTGAACAGTTTGTTGGCCTTATGAACAGTTCGTTGGCCTTATGAACAGTTTCTTTTGGCGGTATGAACAGTTTCTGTTGGCCTTATGAACAGTTCCGTTGGCGGTATGAACAGTTCTGATGGCCTTATGAACAGTTCCCTGTTGGCCTTATGAACAGTTCTGTTGGCCTTATTAACAGTTCTGTTGGCCTTATGAACAGTTCTGTGTGCCTTATGAACAGTTCTGTTGGCCTTATGAACAGTTGTGTTTCCTTATGAACAGTTCTGTTTGCTTATGAAACAGTTCACTTGGCCTTATGAACTGTTCCGTTGGCCTTATGACACTTCTGTTGCCTTATGAACACTTCTGTTGGCCTTATGAACAGTTCTGTTGGCCTTATGAACAGTTCTGTTGGCCTTATGGACCGGTCTATTGGCCTTATGAACAGTTCCGTTTGCCTTATGAACAGTGTTGGCCTTTTTGAACAGTTCTGTTGGCTTTTTTGAACAGTTCTGTTGGCCTTATGAACAGTTCTGTTGGCCTTATGAACAGTTTCGGGTTGGGGGTATGAACAATTCTGTTGGCCTTATGAACAGTGTTGCCTTATGAACAGTTCTGTTGGCCTTATGAACAGTGTTATCCTTGTGAACGTTCTGTTAGCCTATGAACAGTTTCTGTTGGCCGTATGAACAGTTCTGTTGGCCTTATGAACAGTACTGTTGGCCTTATGAACAGTTCTGTTGGTCTTGTGAACAGTTCTGATGCCTTATGAACAGTTCTGTTGGCCCTATGAACAGTTCTGTTTGCCTTATGAACAGTTGTGTGTCCTTATGAACAGTTCTGTTGGCCTTGTGAACAGTTCTGTTGGCCTATGAACAGTTTCTGTTGGCCTTATGAACAGTTCTGTTTGCCTTATGAACAGTTCTGTTGGCCTTATGAATCAGTTCCGTTGGCGGTATGAACAGTTCTGTTGGCCTTATGACAGTTTTGGCCTTATGACAGTACTGTTGCCTTATGAACAGTTCTGTTGCCTTATGAACAGTTCTGTTGGCCTATTGAACAGTTCTATTGGCCTTATGAACAGTTCCGTTGGCGGTATGAACAGTTCTTTTGGGCCTTATGAACATTCTGTTAGCCTTATGAACAGTACTGTGGCCTATGAACCAGTTCTGTTGGCCTTATGAACGGTTCTGTGTGCCTTATGAACAGTTCTGTTGGCCTTAGGGAACGTTCTGTGTGCCTTATGAACAGTTTCTGTTGGCCTTATGAACAGTTTGTGTGTCCTTATGAACAGTTCTGTGGGCCTTATGAACATTCTGTTGGTCTTGTGAACAGTTCTGTTGGCCTTATGAACAGTTCTTTTGGGCCCCTTTGAACAGCTCTGTTGGCCTTGTGAACAGTCGGTTGGCCTTATGAACAGTTCTGTTTGCCTTATGAACAGTTGTGTGTGCCTTATGAACAGTTCTGTTGGCCTTGTGAACAGTCAGTTCTGTTGGCCTTATGAACAGTTCTGCTGGCCTTATGAACAGTTCTGTTGGCCTTATGAACAGTTCTGTTGGCCTATAACAGTTCTGTTGGCCTTATGAACAGTTCCGTTGGCGGTATGAACAGTTCTGTTGGCCTTATGAACAGTTTTTTTGGCCTTATGAACAGTTACTGTTGGCCTTATGAACATTTTCTGTTGGCCT
>CM031613.1:62752556-62755056 GCA_018398815.1 Conus ventricosus
GTTACACTCAGTTTGAAGCGTACTTGCCTAATTCCGGAAAATGACACATTTACATACAAGCGCGCGCGCGCACGTGCACACACACACACACACACACACACACACACACACACACACACACACACCACACACACACACACACACACACACACACACACACACACACACAACACACACACCCGCGCACGCACACACACGCACACGCACACACACACACACACACACACACACACACTCACACACACATACACCCACATCCACACTTTGTCCCTGTATCTGGCCATCTCCAGTCTCAACTCATATCATAAGAAATGTTTATTCATACACACATTTTCAAGAAACAACCACAGAGTTAATACGCACATTCCACATACTTCAACACATCGTCTGATATCACTTTTAGTGGAAGGACGTTAAACTGAAGAAACTGAACAAGATGGCGGCTACGGTCAACAGCTAAACAACACGCTTGCTGACTTTTTTGCCAAAGTTCCTTAAAATGACCAGATTCTCCAAAACAAGACCCTGGACGCGAAGTCCTTCAGCGTTGACCACCCTGATTTTGGACAACAGCGATCAAGGAAAAAACAAATCAGCCAAGAAAAAGAGAGAACGAAAACCGAGAGCTGAGGACCGTTTCGTTACCCTGGACCAAACAACCTGTGGAACGCTTGGATCTGCCGGTCACAGGCCTGCTAACCGGTCAAGCGAAAGCTTGGTACGTACTATTGCTGACAAGAAAACATTAATAGAAACGCTATGCTATCGAATTGGCAACTTAGAGAAAACGATACAAAATCAAAATGAAAAAAATGACCTGACTGTAAAGAACAACAAAATGACGACGATGGTCAGCGTAGCCATTCAGACTGCCGAACAGCCAGTTTATACATCATATGCTGAAGCAGTCAGCTCGGGGCCAGTACCATCGCCCGCGGAGCAGCAGAAGGGTGGCCTTCAACAAAAAAGACCGACAAACAAGCCTCAAGTCAAAGGAAACGACCATACAATGACAAATAGAACACAGCAAAAATAACGAAGTGACGCAAAAAAACATTACGTCAAGGAGACAGCAAAACGTCAGGATTCTGCTCCTATAGGAAAAAAGAATGACGAAAGAACTGAGTCTGGTCTGCCAAGTCTGCTTTTCATACACGATTCCGTGACAAACAAAGTCAATGACAAGAGACTTGGAGATTCCTTTGGATTTCAAGCAGAATCTCGGAAAACGTTCAAAATCAAGGATATACAACAAACATTTAAATCAGCATATCAAAAACACGACGCGCTACTGATTCACTGCGGAGTGAATGATTTAAAGTCAGCATCTCCCACGGACTGCAGTAAAGATCTGGTGCAGTGTATCAGAGGCATTAAGAAAGAAAATCCTGGTCTCAAAATAATCGTCAGCAAAATAACTCCAGTCACAGATACTCAACTTAACATCAAGCGTGATCTGTTCAACGCCCTCCTGACATCTGAGCTGAATGAAGACGAGGACATCAGCCTGATCAGCCATAACCTGCGCACGAGCTCCTGGCATCTCCGTGACGGCCTCCACCCCACCCACAGTGGTGCCAGCGTCCTGGCTAGGAACATCGGGCGTCACGTGAGAGACCTGCTGTGGAGCCGACCCAGGAAGACCCGACGATCACGGTACCAGCCATCCTGGTACTACCAGCCCTACCCGGATCCTCTGCTCTACAACCTGGGCCCCTGGAGCAACAGGTTCAGCGTGCTGGGCGACTGGTGAAAGTGGAACTTTGCAAAACACCAGCACCACTTGTGACTAGAACGCAACTCTCGTTAATATTTGAACTGCAGTATAAAATCATCATTCATTTTCCATTGACACAGTCATTCATTGATATATTATTGTTATTTACTATATCTCAATATTGTTTGCACTAGCTTACAAATAAGTTCTGTTGATACGTGAAATTTTCTAATGTTAAAATACGGATCCTTTAAGGTATTTCAGTGGAACTGTCGATCTATTATAACCTCCCTTGACCAATTAGTACAAAAGCTTGCAGAAGAAAACTATAATGTATTGGCCTTACAATCCCTAACACACATAGAAACAAATTACCTAAACTTGCTGGTTATTATTTTCCCCCAATTGTTCAACAGGGGAACACAGATGAAAAATCAACGCAGCCATTTACATCAAGGAGGAGAGAACTACACCCCTGCGCAAGTCCCGTTCCACCAGACACACCTGACTCCTATTCCGGTATCTCCAAGAAATGTTACGTCATGTCCCACCTAATGTAAAACGCTTTATCTCAGTATTCATTCAAAAATGCTGGGAAGACGGCAATTTGCCCTCATTATGGAAGCGTTCTATCATAGTTCCTATACATAAACAAGGAAAACCTCGAAGTAACATAAACAGCTACCGCCCAATTGCCCTGACGTCGCACGCATGTAAACTAATGGAAAGAATTGTCCTAAACAGATTACTTTACTTTTGTAACAAACATCAAATTATCCCTAT
>CM031613.1:62760056-62773411 GCA_018398815.1 Conus ventricosus
ACAGAGTCTGACCACATGCCTTTAGAATTGAAGTTCGCTTCCTCATGTCATAACTGTGAGCCCGTACAGGTAAACAACAGGCGCTGCACTATTGAAAAATTTGTCTGGAGCGAAGGTCATGCTGATTTGTTTAAAAATGTAATCCTTTCCGATGAAATGCAAGTGCGCATGCAAGAGGCAGTAAGACTGGTTGATAATAATATCGAAGAAGCGTTAAGTGTGTTTAATTCTTGTATAAAAAGAGCTGGGGAATGTATGAAGAAACAGGTTTGTATTGAAAATGTCAGAAAGAAACGACTGGTATGATATGGAATGTCTTGCTAACAAAAGAAATGTTCGTAATTATTAAACAGATATCGACGTTCTTTGTCAATACCGTCTCGTGTAGCCTACTGCAAAGCTAGGCGAGAATATAAACATCTTTAAAGA
Source organism: Conus ventricosus (assembly GCA_018398815.1). Classification (NCBI taxonomy): domain Eukaryota; kingdom Metazoa; phylum Mollusca; class Gastropoda; order Neogastropoda; family Conidae; genus Conus; species Conus ventricosus. The sequence goes on from CM031613.1 coordinate 62,760,486, forward strand.
GAAAAGAAAAGCAATATAATGATACTCTGTTGACAGAATTACTTACGTCTGTAAATAATCAGAAAGATTTTTGGGACTGTGTCCGCAAAATTTCCAGAAAAAGAAAGCAACCCGTAATGATATAAGTTTAGAAACATGGTCTCATCATTTCAGAGATCTGCTAGAAGGAAACGCTGGTCTCATAATGATTTGGGAAATGAAAATTACATTGATGAATCTGATCATGACGATGACAATCTAAACCGTCCAATTTCCAAAGAAGAAGTATAGTCGCGCTAAGAAAGATAAAACCTCGCAAAGCTGCTGGTCCAGATGGAATTATCGTGAACTGATAAAAAGTGCGTGCCAGTCAAGTTTATTTCTAGATTTTCTGTTAAATTCTTTAACTCCTTATTTGATCAAGGGGTATATCCCAGAAGCTGGTCCGAGTCTATTGTCATCCCATTGTTTAAAAAAGTGATTCAAACGATCCAAATAATTATAGAGGAATTTCATTGTGTAATGTTGGCAGTAAACTGTACAGTGCTATTATCAATAGGAGATTACAGGAATGGGTGGAAGAAAATAACATTACCGGGAATTTCAAGCTGGGTTCAAGAAAAACTATTCTACAGTTGATCACATGTTCACATTAATGGCATTTGTTCAAAAACAGTTTTGCTTAAATCGTAAATTATATGTTGCATTTATTGACTTCGAGAAGGCTTTTGATTCCGTCAATAGAACCTTGCTGTGGCCTATCCTGTTTAAAAATGGTATCCATGGAAAACTTTATAAATGTGTTATAAGTATGTATAATTGTGTAAAAGCAAGAGTGCGATCAAGGTGAAAGTGGGGAACAGGAAGAGAACAGTTCCAGGACCGACAAGAGCGAGACGACGAGAGAGGAGGAGAGCGGGCAGTCCAGGGTCGACCAGGGAACGCCAGACGACTCTCACCTCTTCCTTCCAGGTTCAGTCCGCACGTCGGCACAGGTCCGAGACACCGAGCGGCCCCGCTCCTGGGAGGGCACCAGTCCCCGGGACGTGACGGGAAGGACAAAGTCAAAAAGAGGAACACGGGCCAGGATTTCCGTAACTCCTCCCCTACAAGCGCAAACGCTAACAAGAAAGGTAAAACGGGGGATGAAACATTGCAGCAGTGGACCGACCCGGGATTTTGACCTTGCTAGTGTTACGACTACGGCCTTGGAATGAGATAAAATTGTGTGTATTCAGTTACTGTAAAAATATTTACACTTAAAAGAAATACTTTATGATTCATGGATAAAATACGCATATGTTTGTATTAATGTCAGAGGTTTGAAAAATAAATTTAAAAGAAATTCAGTATTTCATTATCTAAAAGGTCAGAAATTTGATATAGCATGTTTGCAAGAGGCACACATAACAACTAGTGATTTAGTGATTTGGGAAAAACAATGGGGGGGACGAATGTTTTAACAACGAAGGCACAAATAGAAGCCAAGGAGAAGTAATTTTGATAGCTAAACATTTTGAAGGAGAAGTCAAATTAGAAATTGCCTGCAATAGAATTCTTGTAGTTTCAGTTAAGCATAATGAATACAATTTCAAATTAGGAAATGTTTATGCTCCTAACAACTCAAGTGAAAAAATGTCGTCATGAAAAACTTACAGGAAAAGTTGAGTGAATTCAGTGAAAACAATCTTCTTTTGGTTGGTGATTTTAACTGTGTTCTTAGTAATAAGTTAGATATTATATCAGGTCATATCCATATTGATTCAAAAGTGAGATTATTTAACCATTTTGTTGCTAGTTTACAACTAACAGATATGGGGGAGAGCATTCCATAAAAGCGAAAAAGACTTCACATGGTCTCGAGTAAATCCCTTTATCGCCCATCGCTTAGATTATTGCTTTTTATCTGAGGGAATGCTTCAATTCAGTGCTGCGTGTGAACACATCAACTTTCCTCACTCGGACCACAAAGCAATACTACTAGAACTTGACAGCAGTGACTTTATTCGTGGGCCTAGCTATTGGAAATTTAACAACAGTTACTTAAAGGATCCAAGATTCGTTCAGAAAATGAATGATTTATTAGACAGAGAACTTGAAATACCTTCAGATTCCAACTCATCATATATGCAAACTTGGGAATTATGTAAAATCAAAATTAGAGATTGTTGTAGTGAGTAGGGTTTAAACTACTAGCCAATAAGAGAAAAAATGATGAAAAGAAATTAGAGTTTGAAATTTTGGAAGTTGAAAAACAAATGATTCTTAATCCCACGAGAAAAGATAACCAAGAACAATATTTAACATTAAAACAAAAGTTAGAATTACTACAAGCACATAAAGCCAGTGGTGCTCAGGTGAGAGCACGAATTAAGTGGATTGAAGAGGGTGAACGCAACACTAAATATTTCTGTAACCTAGAAAAAGCAAGAGGAAAGAAGAAAGTTATCACAAGGTTGTGTAAAGATACAGGAGAAGTAATTACAGATCAGCGACAAATTTTAGAAGAACAGGTAACATTCTATAAGAATTTGTATAATCAGCCAGTAGAAGTAAACAACGTTAGTGAATCTGTTGATGTGTTCCTAGAAAATGAAACCATCCCCTTGTTTGGAAGAAAATGACGTTTCCAGTTGCGAGGGTATGGTCACTACTGATGAAACAACAAACGCCTTAAGAAAAATGAAAAATGGATCAGCGTCAGGAGCGATGGAATTACTATTGAGTTCTTCAAAATTTTTTGGAATAAAATAAAAGTAGTCTTAACAAACTCGTATGTGGAATCTTTTGATAAAGGAGAATTAGTTTATACTCAAAAGCAAGGCATAATAACATTGTTACACAAAGGGAAAGAACTTGATAGAGACAAACTGACTAATTGGAGACCTAAACTCTAACAAACACTGATTACAAGATACTGGCCAAAGTATTGGCAGAAAGACTTGGAAGAGTCATCCACAAATTAGTTAACAACGACCAAGTAGGCTATATTAAAGGCAGAAACATTGCAAAATTATACGATCAATAGATGATGCGGTCAATTACCTTAAACAAACAAATAAAAACGGGTTACTTGCTGGCAGTTGATTTTTCAAAAGCCTTTGATTCATTGTCAAAAGATTTTCCGTTGCATGCCTTTAAAGTTTTTGGCTTCGGAACTGAATTTAGGAAGTGGGTTGCCATACTGACAAAGAACCCTGCTAGTTCAATAAATCATGGAGGATGGATATCTGAACCGTTTAATCTTTCTTGTGGAATTAGACAAGGGTGCCCTTTTTCTCCGTTACCCTTTGTTCTGGCAGTGGAGTTGTTAGCGATTAAAGTTAGAAATAGCGCCATATCTGGCATCCACGTCCCAACCACTGTTCCACACAACGATACTCCTCTAAAAATCAAACAAATGGCGGACGATACAACTCTATTCCTCAGAGATAAAAGAGATATGGTCAAATCTTTAGAAATCTTTACAACATTTCAAAGTTTCTCAGGTTTAAAATTAAACGTACAGAAAACGAAAGCTTTACCCATGGGAAGGCAGATAGGAGAACCAGAGCTTCCTTTCACCACAGTAGATAAAATAAAATATTAGGCATTTATTTCCAGCGTGATAGGATGGCTCGGAATATTGAAGATAATTGGAGTAATAGGATGTATCAAATGAATAATTTGATTCGAGAATGGAGTAAGCGGGATATCAGTATCCAAGGTAAGATTGTAGCAATTAAAACATTTTTACTTAGTCAGTTTCTTTATGTCATGCAATCTATAGGACTTCCAGATAATGTGCTAAAAAAAAGTTAACTCAACCCTTTACAAATTTCTGTGGAAGAAAAGATTTAATAATAAAAAGCTTTCGAAAAAGTCAAAAGAAAAGTAATGGAAACAAGTGTGGAGAAAGGGGGACTTGGTATGATTAATCTGAGTTTAAATTTTTAAAACTGTTTGTACTTGCAATGGGCGAGCAAACTCTTTAAAGCCACGAACAAGAAAATTGGGCCTTAATACCCAGATGGCATTTACAAACGCCTCACAAAGACGGATGTTTTTTGTAAAAAATTGCAGAGCCAAAGACCTGAAGGATTGTAGCTTAATCAGGAATGAAATTTTGGAAAGAAGTGTTTAACAGTTTATCTAAATCACAAAATATTGATAAAACTTGATTTATATTGACAAAAGCAATTTTCACAGTCAATACCTTTTCCACAATAATCTAATTCGCTATAAAAATCAGGGATTATACTTCAAAAACTGGGTAAATAATGGTATTGAGCAAATTAAGGATATAATTAATGAAAGAGAAAATAGACTACTGACTTTAGAAGAAATGCAGGAAATGGTTGGACAGAATAGAGCCCTTACATTGTTCCAGTACAATGCTTTGATTAACTCCATGCCAGCGCAATGGATCCAGTGGATCCAGGGAGGAGATAGAGGATCTGGGACGCTCCCCCGTTTTGCCAGTCTGTTAAATACAAAACCTAAACAAATAAGGAAACTAATTATGTTACATACGGAAACTCAAACACCTACTGCGAGTTGCCTTCTGGAACAGAACAGTTGGTATAGACTTAGACAAACCTACATGGTGTCGAGCTACAGACGTCACAAAAGAGGTAAGACTCAGAGTTCTCCACTGGAAAATACTGCACAATATATATCCGACTAATATCAGCTTAGTAAAATGAAAGTAAAAGACTCAAACAAATGCTCGTACTGTCCTGACACAACTGATTTCATTAAACACTTTTTCTGCGAGTGTCCAATCGTTTACAACTTTTGGAGATTCATTGAGCACAAAATTTACTTAGAAACACATGCACAGATTCGATTATCAAACACAGATATACTATTTGGTATCAATAAATCGACTGTTTCGAAGACAAATTATAAGTATATCAATTTTATCATATTACTGAGTAAAATGTGTATTAGTATTTGTAAAAAGACAAACACGGGTATCCCTCTGCAACTCATTTTTGAGAAAGAGTATAATGTCCGGAGGGGTTTAAAAGGAAAACTTCAAATAGGTGAGAGAGTGTAAATCTCGAAGGAAATGTAAGTTATTTATGAACACCTATACAATTCTTGTATTGTCCGTGCGTTGTGTTGAGAGGGAGGGAGAGGTTATCTCTGCGGGGAGAGTTGCAGGGTGGAGAGGGGGAGGGATCTGAGATCTGTGGAGGGGGCGGGGGCATTTGAGGAGGGAGAGTTCGTATGCTGTTGTCTCGCTTCTTGGCTTTCCTCATGTCTTCCTTGTAGACCATTTCTTTTCGCAACAAGGTTGGCTTCACCGGGGGAAAAGCCAAATGGGTGAGACGACATGCAACAAACCCCTAAATTCTTTCAAAAGACGCCGTCTCTGTCCGTGTGTCTGTCTGTCTGTCTGTGTGCAATCTGTGGGTCTGTCTTTCTGTCTCTCTATCTCTCTCTCTCTCTCTCTCTCTCTCGCTAACTTTTTTTTTTTTTTTTTTTTTGGGGGGGGGGGATATGGGGGATGGGTGGGTGGGTGGTAGTGGTGGTGGTGGGTGATGTGAGCAGAGCTCACGCGCTTGGGTAGAAGGATGGAGAGGGAGACAGGCAAATGGGACCAACGATATCCGCACGCCTGGTGCGTCCCTACGGAATTGTGTGCTACGCATAAATTTTGCTTCGGTACAGTGCCTTCAACATGTAACTTTCCATTGTTAACATATTTGACGGAGGGGCAGGGGGGGGGGGGGGGGGGGGGGGGGGGAGAGAGGGAGGGGAGGGAGAGGAGAGGAGAGGAGAGTGTGTGTGTGTGTGTGTGTGTGTGTGTGTGTGTGGCGCGCGCGCGCGTGGTGTGTGTGTGTAACACAATTGAAATCTGAAATAATTAATTCTTTTGTTTATTATGTTTGTTTTCTGGTATATGCAACACATCAGAGTGAGTGTGGCCAGTACACTACAATTAGAAAATTAACAAACCCAGACACTTTGTATTTAAACGTAAAACTATAAATCAGCAAAAATATGTCATTTGTAAGAGAACATACAGACTATGCATGTAAAGCATGAAGACTGGTTGGGGAAAAAAGAGCTAGTAGTGGAAATTTTTTTTCTTTTTTTTCCGCTTTATGTTTTTTTGGCAGATGAAAGAGGACAGTGTGAAGCATCAAATATTATGAAGAGGTGGATTTTTGGCGTAGGGAAAAAAAAAAAAAAAAAAAAAAAAAAAAGAAAAAAAAAATGACCCCCCTTTAGGTGCCCATTGATCCGATAACTGATGCCACAAAAAAAAAAAAAAAAAAAAAAAAAAAGGTGCGATCGGGTGATGCCTAACAGACTATAAAATTGCACTTCTGGTGAAACAGGGCGATGTCTGAGCCCTTTTCTGTTTTCTTTTTTCATTAAAAAACAACACAGGAGTTATACTTGGGAAAGGGCAGGGTCCTTTTCAAAAATGCTTTGGGGGGAAATTTTCATTCTTCTTTTTCTGATGATTTGGTCTTGGTGTCAGAAACAGGGGTTTTTGGGATAAAAAACCCAGTTAAATTTTTTGCAAAGATTTGCGCTTCATTAAAAAAAGGGTTAAAGGAAAAAAGTAATAAATTTGTATTTAAAAAGGGGTGGATTTTACGCGAAAAAAGATGATGTACAAGGTCTAAAATGCCTTTGTCAAGTTTTAAAATACTTAGGAATAACTTCTCAACGCTTTGAGTTTTGTCTTTTCGCTTGAAAAATTTTTGGGCCAGTAAGCTAAACATCGTTACTGTGCATACTAAAAAAATTTACTTTGCTAAATAACGATTCCTTTTTTTTGGTTTTTGAAGTTATTTATACCCGGTTAAACCCTTTTGTAATACGGAGCTAAGTAGGGGGCCTTGATGCAGTTGCTGCTACACTGTGAAAAGTTACATCTGTTTTGCTTTGAAGAGATTTCTTGGTGATCATTGCAAACCCCAAATGTTTTGGGTTTAGGGTGAACGGCTAATTTCCTAATATTGAATTCCATTATTAAGGGTTCGATATTGGCTAAAAATTTACCAATTCGGGGTCCCAGATTCCCAAAAACAATCGAATTTTTAGAATTGGACGAAAAGGGGAAGAAAAACGGGGGACTAATGTAAAATGAAACTGTTAAATTTGGTTTTTCGGATTGTAGGGATAAACCCAAAGGGTTTTGGTAATGAATCTTTTTTTCGTATTCCGAGAAAGAATCTTTACTGATTTGAAAAATTTGGAATTGTCAGAAACAGAGTATGACAATTTGAATTGATAGAACGACAAAATTTTTACGATGTTTACCTGTATTATATCAATGAAAAGGACAAACATTAAAACGCATCATGGCTAATTAGTTTTGGGGTTTTTCCGATCTTTTTACCATTATTTTCTTTATAACAGTCTGTAGGGGAAAATTTTGGATCTGTCCTTTTGTCAAATGCAAAAAGGATGAAGAAAAAAATTGTTTTGGGTTTGCCCATACTAAGAACTTAACGGGAATTTAAATCTCAAGAAAGTACTTCAATAATCCATCCTTTTAAAATTTTACCTTTTTTAATGCGTCAAAAATAAAACAGGGTTAAAAAGTTACGTTTTATTATATAAAGCTCAAAAAGCGAACTAGTAGTAACATAAAGAATCCCCAAGATAAATTTTTTCAAAATGTTTTATGAGTGCATCCCTTTCAAAGGGGGCTAGACCTTTAAGAAAAAAATTTGAGTCTTATCTAAACACACACACACACACCACACCACACACACACACCACACACACACACAGCCCCCACCCCAAAACACACACACAAAACCAACACACACACACACACACACACAACACACACACCCCCTGCTCGCGTCACCCACCCACAGAATGCACACACGGGGGTGAACGCACTCCTAACATTAAAAGAAGAAGGGTTGCGGTTTTCCGTAAAAAATTTTTTTTGCCCAAATTTTCGAAAAAAGGGGGGAATTTTTCTCCTTTTTAAAAAACAAAAAAAAAGGGATGGAAGGAAAAAGGGCATCAAGCCAACAATCAACCTAGTCTGCCAAAAAAAAGACACACCAAAAAAGTACAAACTAAAAGAAAGTGAAAGGCAAGATGCAAGCTCTGCACAAATTTGTCATTCTGTTTCTCAATATATATCACATTACTCAATAAACAGGAAAAATACCAAACAAAATTTTAAAGGGCGTTTCCACATTTCAGCCTCCTGCTCACAACGGGTTTGTTCACACTACAAGCCGCAGAACCAAAGGGAAGAAAAAATAATTACATATTAATAAAATGCCCGTTGGTATAGAAAAAAAAGATACTTTTTTTTTTAAGACCAAAAACAACGCCTGAACTTTTTTATATTATTTGTGGATCCCGGCTGGTGAGAGAGAGGAGAGAGGAGAGAAGAAGAGAAGGAAAAAAAGAGAGAGACAACAGAGAGAGAAAGAGAGAGAAAAGAGAGAAGGAGAGAAGAGAGAGAGAGAGGTCTTTTTTAAGGAAAAATGTAAGCAGCTTTTTTTTTCCCCCTTAAATTCAACACGGCCCAAAGAGAGCAAAACAAAAAAGGCAATTTTGTAAAAAACAAGCAAACCAAACAAATAAAGAGAGAGAGAGAGAGAGAGAGAAAAGAGAGGAGACAGACGACAGCGACAAACAGACAGAATTGAAAGACGAGGCAGAGAACAGAGGAGAAACAGAAGACAGAGAAATAAGAAGGAGAGAGACAAGAGAGAAACAAAGGGGGAAAATAAAACAGGAGAGAGAAGAGAGAGGAGAGAGAGAGAGAAAGAACAAGAGACAAGACAGAGAGAAAACAGAAAAGAGTGAGAGCTCCTGCCATTTTTCTACCAAGTTCGTTCCATTCGGGGCACAGTTTGTTAACTTTTTGACGGACAGACAACAAACCCAAAACACACACTGAAACAAAGTGCCATGGGGAAATTTGCCGACACAGAAAAAAACTGTATTTCTAAGAAAAAAGGGGCCCAAAAGAGGAAAAACATTTCAGGGGGCTTAGTAAGGAAAAATGTGTACGCTAACGAAATTCCATATCATGAACACGAAAGTGCCCCCCCCCCCCCTTCCCCTCCCCCCACACACACACACACCCGCCACACACCACACACACACAACCACACACACTACACACACACACACACACACACCCACACCACACGCACACGCACACACACACACACTAACATACCACACATACAGAGAGAAAGAGAGAGAAGAGAGGGGCTTCCCCTTCAAAAAAATAGCAAATTTAAAAAAAAAGAAAGAAGGAAAGAAAAGAACAAAAAAAAAACAGAAAAAAAAACAAAAAGGGGAAAAAAAAAAAAAAAATAGGGAGAGAAAAACAAATAATCAGCCAAGCAATCAAAAAAGGGAAACAAAAAACAAGCGAAAAAACATCTCCAAAAGTTCGAATGACGTTTCCCTTTCCCCCCCCCCCCCACCCCCGGTTCCCCGCCCTCCCCCCCCCCCCCACCTCCACTCCCGCACCTAGTTCTTCCCCTCTCTGTCTCCCTTCCAAACCTCCCCCCCTCTCCTGCCCCCTCCTTCCCCTTCCCCCCCCCCCCCCCCCCCCCCCTTCCCCCACCCCCTTCCCCAAAAGTGTGCATCTTTCTGGCGAAACAACGACCCTTTTAAAACTGCTTCTTTTATTTTGTTTTTATCTTGGGCCCAGGGGGTCATGTTTTTCCCGCCCTTTTCACTTTTGCTCGCTACTACTGTTTTAGGGAAAGCATGCACGCACGCAGCACACAACACACACCACAACACACAACACAACAACATGAGAGTTGAGAGAGAGAGAGAGAGAAGAGAGAGAGGAAAGAAAGAGAGAGAAGGGGGGGGCAGAACCAAGACGACAGAGAGGCGCACAGAACACACACACAACACAACACACACACCAAAAACACACATAGGCATTAGTTGTTTTTTTTTTCTTTTGCTTTTCTTTTTAATTTGTTTTCTTTAAATCTACCCATCGGGGTCTGACCCCTTTCGACCCAGAAAGGTTCACGGTCACACCCTCGATTGGGGGCTGTCACTCAACCGCAGGGTGTTTACTGCACGGGGGGAGGGACCTGTACTCCCCTGCTGTTTCCTTTTTTCGGGTTTGGGAGTCAAGCTGAGTTGGCGGGTTTTGGGGAAAGGCTTGTAACATCTTCAAATCCCATTAATTTTTTTCTTGATCCTTTTTTATTTTCAAAAGTCAAAACTATTACACAAAAAAAATCCTTTTTGTAATTCTTTTTTTAAACAGCCCATCATGGGCCCCCCCGTTAAAAAAGGAAAAACAAGACTATCTTTTAAACCTGAAAAGGCATTTTGACTGGGGAACGAAAATTTTAACTCTCCCAATGGGTTTAACTCCCAGGGGGGTTAAAAATGTTCATATGTAAATTTTTAACTCCCGGGGTTAAACTAAATGACCCCCCCCCTGTGCCAAAATAACCCACTCAAAAAAACTTCAAAATGTTTTTAAAAAAAATTTTTACAAGTCTCACAAAAATTTTTTTAAAAATTAGGGGGACATTTGTACATATACAGACTTAAACTCCCACCCTGTAACAGAATGACCCCCCTGGGAGTTAATACAGATTAACTACCGGGAGTTAATCCAGGCGTGTAAAAGTTTAACTCCCTGCCCACTAAGGGGAGTCAGTTTTTCACAGTTTAGAATAACTCCCCTGGGAGTTAATGTGTACACGTGTTTTGTGACTCCCAGGGAGTTACTTTGTAACAGAGGGCGAGTTAATCTGATCATGAGTAAGATGACTCCCCACCCACCTATTCCCAGGTGTCTTTCGGTAAGAGAGTGGACAAGGGGATTTAATGTTCATGATCATCATCATCATAGGGAAAGGAAATGTCCGTGTACATATTCATGTGCTCATCTATGCATGTCCTTGATATTTTACTATGCCTTTTTGTATATAATCTGTATGTAACGTCTGTATGTACATGAATTAATGGTTTGATGCCTTTGGTAGAAATACTGTACCTTCAGTCTTTGGCGTTCTCTCTCTCTCTCTCTCTCTCTCTCTCTCTCTCTCTCTCTCTCTCTCTCTCATGGAATCTATGCGACTATCAGTCACCCATAAGTGTAGGCCATTACACTCAAATGGTGTAGAAATGGAACATTTTCAATTTTTGCATTGTGTCATGCCGCCAAATTAGGGAGTGGGGGGAAGGGGGGGGGGGGTGTTGAGAGGGTAAGGAAGGTGGGGAGAGATTGACGAGTAGTCGCGACGTGACGTAAAATTGTATTGACTCGCTACATCTGGGAGAGAAGGAAGGAGAAAAAGGGTTGGCATAGATTAGAAATTTGTGTGTGAGACACATGGGATAGAGAAAAGGGGGAGAGGGGTGGGGGCCGTTTTGTACAATTGTACAAGAGGGTGGCTGCTTGGGACCGATTTGATGAAGTTGTCAAGTGACTCGTCACAGGTGTGGAGGTGTGCGTGTGCCAAGCTAACAATGAAAGTCGGCCAGCCAATCAGAAAAACACACATTTTTCAATCAAATTCAGGACACGTGACTAATTCACAGAAACCAATAATATCGAAGGAAACAATTGTACCTGACAAGTCTTGATCTGGCAAGTTAGTGTAAGAACACACACACACACGCACGCACGCGCGCGCGCGCGCGCACGCACGCACACACACACACACACACACACACACACACACACACACATTCGAAAAAAAAAAAAAAAAAAATATATTTTAAAATATATATATATATATATATATATATATATATATATATATATATATATATATATATATATATATATGTGTGTGTGTGTGTGTGTGTGTGTGTGTGTGTGTAAGATGCATGGGTGGTAGCGAGGTGTGGGGAATGGGTGGTGGGTGGGAGTCATTCTGGTGGTATGTCAGAATAACTCCCCTGGAGTCAAACTGAAACACAGAGGGAGTTAGTTTTTTATGTTCTAGTTTAACTCCCAGGGAGTTAAAATTTACAAATGAACAGTTTAACTCCCTGGAAGTTAAACCATTCGGGAGTTAAAACTTTTCGTTACACCGGGACTGTTTATTTTGCCGACCCCCCGCTGTGTGGCCCTTCTCGTGTGGCTGCATGCGTATTTCTTTTCTGTCGGAGAAGTACCATCCCTCTCCTGTATGGCCAGCTGACCTGAAGTGGCCGGAGGCTTCGTATGATGACTAACCATCACACAACTGTACGGTGAACACACGGTGAATGGGGAGCGACTAGGTGTGTGCTGTCTGAGTGGACTGGGGTGTAAATCAGACTCTAACCCTCAACGTTGGAAAGGACCTCCTTTAGGGATTCTGCAGGACAATAACAAGGCTGTTTAGGGTTGTGTCCTCCTCTAGGGATTCTGCAGGACAATGACAAGGCTGTTTAGGGCGGTGTGTCCTCCTTTAGGGATTCTGCAGGACAATGACAAGGCTGTTTAGGGCTGTGTTCCTCCTTTAAGAATTCTGCAGGACAATGACAAGGCTGTCCATGGCTGCGTCCTCCTTTAGGGAGTCTGCAGGACAATGACAAGGCTGTTTTGGGCTGTGTCCTCCTCTAGGGATTCTGAAGGACGATGACAAGGCTGTTTAGGGCTGTGTTCCTCCTTTAGGGATTCTGCAGGACAATGACAAGGCTGTTTAGGGCTGTGTTCCTCCTTTAAGAATTCTGCAGGACAATGACAAGGCTGTCCATGGGCTGCGTCCTCCTCTAGGGATTCTGCAGGACAATGACAAGGCTGTTTAGGGCTGTGTTCCTCCTTTAGGGATTCTGCAGGACAATGACAAGGCTGTCCATGGCTGTGTCCTCCTTTAGGGATTCTGAAGGACAATGACAAGGCTGTTTAGGGCTGTGTTCCTCCTTTAGGGATTCTGCAGGACAATGACAAGGCTGTTTAGGGCTGTGTTCCTTTAGGGATTCTGCAGGACAATGACAAGGCTGTTTACGGCTGTGTCCTCCTTTAGGGATTCTGC
>CM031613.1:62780856-62790856 GCA_018398815.1 Conus ventricosus
GTGCTTTGTGGATGCGCAGTGCGACAGCTACACGTTCATAGGAGCAATGAGATCAAACCCATCTGAACAAACAGTTTGCACGGATTTGCGACGAATCCATTCCAGTTACTGTCAACGTTTGGGAGACAACCACCTGACAGCAGCAGAGAGAATCAGAGCACGTTTCCTAAGACAGACAGGAAATTTCAACTAGAGTTTAAATCCTGGAGACAGCAGATTCCACAAAAGTAAGCCCATATGAAGGATTTTAAGCTTGGGTTTGGAATGCCCACAGCATGCGTCATCAGTGGGGAAATCTCAAAGGCGGGAGCCACAGTGGCCACCAGAACGCCAGCTGTTTTCAGTAACGGGAGAGGTGAGCGGATTTCCCTTTCCCATTTCCCCTTAGACCCAGGGCGTTTGAATCAGAAGCTGCTCTTTCTCTTGCAGAAAGGTTCACGGGATCACATCTAACTTTCACACATTACAAATGATTCAAGGAGGAAAGGCAGAGTTGTTGGTTTTTTTTTGCCCAGCTGCGGAACTGACTAACCCTTCTGCTATAAAATATCAGCTATTGGCCCCAGTGAATGCCAGCTCATTGATTCTCTTACTCAAAAATCATTTCACAACTGTTATTTCACAGTGTGAGGAGTCTAATGCGCTTTTCCCTGTGCAGTGAGCTGCATAAACAGAATGTGTACAAGCCATTCATTTGTTTGTAATGAGTTTACACTTGTTATCCAGTGGTGCTATGTTAGGAATGAGTCTGGCTAAGTGCAACCCATATTCAAGGAGCACTGAATGTTGACGCAGACAAGAAATGTAGGTATACAAAATTGGATGCATAATGGAAAGTGGATAAAAGATCCTTACAAGCTGCTTTTCAGCAACTGCAATTCACAACTTAAAGTGACTTATTTACTTCCAGTATCAATAATTAGATGAAGTGATTTTATTCTATCAAGGCTCACCAATACGCTGAAGCGCTTGATACTCTCTCACTGTCATCCACACATGTAGATCTATGTACCTTCCCCTCACTCAGTGCTATAAGCCGGGTTGAACAGAACATCCAGCTGGAACAAGCAACAGGAATTATTGATTGTTCTAGACTGGCCATCACAACAACCCTGGTACCATGAGATCATCACTCCTGTGTAGCCTCCCTAAAACACTCACTGGTTGTTGGCCATCACAACAACCCTGGTACCCTAGATGCATCACTCCTGTGTCGCCTCCCTAAAAACACTCACTGGTTGTTGGCCATCACAACAACTCTGGTACCCTGAGATGCATCACTCCTGTGTAGCCTCCCTAAAACACTCACTGGTTGTTGGCCATCACAACAACTCTGGTACCCTGAGATGCATCACTCCTGTGTCGCCTCCTAAAACACTCACTGGTTGTTGGCCATCACAACAACTCTGGTACCCTGAGATGCATCACTCCTGTGTAGCCTCCCTAAAACACTCACTGGTTGTTGCCATCACAACAACTCTGGTACCCTGAGATGCATCACTCCTGTGTCGCCTCCCTAAAACACTCACTGGTTGTTGGCCATCACAACAACTCTGGTACCCTGAGATGCACACTCCTGTGTACCTCCCTAAAACACTCACTGTTGTTGGCCATCACAACAACCCTGGTACCATGAGATGCATCACTCCTGTGTCGCCTCCCTAAAACACTCACTGGTTGTTGCAGGCTTCTTCATCAACCCGGTCAACTAAACACTGTTCATCCACTCATTCAGAAATGTCACTAATCCTGCTAGTTTGCACAATCTTGGGCGATCTCTTAAAAACAAACTGGTTTAACCAGAGATGCACAGACCTAATGTTAAATCAATGGAGGTCAAATACCTAGAAGTCCTACAACGCATGCATACACAAGTGGTCCTGATCCAGATAGGGGAACACGATCACACACCCTGGTTACATTCATGTTCCCAGTTTTTGTAACAAACTTGTATAACCTGGTGCCAGTTAAAGAACTGTTGATGTTTCTAGATGTGCTCTTCCTGCTTATGAGGACCCAGAAGATGCAGGCCACTGGTAATCATCCAGCAGTAGGCTCACGTCGAGTCGTGAAGGGCCTATTTCAGAACAGATCGTCACTTCTGTACTATCATGAAACGTTGAATGTGGATATCGTCCTTAACACGTCACCTGAATGGCTTCACACCGAACAGCCGACTTTGCTTAAACTCCCTTACAGAAATTTCATGTTGTCAGTTCAGATAGGACGGACAATTTATCAGCCTATTACGGAGGATGTACAAGTTCCGCCAAGTGCATTCTTGTACACAGTTCGCCACCCAAACAATTCAGATGTTAAGGCCGCTGGTTGGAAATTCAAAAAAATATTGCATGTTCAATTGCAAACTGCACATCAGAAAGTTGTACAGATACGAAGGAAAACATAATTGTTTGTTACATGAGTTGAGCCTTACAGGGCCATTTCAAGGCAAACTGTTTTCAAGGTAATATAAATGTTTCTGCTTTCAGCAGGATTGGATCTCTCAAGACTTTCATCTCACTCGCTCGTAGTGCAGGCACTACAACCATGTTGAACAGAGCTGCGTTACTTGCCATTCACCGAACAGCAAAATGGACAAATCAAAGCATTTTCAGCAGGTTTTACCACCGACTGTGCCACGTGGCAAAGCCGGAAGTGATGGGGAACAGAAATGATTACTTAGTCAGTCAGAGCCAGATTCTATGTCTTAGAAATAAATCGGTCAAATTCAGCAGGGGAAGCTGTTCGCAAGATGCACAACGTATGTCTGTCATATATATAAATACTTCTGGTCCCAATCGTCACATCAGCTGGGGAAGCTGTTCACAAAGATGCACAACGTATGTCTGTCATATAATATTAAATACTTCTGGTCCCCAATCGGTCAAATTCAGCATGGGGAAGCTGTTCACAAAGATGCACAACGTATGTCTGTCATGTATATTAAATACTTCTGGTCCCCAATCGGTCAAATTCAGCATGGGGAAGCTGTTCACAAAGATGCACAACGTATGTCTGTCATATATATAAATACTTCTGGTCCCCAACGGTCAATTCAGCATGGGAAGCTGTTCCAAAGATGACAACGTAATGTGTGTCATATAATTCAATATCTCTGGTCAACGGTCACATCATTAGGGAAGCTTGTTAAAAAATGCACAACGTATGTCTTCATGTATATTAAATACTTCTGGTCCCCATCGTCACATCAGCAGGGAAGCTGTTCACAAATGAGCACGACGTATGTGCTGCATGTAATTAAATACTTCTGGTCGATCTAAAACTTCATGTGCACGCTCTGATTCATCAGCAGACAAGTGAAGGAGAAGTGCATGCCTCTCTGAGTACAGGTAACTGAAATATTAAGATGCTTGTGGGAGATTAATTCCAGATTTTCAGTTATCATCATCATGTTTGGACAATGGCGATTGATTATTAAGATGCTTGGATGTTTCACATTCAATCTTCAGTTATTCAAACATATGTCCTCTCTCAGGACAAAGGTGAACTGAAATTATTTAGACGATGCTTTGTGGGTAGAAAACATACATTCCAATCTTTCAGTTATTCAATACAGTTCTTCCACGCTCAGAATTATTCAGAAACCACACGTGGCGAAATGCTGGCGTTTTACCGCGCGCAATCTCATGTATATACCTTGACCCGCCATTATCCTGACTTGATTGCAATTACATTTCCTTCGATGTTGTGGACATGGCGTTTTTAATTAAGCATGCTCACGTTCACACCTGCAAGCACTATAGTTACAATGTCACACGACAGATCTGTTCTTGCATCCTCATTGAGTACTGGTCACTGAATCCAGGCTAACAGGCACGTCATTTAGAGACGACGCATGGAAACTGATGTCAGTGGTCCTTGAACTTTTCAATGGCGGAACTGTTGTCACCAGCATGGAGTTCACTTAGTGGGTTCGGTGTGTGTGTTGACACAGAATGCGTATTGCCCAACAACATCGAAGTAACACAGAGAAGAGGTGCAGGATCTGCTAAAATGGATGGCCTCGTGGCGACAGTAGCATCCATAGAGAAGTGACAGGATAAGTGATGTAACGGTATGTCGCTGACAATGGGCGGAAAACAGGTTAGAAAAAAAACACAATAACGGGCAATCTCTACAGTTAGAGATTAAAAGGTATTGTTGTTTACATGTCCAATATTCCGTAGGTATACATGTTACAGGTGTCTGTTCAATTAGAAACTGCAAACAATAGCGCGCTACCTATGTATGTCGAAGGATTACGTTAATCTTCATGTGTATTTTTTGTGCCAAAGGCGAAAAAAGAAAAAACAGTTTCACACCGTTTTTTTGTTGATGCAAAGAGAACATCAGTCACCTTGTGTGTTATACATAAAGCCCGCAATCAATGGGATACCATCTGTGATGTTCTAAAAAGATCATATGAAACTTCAGGAGTATGCCGAGCTGTATGAAAGCCTAAAAATAGTGGATGCATATACGACGTGCTAAAGATAATTTCATTTCTCATGAATTTGCAGAACGAATGCCAATGAACCACTTGACGGCATCTCTGAAGTTCTGAAAACGCTAAAGATCCTTACGAGTATGTGCAGCTATATTATATCCTGTAAACCGTAATATATCACCAGCATTACAATAAGTATAAATCCATATGTCTATAATGTTGAAACATGTACACTGGCATACACGGGCATGCAACAATCTCGCCGGCCCGCGACTAAGCAATGACTGTCGTCAGTAGGGACTTAGTTGTGGTGTCCGTGCACGAGGATAAACAGCACCACAGAACACCACCGAAGTACCTCGCAGCAGTGCAATGTCGCCTCTGGTAGATTGCCCAGAACTTGCAATTGTCTGCTCTCTGTGGATTGCCGTGCCAGGAACGTGTTTACAAAACTGTGAACTGCTACATTTCATTTCTGATCTAGAATTAACAGATCACTGGACATTTTTCACAGCTGTTGCTCAAAGGACAACAAAAAAATTCCCAGAATTGTTATGATCGATAACTGCGCGCTGCGTGTCGTGTCAGTGTGTGAACTGTAGCAGGAACAGAAACAGTCTTTGAAGCTGGAACTTAGACTGGTTCCTGCTCTTCAGGCGTTTCAGAGATGATAATGTGTTCTGGAAATCTTCGTAGTAATTCTTTTTATTATATTATTGTTTTCCCATGACAGCAGGTCATGATGGGGTCTTCAGCAGTCAGGACAACATGCCGCCCCCATGCTGGGCAACGAGGTAGAGATGGTGTAGCCGACCCTGTCCTTAGTGTTGTCCATCCAGTGTTCAACTGGTCTGCCTCTGCGACGTCCACTCTCCACGTTACAGTGTAGAATGGTCTTTGACGTGAAGTTATGGCAAGCTACGAACCCATAGCACATAAAATACACAGATACGACGAACCACATTAATACACAGTTACAACTAACTGTTTTCTAATTCACATCACACACTGTAAAGTGACATAGCAGAGCGTGCCGATGGACAGGCGGCAGATCTCTCTCAAAGGGCATTGATGTGAGAGGTCAACGTCGGGCGGCACAGCCAGCCTTCCAGCAATTGTGGGAGGTGGTGGGTCTGGCCTGTGTCGCCGGGTATGGCTCCTGGAGTTGTGGGTCAATCAGCGATGGAGTGCTGCTTGTCTGCTATGACCGTGCCCTGGCCTGGGAAAGCATGTCTTTGGATCGAAATGATGGGCACTCTTCTCGGACTGGAAACCATGTCTTTGGATCGAAATGATGGCCACTCTTCTCGGGACTGGGAAACCATGTCTTCGGATCGAAATGATGGGCACCCTTCTCGGGACTGGGAAACCATGCTTCGGATCGAAATGATGGGCACCCTTCTCGGACTGGGAAACCATGTCTTCGGATCGAAATGATGGGCACCCTTCTCGGGACTGGGAAACCATGTCTTCGGATCGAAATGATGGGCACCCTTCTCGGGACTGGGATGGGAAAATGCACCCTCACCGTAGTACGTGAGAACTATAGAAGGGAACCGTGCAGCGCTTCAACGACGTCCACTTCCTGCTCCCACTTTGAGGCGGTCTCACGCAGCACAGAACCATCGCCATCTGAGCATGAAGAAGGCCTTTAGGAAGGAGATAGGGGAGAGGCGAAGAGTACAGACGCCACAGTCGCTTGACCAACAGACCAGAGTGGACACCAGTTCACAAGGAACCAGAACCAAGTGCTGGACACTAGCCAGCAGGAAGAAAGAAGAAGAAACAGACACCAGTCTGGGATGAAGACCAGACCAGGATAGGATAGCTCCACCTGAAACTAAGCCTAAGACACCCGCCAACGACCAGACATCCTGCCGCGAAACTACACACATCGGTCTGGGACACCATGACCTTAAGGGCCTCAGGCCAACAGGACGTTAAACTCACTGCTTCAAGGTTTCAGCTGTTTTTTCGTTGTCTTGTGCACAAACAGGCTGACAGTCACACCGCCACACAGACCAATGAGCTGGAGAGAGAAAAAAATACAGTATTCTCTTTAACCTTCCCAAAACAGTTTCGTTTTGCATTTCGGGATATTATCAGTTTGACATCTGAGCTCTGTCACTGTATTTCTTTCAAAACAAGAACAAAGCTGCAAGCATCTGAATTTCACGTATCTTGCAGTTCTTTGCCGCACCTTACCTCTTGTCTGATTGCAAGTAGGAAACCCTAGCTATGTAAAATGCTTGTGCCAGTGCTCTATGTCGACAAACAGAGATACGCAGAGTCGACGGCTGAACACGGCGCGTGATGATCTGTAGTCACTGACCCTGCAGAAATTTCCAAGTTAAGTTAGCGATCCATGCACCCGTTTCCTTTCAATGTCCTTCTGTTGTTCCATTTATGCTTTTGTTTCCCATTTTGGTCGTTAATTTTTTGACATCTCAACGGTGTACTTCACGCCTTTTAACAAATTGGTCTAAGCCATGCAGATTGAGAGAGAGAGGAGAGAGAGAGAGAGAGAGAGAGAGAGAGAGAAGAGAGAGAGAGAGAGAAGAGAGAGAGAGAGAGAGAGAGAGAGAGAGATACGGATACGGATACGGAAACTTTAATCATGATTAGGCCATTGCCCCTCATGTAGGGGTGCATAGATACAAACATTTGTCCAGTCTGGCATTCATAAATAATGACATCGTTCATAACACACTTGGCAGTAATGTTAAGAAATGAGAATAGAACGTAGCTTAAAAGCCTTATAAATATAGATTGACAAATTTCTAACTGTTTAAGAGAGAGAGAGAGAGAGAAAGAGAGAGAGAGAGAGAGAGAGAGAGAGAGAGAGAGAGAGAGAGAGAGAGAAACGCAGAGAGGGACAGACAGACAGACAGACAGACAAAGACCGAGACAGACACAGGCAGACAAAGACAGAGATAAAGAGATGAGATGGGGGAGACAAGAAAAGAGAGAGTGAGGGAGCCAAAGAAAGAGGGAAAGAAAAAGAGAAGGATAACGGGTGTGAAAGGGGAAGAAAGAGAGAAAGGTACAGACAGGCAGACAGACAGACAACAAACAGAAGGAGAACGAATCAGAAATGGAGAGAGAAAGAGAAGAAAAATGGACGCAGGGAAAGAAGAATGCAGGATCACTTGCGTCTCCGTTGAGAACTATTTTCACATTCACTTCCTGCATCTTCCTCATTATTTTTCAACATGATGCTCGTGGTATTTTCCATCACGTTCGGCCTCCTTCATGTCATTCTGGGTGTCCCTTCTTTGAGCTGGTTAGGTGTCCCTGTGTATCATAGTTTAAAAGGTTCAAGTCTCTGAAAGTATGTTGTTGTTTTTGTAACAGAACTTGTTTTTATGTCCGACAGTCGTGATGCGATCTGAGAGTGAAATGTTATGTATATCACAGCTGATATAAGCTATGAGCTTGTTGTTGCTCGTTCGATGGGTAGATTTGAAATGTTATCATTTTGAAAAAAAAAAATCTGTTCTGTTGACCCGCCATATTCCACACAAAATGGAACACAAAATCCCTGCGGGGAACGAAAGAAATTAAGCAAGCAAGCAAGCGCGCACGCACGCACGCACACACACACACACACACACACACACACACACACACACACACACACACACACACACACACACACCACACACACACACGCGAGCGCGCGCGCGCGCGCAGCACACACACACACACACACACACACACACACACACACACACACACACACACACAACACACACACAAAGGAGAGAGAGGGGGCACGCATGCAGACATGCATGCATGCACTCACGCACGTTTACACACACACGCGCGCACACGCGCACACACACACACACACACCACACACACACACACACACACACACACACACACACACACACACACACACAACACATAGGGCATGCATAGGCACATGTCATGCGTGCAAACACGCACGTTCACACACACACACAACACACACACACACGCACGCACGCACGCACGCACGCACGCACGCACGCACGCACTACACACACACACACACAACACACACACACACACAACACACACACACACACACAAGCATAACATTTGAAAATTTCAGATAGAAATGAGCAAAAATAAGCATTGTCTTCATTATCCTCATCCTCAATGATCATTAAAAATAAAAATAAAAAAATAAAAAAGAGAAAACAGAAAAAAACAACAACGATGCCCTGCTCTCGTGGTCCCCTCACTTTTCATATCCTCCTCACCTCAACGCATGTCGACATGTGCATATTGATGGGGACTGTCATTGAATGACGTGGTGGCACATCGTTATCCTCCTCACCTCAACGCATGTCGACATGTGCATATTGATGGGGACTGTCATTGAATGACGTGGTGGCACATCGTTATTCTCCTCACCTCAACGCATGTCGACATGTGCATATTGATGGGGACTGTCATTGAATGACGTGGTGGCACATCGTTATTCTCCTCACCTCAACGCATGTCGACATGTGCATATTGATGGGGACTGTCATTGAATGACGTGATGGCACATCGTTATTCTCCTCACCTCAACGCATGTCGACATGTGCATATTGATGGGGACTGTCATTGAATGACATGATGGCACATCGTTATTCTCCTCACCTCAACGCATGTCGACATGTGCATATTGATGGGGACTGTCATTGAATGACGTGATGGCACATCGTTATTCTCCTCACCTCAACGCATGTCGACATGTGCATATTGATGGGGACTGTCATTGAATGACGTGATGGCACATCGTTATTCTCCTCACCTCAACGCATGTCGACATGTGCATATTGATGGGGACTGTCATTGAATGACGTGATGGCACATCGTTATTCTCCTCACCTCAACGCATGTCGACATGTGCATATTGATGGGGACTGTCATTGAATGACGTGGTGGCACATCGTTATTCTCCTCACCTCAATGCATGTCGACATGTGCATATTGGTGGGGACTGTCACTGAATGCACGTGGTGGTACACTCCAGAGGAGAGATGCTGCCTTGCACTGATTCTGTGACTTCGCTATCATTATGGCCAGCAGGGAGCTTAGCAGGTGACGTCCCATGTATGTTGAATCAGAGCAGACACCCCGGAACACCACGAAGTGATCTGGTGGCAGTGCAGGGTTTCCTGTAATGGGTGACCATGTGGTGACTTGACATGAATTGGTCTCCTCTAATGGGAGACCATGTGGTGACTTGACTGTAACTGGTCTCCTCTAATGGGAGACCATGTGGTGACTTGACTGTAACTGGTCTCCTCTAATGGGTGACCATGTGGTGACTTGACTGTAACTGATCTCCTCTAATGGGTGACCATGTGGTGACTTGACAGTAACTGGTCTCCTCTAATGGGTGACCATGTGGTGACTTGACAGTAACTGGTCTCCTCTAATGGGTGACCATGTGGTGACTTGACAGGAACTGATCTCCTCTAATGGGTGACCATGTGGTGACTTGACAGTAACTGGTCTCCTGCAATGGGTGACCATGTGGTGACTTGACAGGAACTGGTCTCCTCTAATGGG
>CM031613.1:62805856-62810856 GCA_018398815.1 Conus ventricosus
AAAGTGTCCTTGCTTCCTTCTTTGATCTTACTAAAGCTTACGATAGAGTGTGGCACAGCCGATTATTATATAAATTAAAACAAATTGGTCTTTCTGGTCACGTCTACAATTATGTGAAATCATTTTTAAGTGGGAGACACATAATGACCAAAGTTGGGTGACTTTATCATCCTCAAGATCTATAAATATGGGAATTCCACAAGGTTCTATAATCTCCCCATTGTTATTCAATGTAATGCTATATGACTTATATACATGTTTTTCATCATATACCAAGGTAGCTCAATATGCTGATGACATTGCAATAAAGGATTAATGTATCTTTAAAGAAAGAACAAATTTACGTCACATAAATTATATTCAGAAGCTCTTTCAGCACGAGCTGGATAAATTAAATAGTTATATGCATTTGAATGGCCCTTTTAATTCTCTGTTGAAAAGACACATTTGGTTCTCTTTAACAATGGATATAAT
Source organism: Conus ventricosus (assembly GCA_018398815.1). Lineage (NCBI taxonomy): Eukaryota > Metazoa > Mollusca > Gastropoda > Neogastropoda > Conidae > Conus > Conus ventricosus. The sequence continues at coordinate 62,806,331 of CM031613.1, forward strand.
CCAAGTAACCTGCCTATATTCTTTCTGGGAGGACGGGAAATTTTTTATAAACTTGAAGTAAAATTTTTAGGTGTCCTACTAACACCAAAAACTAAACTGGAAAAAACATTTTTGACTCAATTGTTACTAAAGCAGTTAAAAGTTTGAATTTTCTAAAAATTGTCAGTCATTCTCCATGGGGACAGGATCCTAAAGTTTTGTTGCATTTAGCAACCAGTCTTGTACGATCAAGATTGACTTACGGACAGGAAGTATTCTTTTCTGCTTCGCGATCGCATTAAAGAAACTTCAAAGAATTGACAGAAAAACTGTAAAGTTGGCCCTGGGTGTACCTGTGCATACTAAGTCCTCTGAAGCTTATAAGATAGCAGGCCTTTTGCCACTTGATAAGAAAGGAAAATAAGTTCTGTAAAATATGTAGTGAGACGGATTGCGGTGGACGACCTTGAAGAGTTAAATACACGATCCGACATTGATTTTTCGAAAAATGCACAGAAAAATTCAAATTTAGAGACGCTTCGTCATATGTTTCAGACGTTTTAAATTCATCAAAGATTTTACCCACACGAGGTAGCGCCTCGCGTACTGGTTCCCGCCGGTACCCCCTTGGGAACTAACGGAAGTAACAGTTAACATTTTTTCTTCTGATCTAAATAAAGCGATTTTGCCGCATGTGTTTAGCAGCATCTGTCAAAATTGACATGGAAGAAAAGTTTACTAACTATTTGAAAGTATACACTGACGGCTCAGTTCTTGATGATGGTAGTGCGGGATCTGGCTTTGTAATTCCAGATTTCAAAGCTGAAAAATCATATTATTTAGGTAAGGGTCATTCCATATTTACAGCTGAACTAGTTGCTGTCCTGATGGCATTAAATTATTTAATTTCCTTACCAGTCTCAATATTAATATCCTGTTTTGTGTTGATTCACAGTCAGTATTAAAAAGTTTGTATTGTTTTGAAAATACACAAAGAGAGGAATTATTATTTGAGATTAAGTACATGTTGCACTGTCTTTACATGAAAAGGTACTAATGTTGTATTTTCTTGGGTTCCATCGCACACCTCGTTCGTTTTTAATGATCAAGCAGATAGAGCAGCAAAAAGGGGAGCAAAGAATATATTTTGGTAGTATTAAGGTTGATTGTCCTTTATCATACAAGGAAATTAGTCATATAATCGAGAGGGATTTCTGGAGTCAATACAGTTCCTCATCAAAAACCTCGTCAGCAAACTCTGTCAAACTTTGTGTCGATTAGCCGACCGGTTCTAGCCTGACTTTTAGACTTTTATGTAATTCCCTACGAACCAAGTATTGCCAGACTGTTACGTGCGTTATGTCGTGGGATCTTTCAGTTCAACATGTGATTTTTGATTGTGAACTAACGAAACCCTTTTTGAATGGTGTTATACCAAGTGCTGACACTGGCATGTTAATGTGTTTGACTTTTAGATTCGTTGCCAGTTGTTTCTCTTGTTAAATTAACGAGTAACCTTTTGGGAAGTCCATTAAGGAACATTTATAATCATAATCGTAAGTTAGATTATTTTAGTTATTTTTATCTAATTTTTCATAGTTACTGTCCTGCAATTCATCTATCCTTTATTTTTGTTCCATGTAACCACATCGTCCTCTTTTCTTTTATGATAATAGTCTAAAATTGTAAACAATATGTTATTAGACTCTGCAATCACCTATATGTGTGACGAGACGTAAAACAGAATTCCTTCCTACACACACTCACACACACACTCACACACACACACACACACACACACACACACAACACACACACACACACACACAACACACACACACACACACACACACGCACGCACACACACACACACACACACACACACACACCTGAAGACCTGAGCAGCCTCTCCTGAGTAGCCTCGCCCAACTTGATTCTGAGATTCAAGACACTGGGTTCAAAGGGAATTGATCTCACTGTGTGGTCAGACTAATGATGTGCTCTCCCCATGTTTACTGGACAGACACAAATCTATTGCGGGTTAGTTAAACAATAATCGGGAATCTCAACAGAGACTAAAAGGTCATATATATCACTAGAGTTCATCTAACTAAATACTGCAAACAGGAGCGTGCTACTTGTGTGTGTGAAAAGATTATATGAATCTGCATGGGCATTGTGTGTGTGTGTGTGTGTTGTGTGTGTGTGTGTGTGTGTGTGTGTGTGTGTGTGGTGTGTGTGTGTGTGTGTGTGTTTTGTGTGTGTGTGTGTGTGTGTGTGTGTGTGTGTGTTATGTGTGTGTGTGTGTGTGTGGTGTGTGTTATGTGTGTGTGTGTGTGTGTTATGTGTGTGTGTGTGTGTGTGTGTGTGTGTGTGTGTGTGTGTGTGTGTGTGTGTGTGTGTGTGTGTGTGTGTGTGTGTGGCGCTGCCAATCCACAGAGAGCAGGCAATGACAAGTCGTCATGAGGCAACCTACCAAAGGAGGCACTGCACTGCTACCAAGTTATTCGATGGTGCACGGTTGTGCATATCCTGATCGAACATACGCAGGATACAACCTACTAATCCCCCCTATGGACCATAATATTTGCACAGTTGTGGAGTTGGTGTGAGTGGGCTCTCCCCCCGGGGCCGCCACCACGTCTGGGTCCATCCAGTGTTTGGCTGGTCTGCCTCCTGGACGTCCACTCTCCAGGTGACACTGTAGAATGATCTTTGACAAGAAGTCAATTCCAGGTATGAACCCAGACCACACCAAGTACACAGGTTCAGCCAACTGCATTCATACATGACAACAACAAGCTGTTTTTCAAATCATGTTACACCCTATGAGGTGACACAGCAGGTTGTGCCGAAGGAGATGTGGCAGATCTCTCTCGAAGGGCGTTGATGTGAGCGGTCCACGTCTGGTGGCACAGTCAACCTTTCACCTCCTAACTGACGGCTGTTCTGGCCTGTGTTGCCGGAGGACGTATACTCGAGTTGTAGGGTGGTCGGTGATGAAGCGCTACTTGACTGCTATAACCGTTGCCTGGGAAGCCATGTTTTTGGGTCGGCATGGTAGGCAACTCTCTCGGGGTTGAGATGAAAAATTGTCCTTTCGGCCATAGTCAGTGAGGACGATAGCAGGAAATGGTGCAGAACTTCAGCAGTATCCGTCCTAATCCCCTCTGAGGTGACCTCACGTGGCACAGGACCATCATCACCTGAGCATGAAGAAGACTGCCTGGAAACCCTGAAGACAGGGCTCTGGGGTGGGGGTGGGGGTGGGGGGTGGGGGTGGGAAGGGAGAAGAGGCGAAGAGTGCAGACGTCCACAGTTGGCTGACCAACACGACAGAGTGGACACCAGTTTACATGGAACCAGACTCAAGTACTGGACACAAGTCAGCAAAGAGAAAGACGAAGACCCGGACTCCAGTCTGAAACAAGAGAGTACAGGCCCTGTCCAGATCTAAGCCCAAGACTCCTGGCAATAACCAGACATCCTGCCACCAAAATATTTGACTTCGGTCTGGGACACCTTGACCTTAAGGGCCTCAGGCCAACAGGACGTTAAACTCACTGCTTCAAGGCTTCAACTGTTTTTTCGTTGTCTTGTGCACACACTGACAGTCACACGCGCGCCATATTGACGGATGAGTAGAAGAGAAGAAAAAAAAACCATTCTCTTTTTAAAATCCTCAAAACAAGTTCCGTTTTGCATCTCGTGATATTATTAGCTCGACAACTACGCTTGTCACTGGATTTCTTTCAAAACAAAACAAAAAGCTGTAAGCATCTTACGTTCACTAATAGTGAAGGGTTTTTTCTTTTCTTGCACCTTATCTCTTGTGCGATTGAAAGTCGTAAACAACGTTTTATGTCAAATCCCTTTTGCCAGTGCTCAATGTGGACAAACGAGAGGCACAAAGACACGACGACAGAAAATGGCGCGTGATGATGTGTACTGTTTACAGAGAGTTCGAGCAGCTGCAGTCTACGAGCCATGCACCAGTTTCCTACCAACGTCCTTTTATTGTTCCTTTGTTGCTTTTATTTTCCATTCTGTCGTTCTTTTTGGTTTCTTTTTTACATATCAAATGTGTACTTCACGTCTTTTAACGAAACATGTCCAAGCCATGCAGACGAGGAGATGAGAGAGAGAGAGAGAGAGAGAGAGAGAGAGAGAGAGAGAGAGAGAGAGAGAGAGAGAGAGAGAGAGAGGGAGGGAGGGGGGGCGGTGGGAGAAGGAAAAGAGAGAGGAGTGGAGGGAGGGAGGGATTGAAAAAGAGAAGGATAAGGGAGGTGAGAGGGGAAGATAGAATAAAAGGCAGAAACAAAGCAGTCAGACAGACAGGGAGAGAACGGAATAGGACACAGAGGTAGAGAGAGAAAAAAAAAGGAAAGAAACAAGATCGCAGGATCGCTTGTGTCTCTGCTGAGAACTATTTTCACATCCACTTCCTGCATCCTCCTCATTAATTTTTCAGCATGATGCTCGGGGAATTGTCCATCAGTTTTGGCCTCCTTCACGTCCTTCTGGTTGTCCATTCTTTGAGCTGGTTA
>CM031613.1:62815856-62833356 GCA_018398815.1 Conus ventricosus
ATATTCATGTGCTCATCTATGCATATCCTTGATATTTTACTATACATTTTTGTATATAATCTGTATGTAAAGTCTGTATATACATAAATTAATGGTTTGATGCCTTTGGTAGAAATACTGTACCTTCAGTCTTTGGCGTTCTCTCTCTCTCTCTCTCTCTCTCTCTCTCTCTCTCTCTCTCTCTCTCTCTCATGGAATCTATGCGACTATCAGTCACCCAAAAGTGTAGGCCATTACACTCAAATGGTGTAGAAATGGAAAATTTCCAATTTTTCATTGTGTCATGCCGCCAAATTAGGGAGTGAGGGGGGGGTGAGAGGGTAAGGAAGGTGGGGAGAGAATGACGAATAGTCGCGACGTGACGTAAAATTGTTTGTATTGACTCGCTACATCTGGAAGAGAAGGAAGAAGAAAAGGGGTTGGCATAGATTAGAAATTTGTGTGTGAGACACATGGGATAGAGAAAAGGGGGAGGGGTGGGGGCCGTTTTGTACAATTTGTACAAGAGGGTGGCTGCTTGGGACCGATCTGATGAAGTTGTCAAGTGACTCGTCACAGGTGTGGAGGTGTGCGTGTGCCAAGCTAACAATGAAAGTCGGCCAGCCAATCAGAAAAACACACATTTCTCAATAAAGTTCAGGACACGTGACTAATTCACAGAAACCAATAATATCGAAGGAAACAATTCTACCTGACAAGTCTTGATCTGGCAAGTTAGTGTAAGAACACACACACACACACGCACACACACACACACACACACACACACATTTCGAAAATATATATTATAAGATGCATGGGTGGTAGCGACGTGCGGGGAGTGGGTGGTGGGTGGAAGTCATTCTGGTGGTATGTCAGAATCGCTCCCCTGGCGTCAAACTGAAACACAGAGGGAGTTAGTTTTTATATTCTAGTTTAACTCCCAGGGAGTTAAAATTTACAAATGAACAGTTTAACTCCCTGGGAGTTAAACCATTCGGGGAGTTAAAACTTTTCGTTACAACCGGTTAGCCTTGGATTTGTTTATGTAGCTAGGTAACGATCCCTACCAATGGATTATTATTATAAGTTAATATTTTCATAATTCAAAATGTGGACTGAATGCCTAGACTGTATAATATTTCGACAGAAAAAAAAACAGTTAACTATTTTTCTTTCTTAATGTCTATGTTTGGCATCAATGCGATGATGCAAAATTTACCCACGCTTGCTGATTGCGTCATATCAACACACACACACACACACACACACACACACACACACACACACACACACACACACGCACGCACGCACGCACGCACGCACGCACGCACGCACGCACCACACACACACACACACACACACACACACGCGCGCGCGCGCGTAAACATGCTTACGAAGTCATGCAAATGATGCAAACTGGACACGTGCAATAGACTTTCGAACATTTATTTGTTTTTCCATCTACTCACCGTTACATGCAACTATTCATGACTCCTTTTTCCTTTAAACTACAAACAAATGCATGTCCCATTTGAAACGTTAGGGCAACAGGAACACTCCGGAGTACAGAAAAGTGTTAAGGGGAGAGGTGAAAGGGACAGGGGGTGGAAAGGAGGTGGGAGGGAAGACGATGAATGGGGAACTCATGGGAGGTGGGGTGGGGGAAGAAGCTTACTAAGCCCGCTCCCACCCTCAAATATATACCATTCAAGAGAATGAAAGGATCGATTTCTATTTTCCCTTCACTTTTGAAACCAAAGTTCTTAAGACATCTTAGCAATCGAGTCTGGCACAGAACATTAGCAGACATCCTGAAAGCTCAGTCACTGAGCAACATTTGCATCCTATAGGGCATAATTTTGGCGATCTGCGTTTAAATTTTGGCTTTCATAAACCATGTTGTACCTTTGCAGTTGAGACCATTTTTCTCGTGTAATCATGATTTTGACGTTACCAATCGACTTGGGTCCTCATGATTACTGTTTTCAGAATGGTGTTCAAGTGAAGAAAGTACTTTTCATCACAAATGATGTGATAGTTCATGAGTCCACTGAAGAAAAACAAGAACACCTCCGTGAAAACAAACGCTTAATGCAAAACACCTGATGATCACGTGAAAACAATAACTTTTACTTCATTGTTGGGTATGACAATTGGCTACTTAACACAGGCGAGATTCACAGGGGATCATTTTTTAATGTGAAAGTAGAACTAATTATCATGAGGCTCGTCGCTGTCTTCATGCTGAAAACAACTCTTGTTTTCTCACGAAAATAAATACTTTCCAACCATAATTAGCTGTTTTTACATTTGAAAAATAATCGTTGTTCCATGATAATTAGCTTTGTGATGTGAAAGTAGAAGCAATCATACATCATTTCTGCATGTGAAAATGGTCTAAATTACTGTGTTCCTGTGTAAACAGTAATCATTACTAGCCTGCTAATTGGTCAAATGTCCAGTATGACATGTTGCACGTGCCCCAAAATGCTAGTTGGTGCTGTACTTCCATGGCAGTCAGTTGTATCATTGGATAAGTTGTAATAACATTAGTATAAATCAATGTTCACCTGTCTTGTGTTCTCATGCTTCCAACAGGGGGTGGAAAGGAGGCGGGAGGGAAGACGATGAATGTGGAACTGATGGGAGGTGGGGTGGGGGAAGAAGCTCACTAAGCCCGCTATTTTGTTTTTTACAATGCAATAACTGTGTGGTGCATCTGTATTAGTTTGCCGAACTTCCGATCGAACCATAGGTCCTGCGTTTGGGCAGATTAGGCTGGTCGTCCCTTTCAGACGTCAAATATTTCTGGCACAGATAAAGCTCTTCAGAATCCATGGAACACGTTCTTTCAGAGCCGTCACACAATGACAGAGAATTTCCAAGCACCCCAGATGTAAAACTGGACCACGAACTTGATGCCAGCTGAAGCTGCAAAGTGTGAGTCACTGAGAGGAATCTTAAATGGCGCTCTTTCAGATGTTTAAGATGGAAAAAAAGATATGAAGTTGGACAGAGGAAGAAGGGGAAAAAGACGTGTAAATGTACAGACGTTGATGGCATGAAAAAGAAAAAAAAAGATATTCAGGCTGTAGGCGATGAAGTGGCAAATCTAGACAAACTGGAAGAAATCATGCTGGAAATTGACCAGGACCCCTGAGAGACAAAGGAAGAAACAGATCTGCTGGAGGATATTGCACATGACCTAAATGTGGAGGGGGAAATAGGAGAAAAAGTGTGAGAAGGTTTGGCAGACATAGACGTTCAAAATCTAAACTGAAGACTGATACAAACAAGAGGCTCAGAACAGATTTTTTTTTCAAAAGCCTTCAACTCATCGTCCTAAAATTGGACTAACCTGCGTCAAAAAGCAATCAAAACTGTGATGAAGTAGACTACCAACAAGTCAGCCGAACCATTGTAAAAGAACCCACCGCACTACCCGTTTCTGGCTACTCTGAACACGAATCACTGCGCAAAACCCACTGTCACAGTGCAAAGCCGCGTGGACTCGACTCCGCTTGGTGGACACGCAGCGCGCGAGTCTCCCTTTGTTGGAGCAATGATATCAAACCGCATAACCAAATGTGCACGGATATACGACAATCCGTTCCAGGCACTGGTCAGCTTTCTGGAGACGTAACAGACAAAAGCAGTGCAAGCTTTCGTCGGGACAAACAGAAAATTCGACTCCAAACACTCAGTCAAGGAGGAAGCAATTTGATGACTTGCATGACGAAAGTAAGTGACAAGAAGATTTGGGGGCTGGGCTTTGAATGCCTGCAACATGCGTCACCAGTAAGGAAATTCCAAAGGCGGGAGTCACTGTGGTCACCAGATCCCAAGCGTTGCTCAGTAACGGAAGAGGTGAGCGAACTTACTCTGGCGTTTCCCGTTCGACTCAGACGTTTCAAGCAGAAGTTCCTCATTTTGCTGCAGCCAGGTGAATGGAGATCGCCTCTGACTTTCCCATTTTACCAGAAATTCCAGAGATGAAGACATGGAGTCAGACTGCCCAGCAGGGGAATTGACTCGCCTCTCCTGTGATGAAATGTTGATCCTGAGCCTGAGGGAATGTTAACTCATTGATTCTGAAATTCAAAATCTGGTTTCAAGGGAGGTGATTCTCATGTGTGTCAGACAAATGATGTGGTTTTCCCAGTGTCCACTAGAAGAAAAAAATTACAGCGGATATAGAAAAGCAATAACTGGGAATGTCTACAGTTAGAGACTAAAAGGTACTGTTTTCTACTTTTCTGACATTCTGAAGGTAGTATATGCCACAAGAATCTATATAACTAGATGCTGTAAACAATGGCGCGCTAGTTGTGTGTGTGAAAGGATTACATGAATCTGCATGGGCATTTTTTCGTGCGAAACGCTAAAATATTTTTATTTTTGATGCAAAAGTAGCATCAGACACCATGCGTTTTACGTATTAAAGCCTGCAAACTATGAGATGCCATCTCTGATATTCTAAAGAGGTCAATGAATCTCCAAGTGTCCACAGAGCTGTCTTAAAGCTTATGAAGCATGGTTTGCCATCTACGACGTGCTAAAGATAATTTCATGACTCGTGAATGTTGCAGAACTAAAGCCTTTAAACCACTTCACACCATCTCTGATGTTCTGAAACTGATATAAATCTTCGTGGGTGTGTAGAGCTCTATTATAGTTTATAGACAATGGCATCCCGTCTCCGCACTCCAAAGAATATAGATCGGCAAGCCTAAAGACTGTAAACTGCTATATTTCATTTCTGATCTGGAAAAAAAACAGATCACTGGAAATTTCCACAGTTATGAACTTACAAACAGCAGCAGTTTATGTGCTATTTAAAGGACCACAGTAAATCAACAGAAGTTGTTACAGTTGATGGCCGCATGCCGCTGTATGTTGGTGTACGTGTTTCAGCTGTACCGGTGTAACACCCCAGATTGCCCCCCATCCCAGAATGCCCCCGGGGGACGTCTTGTTATGTCCCCCCATGGTTGACAATCACTGTCATCCCAGAATGCCCCCCCCCCCCCCCAACTTAGTGTAAGTCTCTCTCTCTGTCTGTCTCTGTCTCTGTCTCTCTCTCTCTCTCTCTCCCCTCTCTCCCACCCTCTCCCCCCCCCCCCCCCCCCTCTCTCTCTCGGTCTCTGTCTGTCTGTCTCTCTACCTCTCTTTCTCTCTATCTCTTAAAAAGAAGAGAGAGAGAGAGAGAGAGAGGTGTGTGTGTGTGTGTGTGTGTGTGTGGTGTGTGTGTGTTGTGTGTGTGTGTGTGTGTGGTGCGTGCGTGTTCGAGTGTATGCGTGCGTTTATGTGTCTGAGTATATTCTCTGTAAGTGGATGCCTGCGCGTCCCGTAATAATGCGTGTAAGCGAAAATATGACTGATCATTGATATTGTAGATTCTAAAGTTTCGCGCGTGTTCATTCACTCTCTTGATAAGACATGCTTGTAAGAAATAGTTCACTACGGCTGTTATTACTATACGTTTTGAGGCCAGATCCTGTTGGACACGGATCAATTTGTTCATGTATGTATTTGATTATTCTACGCATGCAACCATTAATTATTTGATGCTACAATTTCGGAAGGACAGAAAGCTTGGTGTTCCCTTTTAGCAATTCTTTTCCATTTAGATTGTCGGCTTCACTGATTTCATTTTGCATGCCAATTATAATAAAGAAAGGCTATGTTTTCTTCCAATGGCAGACATTTGGAAAAGCAAAAATCGGATAAAACATACAGAAATTGGATAAAAATTTAAATACTATGAATCATTCTGGTTAACTGAATAATTTTCTTGATTGAGACCCAAATTCAGTATAACATAATCACAATCAGGCATCATTTGTCCTCTGTATTTGCAGTTTACAAATCTGGTGGCGGCCATCTTGGATTTTACGCAATAACTCAAAAATGCTCAACATTTACGAAGTGGCTCGAAACGGATTTGGATTCAGCACCCCAAATCATGTAGATCAACAACAACAACAACAACAAAAAACGTAATGTATAACACAAAACAAGGTACCCAAACTATCGCCTGGACTAACAAGCAGGTGTGACGTATTTCTGTGTTTGACACTTGTTGACACGCGTCACGCTTACTATGTTCCGTTGATTAGCATTCCTCCCGTTGCTAATTTTTAAAGGAACAGTGTCTCCCTTTAAAGCAAGTTGACACTTGCCATGAAGAGTCCTCCGGAAAAACACACACACACCACTCTCTCTCTCTCTCTCTCTCTCTCTCTCTCTCTCTCTCTCTCTCTCTCTCTCTCTCTCTCTCTCTCTCTCTCTCTCTCTCTCTTCTGTGTGTGTGTCTGTCTGTCGGCCTCGCTTTCTCTGTCTGTCTGTCTCACTCTGTCTGTCGTGCTCTCTCTGACTGTCTTCTGGCTCTCTCTGCCTGTTTCTTGCTCTCTTGCCTGTATTTGTCTGTCTGTCTGTCTCGCTCTCTCTGTCTGACTGTCTGTCTCGCTTTCTCTGTTTGTCTTGCCCTCTGTCTGTCTTGTTCTGTTGTCTGTCTGTCTCGCTCTGTCTGTCTGTCTCACTCTGTCTGTCTGTCTGTCTGTCTGTCTGTCTGTCTGTTCGCTCTGTCTGTCTGTCTGTCTGTATCGCTCTCTCTCTCTCTCTCTCTTTTCTCGCTCTCTCTGTCTGTCAGTCTGTCTGTCTCACTCTGTTTTCTGTCTCCTTTTTGTCTGTCTGTCTCATTCTTGTCTGTCTGTCTATCTTGCTGTCTGTCTGTCTCGCTGTCTATCTGTCTCACTGTATCTCTGTATGTCTCCTGTCAATCTCTTTGTCTATGTATCTGTCTGTCTTCTGTCTGTCTGTCTTGTCTGTTGTCTGTCTGTCTGTCTGTCTGTCTTCTCTCTCTCTCCTTCTCTCTTCCCCTCTCTCTCTCTCTCTCTCTTCACACACACACACACACAACACACAAAACACACACACACACACACACACACACCCATTGCGCCTCTTTCTCTCTCTCTTTCTCTGTCCTTGTCCCTGTCTCTGTCTTATTTTCTGTCTGTCTGTCTGTCCGTTTATTGCTCTCACCCTGCCTCTGCCTCTGTCTTCGTCTGTTTCTAGGTTAGGTAAGCAAGACTCAGTGTTTTAATATGTCGCAGAGGAGAGAGAAAGAGACAAAACAGACGGCAGACAGAGACAGACAAAGAGACAGAGAAAGAGAGAGAATTGGGGTGGGGGGCATTCTGGGATGAAAAAAATATTTGTCTCATGGGGGGCATAATAGATATGGGGGGGGGGGACATTTTAGACTGCCCCCAGGGGGGACGTGTCAGCATACCCAACATGTCCCCGGGGACATTCTAGCATACCCAACATGTCCCCCGGGGGACATTCTGGTATACTGAAACGTCCCCGGGGGGCATTGGGATACTGAAACGTCCCCCGGGGGGCATTCTGGGATGGGGGGCAATATGGGGGTTGTTACACCGGGAATAGTCCTTGAGGCTGGAACTTAGGGTGCTTCCTGTCTCTTCAGGCGTTGCAGAGACAATAAGGTATTCTGAGAAATTTTTTTTATTTGAGGACTTTGCAATGGATCCGTGTAGCATGTTGTTGAAAGTGTTTCCAGGGACGAAGTATTGTGTGAAAATCTTTTCAGTTAAGACATTTGTAATGCTTCTTTGCAGTATGTTGTTGAAGTATGGTAGATTTATGATATGCATTATCAGTATTGCTTTCCCATGTCGTGATGGAGTCTCCAGTAGTCATGACAACATGCTGTCCTCAGTCCTACACACCAGGGTGCAGCACTCCAGCAGCATGCGTCCTGATCCTCTTTGAGGTGACCTCACATAGCACAGGAACATCACCACTGAGCATGAAGAAGACTGCCTGGTAACCCTGAAGACAGGGCTCAGGAGTGTGTGTGGGAGAGAGAGAGAGGAGAGAGAGAGAGAGAGGAGAGAGAGAGAGAGAGAGAGAGAGAGAGAGGGAGAGAGAGGAGAGAGAGACAGACAGACAGACAGAGAGAGAGGGGGGGGCGAAGAGTACGGACGCCCACACAGTCGGCTGACCAACACCATAGAGTGGACACCAGACTTCATGCTGGACACAAGATAGCGAGAAGAAAGAAGAAGACCCAGATTCCAGTCTGATATGAAAACCAAAACAAGATAGTACAGCCCCTGTCCAGAACCAAGCCCAGGACTCCTTCGAACGACGAGACATTCTGCCGCCAAAATTATGGACTTCGGTCTTGGACACCATGACCTTATGATCCTCAGGACGTTAAACTCACTTCTTCAAGGCTTCAACTGTTTTTCCCGTCGACTTGTGCAAAAACAGACTGACAGTCACACCGCCATGCAGATGGGTGAGCAGGAGAGAGAAAAAAAAACAGTGTTCTCTTTAAGTTTTTGAAAAAAAGTCCCGTTTAACTTTTCGGATTTATTACTTCGACATCAAAGGGTTGTCGTGGGATTTCGTTCAAAAAAAAACCCCAAAAGCTAAACCGTAACCCAGGTGTGCGTGGTGTGCGGACAGGAAAAACCCCCACCAGGGATCAGGGTATGGACGGGGGGAAAGGGATGGCCACAAAACGGTGCGGGACGGGGGGTTTGGGGTCATCGAGAAAACAAACGGGCTTTAATTCTTATCTGGCTAAAAATTCCGGAATTTTTGGATCAAAAACGTGCCAAAATGGGACAGGCTAGACTATCAGGAAAAAGAAGAGCTTTAATCATAACAAAAAAAATTTTACGCTAAACTTAATGATTTTCGTTATTAATTATATAAAGGTTTTGTTTTTGTGTGCCTCACTGAAATTTGTTCATAAAAATTTTTGTTTTCCGGTGTGTTTTTTAGATTTTGTGGAAATTTCATGCCCAGCAAAAAAATTATCAATCAGGTGGTGTGTTGTAAGGTGAAAAAGCAATAAAATTTGTCACCGGGTCGGTGTAAATTGTGATAACATGAGCCAAATGTTAGCAATCATTGTTTAATCAACTAAGGATGTTCACTGATTGCTGTTATGTAGTACAGGGGGAGGGCCGGTTAACAACTTGCAAAAAGAGGGAATCGGATTCTTAAAGAAATATGTTAGAAATTACGAAAATAGGATAAAAATTTTCTGTTATGGGTATTTGAATGCACGGACTGGACGTATCCCCCCAAAAACTGGCACCTATAAAAATTTCACACCTGGAGAGTTAGTGAGGGGTTTGAAATTAGATGTTGATGGGGGGGGGTGATTAAAATTTGATGTCTATGATGGTGAGATTCTTTTGATGAAGATCGTTACACTGAAAGTCATAAAAGGAAAATAAAAAGATGTGAAAAGCGCTGCTCAAAGACTTGTGTGTAGTAAGTTAAAAATTTTGTTAGATTTTGTTATTGTTTGCCCCTAGATAGGGTGAATGGACTACAGGAAAATCAAAGCAGAGTTTACTTTTGTTTCACCTAATGGCAGAGTATTTTTGTTATTTCATTGCACTAAAGATTTTTAAGAATTGCAGAATAAAGCGGCGATTTTTTTATTTTCCTGGATTTACCTGAAAATTTAAAAATGGAAAACGGAAATATGAAGTAAAAAAGAATATACGTATTTCATCAAAAGGCGCTTTATTTGGTCTAAGAAAAAGCAGAGATTAAAAGGGAGGAACAAGATTAGATAGTTCAAACAGGCTGTGACGAAGCAAAAGTATCTTGAGTGGTTTTCAACACTTTTTTAGAATATTTGGAAATTTTGTATATGCAGGGTAAAATGGTGGGGACCAAGGGGAAAAAAAAAAAAAGGAAATGAGCGACTAGTTTGATTTTGAGTGGGGAATAAAAAAAAGTTGTGAAAAGCTGTTTGAAAGCGTATCAAAACCAGATCTGTAACACTGAAAAAAAAGAACCAAAGCAACTAACGTTAGGAAGGAAAAACATAATTTACGGGGGGGGGGGGGGGGGGGAGAAAGAAAAGGATTTGGGAAAAACAAATTTTTAAAACTGAAAGCATCATTAAAACCCAAATTGTTCTGGTCTACCCTTTGACGACAGTAGAAAACCTAATTTATAATGAAATCAGCTCGCAACAATATATGAACATTTCTACGTGTATTTACTGGATTAATAACGATTGCGAAATTTGACGTAGATTTGTAGGGGGCCACAAAAATTTCTGCGAACACTGGTTAATGTCAAAATAACAGAATGAAGTCTTAAACGTATAAAACACATAAATGTGGAAAAGTGTGGACCAGACAAAGTGTGGAGAAATGTTCAAATGTGCTAACCTTTTTGTGCTGTTTTTTTAATTTTTAATTCAGTGTTTTAAGGAATCTTTTTGAATCTTGGTTTACTCCATAATAGTTTTCCCCTTCCAAGAAAGGGGGCGTATAACAAACCTACAACATCGGTGTTGCACTGACGGTATTTAGAAAAAGGGATACACATATCTAAAAAAAAAAAAGATAAAAAGCCCTGGGCAGGGGGAGAAGAGAAAATAATGGAAGAGCAGGTGGATTTTCCGATCCAATATAGTACACAGTCAAAATTTACCGGGTATGCTTTAGACAAAATCTTTTTTAACAAAACCAAATTGTATGTTCATTTGTTGATCCCAGAAAGCTTTTCGATTCAGTAAAAGAAAAGTTTTTAGGTGCTTTTGAGGAAAAAATTGCGTAAATGGGGGAAATTTTATGCAGTGTTCATAAATGTATGAGCGTTCTTGCATGTATTTTGAGAAAGGGGCTTATATGATTATTTCAGTGCCCACAGGGGGTGAAACAAGGGTTTTGGGGCTAGCCCACTTTTGTTCCATTTTTCATAAACGAATTAGCGATGAATATCGGGGGAGGGAAACATGGATAAAATGGTTTCCGGGGGCCTGAATTATTTCTAGTGCTTTTTATTGTGATGTTATCCCCTGCAATCCCCTATTGGTTTGCAAAATGTTAACACATTGAAAAGGGAAATTGATAGGGGAAAATTTTTAAAGGGACCAAACAAAACAATGTTTTGGTTTTTTAGAAAAGGGTTACTTTCAAATATGAAAGAGGGTTTTTTGGTGGGCGAAGTTTAGAGTGACAAATACATAAATACCTTGGGAGTTTTTACGACAAAATTAAGCTTGAGTAAGGGCTGGTTGAGATTGAGAAAGGGAAAGAGAGGTTTCATTGAATTCTGAAAATGAAAAAATAGACCGCCACTGATATGAATCTATTTTGGAAATTAATTTCGATTCATCAGATACAAGGCCATTTTGACATATGCATCAAAGTCTGGGTATGTTGGATAATACCTAATCAAACAAGTCATATCTATGGCGATAAAACATATATTCCAAGTACCCTTGGCCTTAGCACGCTTCAGATAAAATTGTTAAGGCGAAAGTGGACCGATACCCTCTATTTATTTTAACTTCTGTTAGAGTGTGTTGAAGATGGCTGAAATTGTCAACCTACCAGAACCAACTCGGCGGTACGGACGTTATGAAATCCCATTGCTGCAACTGAAAATTAGAAAATTTAACTGGTCTCCTGTCTAAGAAATGTTACAGAGAATGTTTTTGGCATAGGGTCGGTTGTCAACAAAAGGATCGGTAATAAAGCACAATTTGATTTCTGAATTTTCAAGGACCGTTTAATTGTACTTAGAAACAAAACTGGCATGCTGGGGGTATGGATGGATTGGAAATTACGACTAGTTTTCCTCGCATTTAAAAGTAATCTCGAAGCAGAAAAATAGCTTTCAACATCATAACGCAAAAATGGCATAAAAGTATAGTTTAGCAAAAATTTCGAACCAGAACGCGTGGCTTAACGCAAACCAAGCGGTTCGAGAACTCGAATAATAGATTTGTCAAATGTGGAGAAAAAAGACAGTCCTTAAGAATAAGTACATTTTGTGTTTGAATTCCCGCATACGCCAATACCGCAGTGGTTTGGAACATTTTTCAATGACTCCCAGAGTTGGCTCAAGAGAAGAGATTTAGTAGAGCGAGTTTGTATCAATGGAAACGAAACACGAAGATATTAGAAGTGGCGCTGGAGATCGCAGAAGCGAGCACTTGCCGTAATAAGAACATAACGAAGGAAAAACAGTAATTCACGGACTGGAACCTGATAGCTTGGTCAGGGTATATGCCTGGGCGTGCCGCGCGCGTATGGATGTGTGGGGGGCCGGGGGGGGAGGGAGTGTGATGGAATCCGGTGCGGATTCGGGATCCTTTTTTTGTAAGTTATATGGTAGGTGATGGTGGATTTCACAAGGAAGGCCGGCGCTGGTTGTTTCCTGTGGTAGGTCGCTGTGACTGTTGTTATAAGGGACTCAGTGAGACCCCCTTGCCAACAGCCTTTGCTATATGCAAGAAAATGGTGTCAGCATCTGTTGTCAGTGTCACGCGCTCTCTCTGCTCCTCTCCTCTCCTCTCTCTCTCGCTCTCTCTCGCTCTCTCGCTCTCGCTCTCAATCTCTGTCTTTCTCTCTCTCATCTCTGGTGCAAGCTCACGTTTGAAAATTCCGCATTACGAATGAAATCAAAAAGCAAAAGTTACATTGTCTTTCATCATCCTCAGCCCAATGATCCGTAAAAGATTGAGAAACAAAAAAAAGCATTCACGCCGTTCATGACTACTGTGCTCTTGGTGTTCTCCCAGGTTTCTTTTCCTCTCCATGTCGCATGCATGTCGACAGCTGATGTCATTGGGGACTGTCCTGAATGCATGCTGAAGCACTCTCGACAGGGAGCTACTCCCTCACGCTGGGTCTGGACGAAGCGGTAGGGTGGCACAGGAGGGCTTACCAAGTGAGGGCCTGCGTTATGTTTGGATCAAAGCAAGACAGAACGACCGCGTCTCACGAGTGACTGTGGCAGCACTGCAGTGTCCTCGTGGCGGGATGTTCACGGCGGCGTGGTAGGGAATGCAGATCGCGTGATGTGCAACGGAGCTGTGATGGGAGAGTGTGGATGTGAACTGTGGTGTGGAAGGAAAAAAATTGAAATAATAAAAAACTTTAAAGTTATGGAATGTGCCAAATCTGGCACCTTGAGCCTTAGTCTTCCCGACTGGATTGTGCCATATATGGCACACAACTTAAAACATAAAAAAATCTGACATTCTGGTATGAGAATCCATTGATTGTATTTTCATAAAAAGAATAACACTTCAGCAAAAACAGCATGCACATTTGAGAAAATGTCAGACTAGAAATAGATGATTGCTGTGGCTCAACAAGTTATGTTTGGTATAGCGGACAAACTGTATCTTCATCTGTGCATGTTTGTTTCATCCGTCACACAGCACAACAACACTGGTATTCACTTCTGAGTATGGTAGGTCAAGAAGCAATCTCGTCCGGCCAGCATCACCATCTGTCTCAGTGACAGTCTGTAAGGCGCATTCTTCAGTTTGCCAGAGAATCATCGTCCGATTCCGTGCTCAGCTGATCTGCCAGGGGCAGATCATCTTCAGCAGCAACTCGACGTCGGCTTACAATTAGTGCCAAAGGCAGGTCCTCATCGCTGTCCATTGTCCGTACACTGTTGTGGTCTGTTTCTTCGTTTCTTCCTTGTTCTTTGAACAGCCTCCTCTTCATCTTCGTCTGACTTGTCGTTGCCTGGCAGCCATTCATCCCCAGAGCTGTCTGAGACCTCGAAGTCACTGTTGTTGGGGTCAATAAACCGGCAGACGTTGGTGACAGGTATGGACGTTGACATTCTGAAACAGAAGCAAATAAATAAATAAATAATAATAATAAATAATATAATGAATATTTAGTGCGCTTAATCTTAATAAAAGCCCTAAGTGCTTACAGTCCCAACACACCACACACACACACACACACACAATTAATACCTCACACACACACACACACCACACACACACACACACACACACAACACAAATCATAAACAAATCATAAATATTATAAATAAAGTAGGCTAACAGTTGTTAGAGAGATAGACTAGCAAACAGACATAGAGAGAGACAGAGTGAGAGAAAGAGAAACAGAGAGACAAAGAAAAAAGTTTTTCTCATAAAACAAATATCCTACTATATACATAAACAATACATTGTTATTTTTTTCAGATTAGAATACATACTTTTAGTCTTTAACTTAGCAGAAGTATGTTATATTTCAATCAACTAAATACATAACTGCATACTTACATAACCACACAGACAGAATAATTGAAAATTGGAAAACATATGTGAAATAAAGCATTCTAAAGATTAATTTTTATTTACATACATACTTACAGCGTGTTTTGCAGTTCGGAAAAGATAAAAATTATTCACAAACAAGCCAGAAAAATCTGCTAAAATTGGTCTCCTTTTCCTCTAAGGACCAATGTGCCATATCTGGAACGTGCAGTCAGAGTGTGTCCCTTGGATTTTTTAAGGCAAAGCCTGATGTGCCACATATGGAATTAGCTTTTTACATGCACTCATATGAAATATTTCTAAGTTGTTTGTAAATGATAATGTGCTAAATTGCAACTGAAACACATTTTTTTTGTAATGTATCAACATAAGAAAGGCTAGTAGGCTTACCTTTCGTTGTATCAATGCGCAAACAGCATCAGTGCAGCAGTCTTCCAAACACGTGTTGAAAGCATGGAGAACCAGGAAGCTGGTGGTAAGGTAAAAGGTTGGATTGGAAATCTAAGGGAAGTAACTCGAAAAGTAACACTGTTTTGTCTGGTCATAATGGAGATTGAGGCAGTTGTATCCTTGAGCCACAATGCTGGTCAATTGAATTTGATGTGCCATAAAGTGGCACCACGGCCCTAGAGGGTTAACACAATTTTTAAGGACACAGTTTCACACTGCCTCGGTTTTGTCCGCGCTTGCCAACGTTCGTGTGACGCCCACGTGCAACTCGCCCAAAACACTTTTTTTGCCACTGGGCCGAGACTGAACGTAGTCATCTGTTTCTTTGTCTCAAATGGTGAGGTTTGAAGTCTGCCGATGGAAAACGGTATCAGTTGTCATCGACCAGCGAAGTGGTCCGAAAACAATGCCGCGACTGTGTCTATGCAAACGCGAGCGAGCCATTGGAATGTTAATGGTCGGTATGTCATCGAGAGAGACAGCCAGACAACTGAACTGCAGTCATCAACAATTGTAAGGCTATCACAACGTTTGGCAGCAACTGGTTCACCACTGATCGGCGCCGAACGGCCAACCTCTGTTACCACACCAGCGAAAGGTCGATACATTCGACAGCTTCATCTTCGTAATCGATTCCTTACAGCAGCAGAAAACATGTCGCCAGGTGGTTGGTCGACGGGGTCCAGTGTCGGGACAAACCGTTCGGGTCGATTGCAAGAATCAGGGTAAATGTAGACCCCCTCATGTTGGCCCGTCCTCACCGTTAGACACCGTCAGCAACCCCTGCAGTGGGCCAACCAGCATCTGCCATGGACACGAGTCAGTGGAGAGCTGTGTGTTCTTGACGAAAGTCGCTTCGCGTTATTCATGCTGACGGGAGAATGAGAGTCTGGGGGTGTCGGGGAACGCTACCCCAACTGCGGGCGTGTTTGAAGCCAATAGTGGGGAGGGGGCAGTCTGATGGTTTGGGGGGCATTCAGTCATGACTACCAGACACCTCTGTATTTTTTGACAACCATGTGAATGCCAACACTACCAGTAGGTGCTGCGAACCACGTCGTCCCTGTTTCCCCAGCCCGGAGCTGCCAGTTCTTCAGCTGATGATGCACGACCCCACACCGCAAGAGCCACTGCTGCGTTTCTCCAGGCGAACAACATTGCCGTGTTGCCCGGGCCCATCTCTGTCCCTGACATGGCCCCCATTGAATACGTCTGGGATGAGTGGGGCGTCTTGTGGCCCGTGGAAGACGCCCACAGACTCTCGATCATTTGAGGCGCGCCACTAAACCGAGGGTGGGATGGACTGCACAGGCGTTCTTGCACAACCTTGTCTACTCCATGAGGAGGCGCTGCCAAGCGTGCATCGGGGCAAATGGCGGACACATCGGTATTAGAGTCGCGGACGGACATGCTCGTCGTGGTTACTTTTTGACAGGGCCCCTAGTGAAGTCACCAGCAAATTCAGATGAATTGGGCCCATTCTTGTCAAGAACAGACATTTTGCTTAATTGAAAATGGATGGTATCAAAAATGCTTACTTTCATTAAATAATTCTGTACTACCAAAGTTGTCTGGGTCTTTTGGCAAGCGGTGCGTTTTTTTAATGTTGTTCAGTATATATATACACACACACGCGTGCACGCAGGAGCTTATTCGCTTAAGCCAGAGGGTTACACACGCGCACACGAATACACACGCAATGAGCGATCACTTGCCGTTGTTCCAAGGACACTGGAACACCACTCAGCCCCCCCCCTCCCTATTTATGGATCCATCATGGGAAATGTTTGGGCCCGTGTCAATTTTTTAATGCGTGACTGTTTGTGTGTGTGTTTTTTTTTGGGGGGGAGCGATAATGAAACACGTTCAATAAAGTCTGTGCACAAAACGGAAGGAACTGACAACGAAATGCCAAACCAAAAAAAGCACCCCCGCATAAAATTTGGGGGGTTTTGCTGGGGATCTTGAAGTCAAGGGTTGCTAAATTGCTGGGGGACCTTGAAGTCAAGGCTTGTCACATTGTGGTGGACCTTGAATCAAGGCGTTGCTCACTTTTGGTGGACCCTTTATGGCAAGGCGTTGCTACATTGCTGGGGGCCTTGAATCAAGGCGTTTCTCACATTGTGGTGGACCTTTATGTCAAAGGCCCTGCTCACATTGCTGGTGGACCTTGATTCAAGGCGGTCACATTTCTGGTGGACCTTGATGTCAAGGGGTTGTCACATTGCTGGTGGACCTTGATGTCAAGGCGTTGCTCCGTGTCTTTTTCACTGTTTGTTTTATTTTTTTCTGTCCTCAGCATCCGCTCTTGAAAGCTTTTAGTTTTCCCCCCTTTCCCTGCAGAATTGCAAATCGTCGTCTTGTGCTGGCGTGTGAGTTAAATTTGGTGCCCGGAAAAAAAATAAAACCAATTTTCTTTAAATAAAAAAAAAAATTAAAAAATTTTTTTTTAAAGAGCACCCGTTAAATGCGCTTCACAGCGAATTTCCGTTCTTTCTGTTTAAATCGATGACGCCGAAAAAAAATTACAACAAATGGAAAAGAAAAAGGAAACAAAATAAAAAGAAGAGAAAAAAAGAAGAGGAAACAGCAATTAAAAATATGGATGTCACAGAGTGGAGTGAGGGGTGCTTGTAAACAGATCTGTTACATCTGTCTCTTGGATGTCTGAAGGCGTGTAAGTTGTTTGTGTATTTTTTCTTTATCAAATCTTTCTTTCACTCATAACACCACCCTATGACATAAACAGCCGGAAACAGGGGGTTAGCAAGAGTGCAATTTAATAACAATGAAATGGAAATGATTTTTTTTTTTGGCACATGGACAACATCAACATGTAAGTGTAAACTAATTCATCAACACGTGTGTACACTCACACTCACTGTTAGGCTAGAAAATAATTCATAGCTTCACTCATGATACAATACAGAAACAAGAGGGAGAAGAATCATATCATCA
>CM031613.1:62838356-62845856 GCA_018398815.1 Conus ventricosus
GCCATGTGGTTCATTTCTGTCCAGGTATCTTGTCTCTTCATATTGCTCTGGAGGTTATTTACTACAGTGGTAGGATTAGCACTATTTAATTGTAGCGAGGTGTCGTCAGCAAACATTCCACAACCGCACTTTAAGTATAAAGGTATGTCATTTATGTAGATCGAAAAAAAATAAGAGGGGTCCTAACGCAGATCCTTGAGGAACACCAAATTTCAAAGGAAGTAACTCAGACCTGTTGGAACGAATTTCAACAAGTTGTTGGCGATCAATAATAAAAAGATCTTATATACTTTATAGCCATAGTTGATAGTTTGTTGTGTGTACGCTTTTTTTACAAGATGCGAATAGCTGATAACGTCAAAAGCTTTAGCAAAATCAACGACAAAAAAACTCCAGTATTTCATTGTTGTTTATATTAGATAGACATTTATCTATATGCCGTATAAGAGATAAACGACATGAGTGATTTTGTCGAAAACCTGATTGATTTTATAAATGAGATCAAACATTTCAGATGAGAATATAAATGTATTTGAACATGTGGTTTTGACAAAAGGGAAAGAATAGAGATAGGTCTATAGTTAGAGGGATTGGCAGGATCTCCATTCTTGAGCAAAGGTATCACTTTGGCCTGTCTGAGTTTTATGGGGAAATATTTTTATCAATACACAGATGATAGGCTTAGGTGAGTGTATCGCAATAACAGCTGAAGAGATTCTCAGTATCTTTCCATCGATTCCGTCCACGTCTTTGGTTCCTGGTTGTTTTAAATTCAGCAACCAATTAAATGCTTCAGGGTATGGTAAAAACAAAGTTTTTTTTTTAAACGACGATATGTTATAACTCTTGTAAATCGCTTTCATTAGTTTTGTCATTTAGTATTATGTCAAAAGCAAAATTTGCAAAATGAGAGATTAAATCTTCTGAAGATATTTCTTTTATGGGATTTTGAGAAGAAGAGTTCAGTTTATCATTGACTAAAAGATTAGTGGCCTTCCAAATCACTTTTGAATTCTGTGAAGGAGATAATTAATCCTGAAAAATATTTTTCTTCGCTTTTCGTTTAATAGAATCTATTTGATTTCTTTGTTTTCTAAATTGTTCTTTGTATTTTGACTTGAGATAATAGTCTCTTTTATATCTTTCGTTGTCTATTTCCTTAGTCAACCCTTGGTTTAGCTACATTTTTCACTTTTTTCTTACAAAAGGAGCATGCCTATTGTATACTGAATTAGAAGTATTGATCCAGAAGTTAACATCATTATGATAAATGCTGTTTTGAACCAGAGTGAAGAAAATCATAGAGGAAAGCGTTTCTATCAAAAATAATAACAATAACAACAAGAACAACAACAACAACAATGATAATAATAAAAAGAAGAAGAACAATAACAATAATGAGGACAATTTCGAACAACGTAGGCTACAGGGCGCTTTACAAGTTTTAACAAATTAACATCTAAAACACACACACACACACACCCCACACACACACGCGCGCGCGCGCGCGCACGCACGCACGCACGCACGCACGCACGCACGCACGCACGCACGCACGCACGCACGCACGCAACCACACACACACACACACACACACACACACACACACACACACCACACACACACACACACACACACGCACGCACGCACGCACGCACGCACGCACGCACGCACGCACGCACGCAACCACACACACACACACACACACACACACACACACAACACACACACACACACACACACACACACACACGCACGCACGCACGCACGCACGCACGCACTAATGCATGGTGGACACTCATTAGTTGGGGCGCTGCTTTGCTGTCTAAAAGGTCGGCAGCCTGTTTTGTTGATTTGGGATTGAATGCCAGTTATTTACAGACCTATCTTGACGTCTTTAACTTAAGTTAGAAGTCACTGGTCCATTCTGTCTTGGGTTAAAAACATGGAACTGACAGTGGAACAAGAACTGCTTTAACTGCCAGTTTGGCAGTTTGAAGTTTTCCTTCAGTGATTGTGAATGCATTTCACAGGCTTTCTGCATATTGAGATTAGTGGGTAAAATAAGGGTATTTGAGGTGGTGTTTGCCTCTCACGGGTATCATGGAAGTGATATCTATCCCGTCATTAGGAAAACTGTGGGTGGCCAGTGAATAAGGTCACACCATGTCTCTCTGGGGACTTCTCCTGTCGCCCTACAGTCATTGACCCTACATGAATAATCAATACTTTGAAGTCAGGACAACCCTTTTGATGATGTAGCCAGTTAAACAAGTCATCAGTTGTCGTGCCTGAGACACATATTTTTGGAACAAGTGTTGTCAATGTACTATTCTGCGAAAGTCGATGTCTCTGATGCAGAATCACCAACAAGTAGAACTTAAGTTCCGCCAGAAACTGACCGTGTTGACAGAAGATCCTGCACACTGTCATGACTGGTGTTTTGTTTTTTATTCAAACACTCGTGGTGGGCAGTTGTGAAGCTCCACTGATGATAATCTCTGTAGGAGTTCTCTTCTCTGCGTGTTCTGTTGCATTTTTCACTGCTTTAACAGCGTATCCATCATCTGGACAGGGATCACTGCTTTAACAGCGCATCCATCATCTGGACAGGATCACTGCTTTAACAGCGCATCCATCATCTGGACAGGGATCACTGCTTTAACAGCGTATCCATCATCTGGACAGGATCACTGCTTTAACAGCGTATCCATCATCTGGACAGGGATCACTGTTTTAACAGCGTATCCATCATCTGGACAGGGATCACTGCTTTAACAGCGTATCCATCATCTGGACAGGGATCACTGCTTTAACAGCGCATCCATCATCTGGACAGGGATCACTGCTTTAACAGCGCATCCATCATCTGGACAGGGATCACTGCTTTAACAGCGTATCCATCATCTGGACAGGGATCACTGCTTTAACAGCGTATCCATCATCTGGACAGGGATCACTGCTTTAACAGCGCATCCATCATCTGGACAGGGATCACTGCTTTAACAGCGTATCCATCATCTGGACAGGGATCACTGCTTTAACAGCGTATCCATCATCTGGACAGGGATCACTGCTATAACAGCGTATCCATCATCTGGACAGGGATCACTGCTTTAACAGCGTATCCATCATCTGGACAGGGATCCTGCTTGTCTAACTGTCCATGCTGCTGACATGGCGGGATTGCAGTTTCGCCTCTCGGATCAACAGGCCTCTGCGACATTTCGTTTGCAGCCACAGACGTTTGAGCGGAGTCTTCCTTGGTTGCTGGCGTCTTGCTGCAGGGGGTGAGGGGGTGGGTTGGTGCCGCACTAATCGAGATACCAGATTATACTGTGTGCCGGTGTCACGTGATTGAATGGGTTTTCATTTTCTTAAATCAGTAGAAATATTTCCCACTTGAGGCTTCAGTGACCGGTTTTCTTTTTTGAGAGTGTTAACCTGTTTGTTCAGCTCGACAATGTTTTTCTTCAGGGAATCTATGTGAGAGTGGAGCGCGTCAGACTGTGAAGCAAACTGTGCACGCAGCTCATTTCTAGCAGATACCTTGGCATCATCGATTTGTCGAGACACTGAATTCCTAAGTTCATACAGAAGCAACTGGAGATCTGTCACTGTGTCTTGGAGTTGCTGAAATCGTCTTGCATAGTATGTCGTTGATGCCTTTTTCCCTCTGGATTACTTTTGGTCGAGGGGTGACAACACACATGGTGCATGTGCAAAGCTTCTGGAGGATTTGAGAGTGGCTCAATTTCTTTGTCCGCAGAGGAGCTGAGTGACCATGGGAATCATCTTTGACAGCACCAGATGGTGACTGACCCACCGCACACTGCATGTGGTGTGGCGCCTGTGACTCCTAGGTCAAGTGTCTGGTGACAGTGTCAGATTTTGCTGTGTTGAGGGTAGCTGGAAGGTCTAGTTCTTGTCTGGATGACAGCTTGATGTGGTCATCAACGGACTGTGTAGGAGGGAGAGGACAAACCCTTCAGAGTCTAAATTGTTCTCTTGTGTGAAAGTGTAGTGGAGATACAGAAGAAGTCCGAACGGGTGAGCCTCTGTCATCATCTGGAGCCTTCATTGAAGAGGCTGTCATTGCTGGGGACCTTAGGTTAGTGCCATCAGATACAGAGCCTAAGAAGGTCAGTGGTATGCTCAGCAATGACTTCGTCAGACAGACAACATCACCATGGTTGTGTAAGACTGCACGAGGTGCCTGATGACCTCACATTCTTCTGTGTTCCACTGGCTACAGTCCTTGCCTTGGCACAAAAAGGTACCAGGCTCTATTACTGGAATCAAAATACAGACTTAGGGTAATACGTTTAGACGTGGGTTGGCAAGAGTACAAGCGTATTACCGTTTTTGTCAAAGAGTTCAGTACTTCAGATATCCACTGAGATGAAGGAAGGATTTGTTCGTGCTCGTCATAATCAGTGGTTTCTAGCTTGACGGAGTCTTTGACGGCAGCAGAGTAGCGACAAAGAAGCGCACTGCGCCTAATAAGAGGTTCGTTTCTGTCGCACCAAAATCGCTTTTGAGTTTGGTCAAGAGTTGGATTTAATTTTCATGCAGACTCTATGTCATGGGCCTGTTGTTGCATGTCCGAGCGATGAGCCATATTCGTCACCACAACGGGACGCACGCGCACAAAACGAATTCACTAACCCACCAGTAAAAACAACTCGCATCATGCCATTGCAGTGCTGATTTCGGGATTTGTCACTCAACTTGTGATCACATGATCCACAGGTCACCGAAGTTTGTAACAAGAATATTCGTATAGTACCCCACAGCACTGCAGAGTAACAGAATTGTCAAATGTGGGACGCCTGTATCATCAGCAGAAAATCCAAAACATTTTTAAATCCAGTCGATCGAATATTTACTTTCAAACTGTCACACAAGGAATGCTCGATCGGCGACAGTACTTTCATCATTCAATTACAGGAATAATCACACTTCGACGATACTATGAATCATAACTGAGTCGACGCTATAACCGGTGTAATTCATTAATTATAACAGACATCTAACACCTGAATAGCCTCTTGTGCCCGCCATCACCGTGTGTGTGTGTGCGTGTGTGTGTGTGTGTGGCGCTTCCTGTTAACGAGACGCTCGAGCGGACCGGCGAGAGAGCAAAACAAAATGAACATTTTCAATTGGCTAATTGGGCCAGCCGCTGGCAACGGCCTTGAATGTCCAGACCAGCCTGCCTTTCATTTTCCGATTTAAAAAAAAAAATTTTTACGTTTTTACATTAATTGCAAAATATTCAAGTCTAAGCGTCACTTGCATTACATCACAACCACCATTACAAACAACAACAAGAACAACAGCAACAACAAACTGCTAACACTGCCACTGCTTTTAGCAAAACCAAAACAGCAGTAATGGCTAGCAGCAGCAACAAAAATAACAGACCAACGCATCTAGCCGTTGAGATGATGGCAGAGTGGGATGCTTCAAAAGACATAACAACAGGCGACGACTCTCGTCTATCCTGCATTAAGGAATTAGATGCTGGAATTAGTAGACTGGGAAAGCATATCATCATAAGTCTGCGATGACAGGGGTGACTTCCCCTGTACGTTTCATGACGTAGTGACCAGCCTTTGAAGGGAGGTAAATCGATGTCGGCTTAGCGATAATGAAACTGAAACGGAACTCTGCACAGCTGTGGTCTGTGACAGGGAAATAACTCTGGGCTAATGCCATTCTTTTATCACCTTGACCATCACTGAGGGATTCATCTCCCCCTTCCACAGTGTCCAGAGCTAACTGTAACAGACATTTCCAGCTTCGGTAATGACTGATCACGCTCGTGTACAGAACAAGGAACAACAAGACCAGAATGAATAACAGCGTTCGAGGGTCAGTGACGCAAACCCTGCGCACTAACCACGTTCTCTGTAAAACAAAAAATATAGATAAACAGTAAACAAGTGGGTATGTTTTGCTCCCAAAAGGAAACCTAACACAGAGTAACTTTTATTCAAGACTGGCACAGCCTTTTAAACTTGAATAAAGTCAACAAATACATAGACGAACAATCTAATAGTGGGGAAAACAAGCGCAGGCCAACAACTGAACTGTCTGGCAAAGATTGGGACGTGAGGGGAGGGAGTTTGAAGATGGAGAAACTGGGAAAATGAAATTAAAAAAAATATATATATATGTTACAGATATGAAAACTCTTCTCTAGCTGCATAAGGGAACCATCTCAATCCCTTTTGAAGGCAGATATATTTGTATTGCCTGCTCCGAGGCCTTTCGCCCGCTGGATCGGGACTCATCAGGGAGACACATCTGGTTGTGTCTGCGCTCCCGGCGTCAAATAGAGACACACCACAGTCCATAATACTGTGGTGTTCTCACCACCATGGGTGCAAAAAAGAATCCAATAGCACCCCCAGAGCAGCCAGCGAAGAGTAGTAAATGCTATTGGATTCTTTTTTGCACCCATGGTGGTGAGAACACCACAGTATTATGGACTGTGGTGTGTCTCTATTTGACGCCGGGAGCGCAGACACAACCAGCCGTGTCTCCCTGATGAGTCCCGATCCAGCGGGCGAAAGGCCTCGGAGCAGGCAATACAAATATATCTGCCTTCAAAAGGGATTGCGATGGTTCCCTTATGCAGCTAGAGAAGAGTTTTCATATCTGTAACATTTTTTTTTAATTTCATTTTCCCAGTTTCTCCATCTTCAAACTCCCCTCCCCTCAAGTCCCAATCTTTGCCAGACAGTTCAGTTGTTGGCCTGCGCTTGTTTTTCCCCCACTATTAGATTGTTCGTCTATGTATTTGTCTGACTTTATTCAAGTTTAAAAGGCTGTGCCAGTCTTGAATAAAAGTTACTCTGTGTTAGGTTTCCTTATGGGAGCAAAACATACCCACTTGTTTACTGTTTATCGTTTACTGTTCCCTACCTCATTTCATTTCCGAAAAAAAAGATAAATAAATATACAAAATAAAAAATGAAGATTGCTTCCACTTACCTGACACTGTGTTCATTCTCTGTTTGCGGACGGATTTTCCTGAGCTTCCTTTTATACTATCTCCTGGCAGCGCCCAGGCCTGGGAAATGCGGACACATGTAGTGTTGGTCAGGAAAAACTGAGCAACGCTCTCAGAGACGCAACCATTAGAAGCATGGAAGTGGGCTGTGTGGCTCCAGTCTTCCCATTTGAGCCCATGGACATTTCTGCAGGCTAGCAACTGGATAGGGCCAAAGCATCCCACAAACGAAGGCCACTTAGTTGAATTGAACCCACAACCTCCCAGCTGACAAGTCTGTGTGGCTAACCACTGCACACACATACCCGTGCGCGCGCACACACACACACACACACACACACACACACACACACACACACACCACACACACACACACACGCGCGCGCGCACGCACGCACGCACGCGCACTCACACACACACACACACACACACACACACACACACACACACACACACACACACACACACACAACACACAC
>CM031613.1:62850856-62853356 GCA_018398815.1 Conus ventricosus
TTTATTCTGTGCCGTTTTTTTCTTGTTTATGGCACACAGAAAATGTTGACCCCGGCGTCAGAATGTTTACGTCTATCTCAGTAGGTGAATTTAGAACCTAGTTCCCATGACGTGCATTACCGGCAAAGGAAGAAGCTTTAGACAGCCGTATAGTGCAGCTGTATCAGCTGACATCAAAAGGGTTAAGAAGCTTAAATAAGCCTAAGAAATGCCGGAATCAGTTGAAGTTCTAGACTGTGGGTGAATGCATGTCTTTCTGTCTTCGTCTGTGTGCTCTTATCGTTCCGTGTGTGTGTGTGTGTGTGTGTGTGTGTGTGTGTGTGTGTGTGTGTTTTGTGTGTGATTCTCTCTCTCTCTCTCTCTCTCTCTCTCTCTCTCTCTCTCTCTCCCTCTCTACATGTAAACACACACACGCACGCACACACACACACACACACACACACACACACACACACACACCACACCACACACACACACACAGAGGAGAACACAAACTCACACACGCGCGCGCGCGCGCACGCGCACGCACACACACACAGCGCGCGTGCGCGCGCGCGCACACACACACACACAAGCACACACACGCACGCACGCACACACACACACACACACAACACACACACACACACACACACACACACACACACACCACACACACACACACACACACACACACACACAAGCGTACGCACACAGCATGATAGGACCGATAGTGTTTGCCCCATACCGTGTTGAACCAATCTCAAGCCAGCAGCGTGTCGTGACACTGGACTAAGATAGAGGTGGCGGGAAGGAGGGGGCGGGACGGGGGGAGGGGGTAGAGGAAGGAGGTGGACACAAAAGAAAAGGGTAAAAGCAAGGGGAGGTAAACAAATGGAGAGACTAGGAATGCAGAAAGATGAAAACAAAGTGAAAGCACAATAAAGAAAGAAAAAAAGTCAAAGATGATTGATGCCCACATTCATTCATTGTTTCATTCATTGGTCCGTTCGTTCATTTGTTCGTTTATTCATTCATTCGGTGGTATGTGTATTCGTTCTTTATTGTTATCATTATTATAATTGTTATTGTCATTATGATTATTATCATTATAATTATTGTTGTTGTCATTATTATTATCATTATTATTATTATTATCATTATTATTGTTGTTATTATTATTATTGTTATTATTATGAATACTTATAAAGCGCCTATCCTCGGCTAGAGACCAAGCCCAAAGCGCTTTACAATCCACACTCGTTTACACAACGGGCTGCTTACCTGGGTAGTGCCGACTGAAGAGCTGCCAGCTGGCGCTTCATTCAGTTGTTTCCCGTGTCATCTAGTCAATATCGTTCAATATCGTTCACTCAATTTCCTTACTTCCTTCATTCTTTCCATTTCTCACGCAGGGTGCATGCTATGTGTAACGTGTCATCCTACCAACGGCCAAACTGGCCTTCTCTTCCGAAAAGTTGGTGATGGGATTTTACGTGCGTGCAAGATGTTATGTGTGCGTTTACACACGGAACCTCGGTTTATAGTCTCATTTCATCCAGTCCTAATGTAGGCAACCAGCTATCGTCTGTTTCTCTTTCTGTGTATCTGTCTGTCTCTCCAACTATTCATCACTGTTTGTATTGTTCTCTCTTTCTACCTATCCATCCATTCGTTCATCTGTCTTTCTGCAAGCCTTTGCTTTCCTTTTAGTTCGCTGCGTACTTACTTATTTGCTTGTTACCTCCTGTCCTTAAAAAAGTAAACGCATTACATCTTTCAACATGACGCACTCAGAAATGAAACGTCTTTCACACATTTTGTAACTACCATCGTCAATATTACCCCACTCTCGAAATGAACACACAAACACACAAACAAACAAAAAGAAAAAAGAAAAAAAAGTTGATGTTGTTTTCTTGGTTGTTTTTTGTTTGCTTGGATTTTTTGGTTTTTTTTGTTTGGGGGAGGGGTTCTTTGTTTTTTGTTTTGTTTTGTGTGTTTGTTTTGCTTTGTTGTTGTTTTTCGTTGGTTGTTCTCTCTCTCTCTCTCTCTCTCTCTCTCTCTCTCTCTCTCTCTCTCTCTCTGCATTGTTGTTTATGCGTCACCAGGACCTATGTTGCTTTCTTCTATTGATCGAGTATGAGCCTGGAGTCACATTCTAGCTGTGAAAGTGGTTCATAACGTTCGCGGCAAACAAACGCAATCGAACACAACCAACACGATCTGTTCGTTCCGGTTATTGCCTGTTGGAAGAGGTGAACATGTTGATTCAATGCTCAAAACGTTCAGTTATGTGGCTTCGTGTGTTTGATTGAAGTGTGTCTGGGCGAGGAGGAAGAGAGGGGAAATGGGAAAAGGGGGAAGGGGAGTGGTTAGCGAACGTCGCAACAATTTCGTGGTTCTTTTTAATAAATGATAGAATTTTACTTCTGATGTGTGTACGTATTTATGCATATTTATGCATACGTGCGCGCATGTGTGTGTGTGTGTGTGTGTGTGTTGTGTGTGTGTGCGTGCG
>CM031613.1:62875856-62878356 GCA_018398815.1 Conus ventricosus
TAACGGCAATGCAACACAATGCAATAAGGGTAATGCAACGCAATGCTATAAAGGCAATGCAACGCAATACAATAAGGGTAATGCAACGCTATGCAATAAGGGTTATGCAATGCAATACAATAACGGCAATGCAACGCAATACTATAAAGGCAATGCAACGCAATACTATAAAGGCAATGCAACGCAATACTATAAAGGCAATGCAACGCAATACAATAACGGTAATGCAACGTAATACAATAATGGTTATGCAACGCAATACAATAACGGCCAAAACAACGCAATACATTAAGGGTAATGCAACACAATACTATAGGGGTAATGCAACGCAATACAATAAGGGTAATCAACGCTGTACAATAAGGGCAATGCAACACATACAATAAGGATAATGGAATGCAATACAATAAGGGTAATGCAACGCAATACAGTAAGGGTAATGCAACTCATACAATAAGGATAATGGAATGCAATACAATAAGGGTAATACAACGCAATACAATAAGTGTAATGCAACGCATACAGTAAGGGTAATGCAACTCAATACAATAAGCGTAATGCAACACGATGCAATAAGGGTAATGCAACGCTATACAATAAGGGTAATGCAACGCAATACAATAATGGCAATGACAGCGCAATACAATTAGGGTAATGCAATGCAATGCAATAGGATAATGCAACGCAATGCAATAAGGGTAGTGCAACACAATACAATAAGGGTAATGCAACGCAATACAATTAGGGTAATGCAACTCAGTGCAATAAGGGTAATGAAGAATGCAATGGTATGAAGCAATACAATAAGGGTAATGCAACGCTATACAATAAGGGTAATGCACTGCAATACAATAACGGTAAGGCAATGCAATACAGTAAGGTTAATTCAACGCAATGTAATAAGGACGATGCAATGCAGTACGATAAAACAATACAGTGCCACGCAACACAATACAATGCGATACAATAAAACAATATAGTGCCCGCAACACAATGCGATGCGGTACAATCGAACAATACAGTGCCACGCAACACAATGCAATGCAGTACAATACAACAAAATAGTGTCACACAACACAATACAATGCGGTACAATAGAGCAATATAGTGCCACGCAACACAATGCATGCGGTACAATAGAACAATAATAGTGCCACGCAAAACAATCCAATGCGGTAGAATCGAACAATATAGTGCCACGCAACACAATACAGTTCGATACAATAGAGCAATATAGTGCCACGCAACACAATGCATGCGGTACAATAGAACAATAATAGTGCCACGCAACACAATCCAATGCGGTACAATCGAACAATATAGTGCCACGCAACACAATACAATGCGATACAATCCAACAATATAGTGCCACTCAACACAATACAATGTAACGCAATACAATGCAACGCAATACAATACAGTGTAATGCAATACGGTTAGTACACTATAGTACAATATTCAGTAGAATACAAGACAACACAATCCCGTAATTTAGTTTTAACGTAATATAATGCAATGCAGAGCGAACAATACAATACGGTGCAATGCAATACAATGTAATGCAATGGATTCCAGCAGATCGACATTACATATACGGCACAATGCAGTAGGCTCACAATAGGTTAAAACAATTACAGTGCAACAGAACAGGCAGCACAATACTATTCATGCAATACAATGCAATGCAGCATACAATAACATAATACAGCAACATACAATGCAGAATTATACAATGTAATGTCGCTACCCCAACCATTCATGTGTGCTTTTTGTTGCTGTTGCTGGGTTGATTGGCGGTTGGTTTGTTATGATGCGAGAGTTTAATTCTCTTCTGCTGATGACTCATAGTCCACAGAAAGCCTGATGAACTCTTTACATGGCGAAACATGTGCTTGTGCTGGTACCCATATTACCTGCCTTGTCTTTTTTTTTTTTTTTTTTTTTTTTTTTGAGAACGTTTGGCTGAGAAAACATTTCATCAAACTTAGAAAATCGTTTGATGATTTCGTATTTGTTTTTTTGTTTTTTCTTGTCTGTTCACTCTTTGTTATGTTTTCGGTTTGTTTGTTTGTTTTCTGTTTTCCAGTAACGACGTCAGATACAATGTCAACACCATCATCGTCCAACGGGACAACCGAACATCCCATCCAACACTACTGAAGGTCCGAACGCCACCATTGAAACCAGCACGGATCTAACGCTAAACCACACCATCGAAACCAGCACGAATTCGACACTGGGCGGCCCCGAAACCAACACGAATTCAGCACTGAATTACACCGAAACCAGCACGAATTCGACACTGGGCGGCACCGAAACCAGCACGAAATCAACACTGGATTACACCGAAACCAGCACGAGTTCAGCACTGAATTACACCGAAACCAGCACGAGTTCAGCACTGGATTACACCGAAACCAGCACGAGTTCAGCACTGGATTACACCGAAACCAGCACGAGTTCAGCACTGAATTACACCGAAACCAGCACGAGTTCAGCA
>CM031613.1:62880856-62890856 GCA_018398815.1 Conus ventricosus
AAATGTGTGTGTGTGTGTGTGTGTGTGTGTGTGTGTGTGTGTGTGTGTGTGTGTGTGTGTGTGTGTGTGTGTGTGTTGTGTGTGTGTGTGTGTGTTGTGTGTGTGTGGTGTGTGTGGTGGTGTGTGTGTGCGGCGTGCGGTGGTGTGCGCGCGCGCGTGTGTGTGTGAGCGCGTGTTGTGTGTGTGTGTCTGTCTGTGTCGGGGGACACAAAGGAGAGCGCGGGCATGCGCGCGGTGACAGGGCGAGCGCGGCGCGCGGAGAGAGAGAGAAAGAGAGAGAGAGAGAGAGAGAGAGAGAGAGAGAGAGAGAGGAGAGAGAGAGAGAGAAGAAGAAGAAGAAGAAGAAGAAGAAGAAGAAGAGAAGAAGAAGCAAGAGAAAAATGGGAAAGAGTGGGATATGTAGGCAATGAGATATAAGCATCAAGAAGACACCAGACGATCTGTAAGAAGAATGATGATGATGATAAGAATAATGATAATAAGAATGGTAACAATGATAATGAAAATAATAATAATAATGATAATAAAATAATAATAATAATAATAATAATAATATAATAATAATAATAATAATGGGGACAATTTCTATATCGACCATCCTAACAACGTAGGCTACAGGGCGCTTTACAAGTTTTAACAAATCAACATTTAAAATATAAGCAACACACACACACACACACACACACACACACACACACACACACACACACACACACACACACTTCTACGTTCGTCGAGTTGCTAATGTCATGACTGTTGCATGCAGATGTTATGAAATACGATGGGGAAGGAAACCCAAGAGTGAGCTGACCCCTCCATGTGCGACTCTTCAGTCGGACGTCCAGTAACGACATGAGACACAGACATGAACGGGCAATTCTTTCTTCTATTTATCATCATCATAGTTCCCTAGTTACTGTCTAATGCGAACGCGTGTTCTCCATTTCTGTGAAACGAAATGTCGTTTAAGAGAAAGGTCAAGAAAGGTCATTCCCCTCCTGTATTTATTTGCGTTTCTTTTACCCCCTCAACAAAGAACGAGGAGGGAAGAATTTTTTTAAAAAAAAACGATAACAACTAGAGAGAAAAAAAAGGAAAAGAAAGAGAGCAGCTAAATGAAGATAAGGGAAGAGAAAATGAAGGAAGGAGACGGACAAGAAGATGAAAGATAAGGAGAAGAGAAGAGAAGGAAAGAAGATGAAGAGAACGGAAAGAGAAGGAAGATAGGAGAAGAAGGAAAGGAGAAGAGAAAGGGAAGAGAAAGATAAGAGAGAAGTAGGAAGAGGAGAAGGAAAGAAGATGAAAGATAAGGAGAAGTAGGAAGAGGAGAAGGAAAAAAGAGAAAGATAAGAGAGAGAGAGAGGAGAAGGAGAAGAAAAAAACGTCAAGAAGAAAAGAACAAGAACAAGAACAACGTCAAGAAGAAAAGAAAAGAACAAGAACAATGTCAGAAGAAGAAGAACAAGAACAAGAACAACTCAAGAAGAAAAGAACAAGAACAAGAACAACGTCAAGAAAAAGAACAAGAAAAGAACAACGTCAAGAAGAAAAGAAAAAAGAACAAGTCAAAAGACAAGAACAAGAACAAGAACAGAAAAGAACAAGAACAAGAACAAGAACAAACAGACAAGAAGAAAAACCAAGAAAAAAAATCAAAGAAAAGAACAAACAACGTCAAGAAGAAAAGAACAAGAACAAGAACAACGTCAAGAAGAAAAGAACAAGAACAAGAACAACGTCAAGAGAAAAAAGAACAGAACAAGAAAAAAAGAAAAGAAAAGAACAACGAAAAGAAAGACAAGACAGAAGTCAAGAAAAGAAAGAACAAGAACAAGTAAGAAGAAAAGAGTAAAGAACATAAGAAAAAACGATACAGTTAACGTAAGAAACAAGAACATGAACAATCTCAAAAGAAAAGACAAAACAAGCTAACGTCAGACGAATAGACTAGAAACCAACGTCAGAAAAAAGTACAAGCAACAAGGACAACGTCCAAGAAAGAACAAACAAACAATTCAAGAAAAAAGACAGCCAAGAACTTTCGAGATATAAAAAAAGAAAAAACCGTAGAGACATAAAAGCAAGCGAAACGTAAAGGAAAGGAACAAACAAAACATGGCACAGAAAAGAACAGAAAGAACAATGTCAAGAAAATTTCAAGAACAAGAACGCACAAGAAAAAGACAGAACATAAAAATGAAAACCGAAAGACGAAAAGCAACGTCAAGAGAAGAAAACGAAGAACACTAAGAACAAACGGCAAACGAACGTCCAAAAGAACAAGCAGAACAATTCAGGAAAAGACAGAAGAACCACGTCAAATTTGATGAAAAAACAAGATGAAGCAATATACTACCAGTTATCGAATACCAGAATCAAAGAGGAAACCGTTGGCCGCTTACACCGTACAACGCTATCTGAACATAGGACTCGGACCCACAAAACAACTACAATTCAAAGGCACAATACTCGAATATTCAATGAAAAGAAACCGTTAGCATCACGTCTAACGGCTGCAACGATAAATAAACATTTGCATCACCGCGACCCTAACCTACAATTTTCAGAAGACGCCAAGTAACATTTTTCTTATTTCCTAAAGAACCCGTTATGGCGTTTCCGTACTCTAACCTGCGCACGCAACTAAAAACATCGACACACCGACCCATAATGACAACCAACAATTTCAAAAAACCCCAACACAACAATGGAACAACATTTTAGGGAAACGTTCAACAGTAACAAAATAAACACACACTGAATGGCGCACGAAAGGATACACAATAACACCAGAGACAAATATATTGGGAGACGCAGATGCGGGGCAGCGCCCAACACGCAAGCAGGGCGGGGAAGAGCAGACCAACGATCACACACTACTCTCTACTCTCTCTCTCTCTCTCTCTCTCTCTCTCTCTCTCTCTCTCTCTCTCTTGACACTGCGCACGTGCGCGCAAGAAACACACACACACACACACACACCACACAACCACACACACACACACACACACACACACACACATTAATTCATTTATTAGCGTCTTTCGATGGGCAGGGAAACGTTTTCTTAACATGTGTATTGAATAAAGTGAAACAGAAATGGCAAATCGTAAAGGTGTTGATGTAGACAATATGAATTCCAGGGGAGACGGAGGGGGAATGGGGGGTGGTGGAAGAGGAGGGGAGGAGGGCAGCGAGCTCCAGAAAGCAGTGGGCTAAAAGAGTGCGGATGGGAAAAGGGAGGAGTACCAAATCCATAGCAACCAGTAAAAAGAGAAAAGAGAAACCGAAAACGCGCGCGTGCGTGTTGCGCGTGCTCAGTGTCAGCGAGTGTGTGTGTGTGTGTGTGTGTGTGTGTGTGTGTGTGTGTGTGTGTGTGTGTGTGTGTGTGTGTTGAGTGCATGTGCGAGTGTGTGTGCGTGACACGTATGCGAGTGTGTTTCATTGCGTGCATGCGCTTGTGTGTTTGTCTGTCTGTCCGTCTGTGTACGTCCGTACGTGTCTTGCTGAGAGGGAGAGAAAGTGGTGTGTGTGTGTGTGTGTGTGGTGTGTGTGTGTGTGTGTGTGTGTGTGTGTGTGTGTGTGTGTGTGCTTGTGTGTGTGCGCGCGCGTGTGTGGTGTGTGTGCGCGCGCGCGCGCGCTCGTATGCGTCTCTTTGTCTGTCTGTGTCTAGCAGAGAGGGAGAGAAAGTGTGTGTGTGTGTGTGTGTGAGTGTGTGTGTGTGTGTGTGTGTGTGTGTGTGTGTGTGTGTGTGTGTGTGTGTGTGTGTGTGTGTGTGTGAGTGAGTGTGTGTGTGTACGTGTGTATGTGAGCGTATGTGTAAATGTGTGTGTTTAGATGTGTATATGAGCGTGTATGTGAGTATATGTGTGTATGCGCATGTGTACATGTGTATGCGCATGCGTGTAAGTATGTTCACGCAAGCGTGCACATGTGTATGTTTTTTCCTCTATCTAAGTCTGTACACTGGAAGTAATACAAGACGGTCAGGAGAAGGACTGAGAATGCGTGCGTGTATGTGTACCGGAAGGAGGGGGAGGGGAGGGTGGATGGGATGGCAACAAAGTGACTGAAATTTATGCAAAGGGCTTTATTTTAAAACATTTTTTAAAAACATTTTTTAAAATCAGAACAGCTATAACTCAGTCATGAAAGAAATACGCAAAATAAAGGTACGCATACAAGACACAGCCAGCTCAGTCAAAAGAGACTGATCATCATTTCCCGTGAAGTTCCTGAAATGTCTGAAAAGACTGTAGCAGATACAGGAGACTTTTCTAGCCGCTGAAGAAAACGTGACGTGGAGAAATTGACCAGCCACTCAGCTAGCTGCTGGCTGTTTTGTTCTGACAGCGTTGAGCAGAAAACCATATCTGTGATGGATAGGACGGAGATGTGGATGAACGAGACAACGCATGTGTTGGAGACCTAGACAACGGTTGTCATCAGTCCTGTCAATGGCTGTCACCATGCTCCGACAGGTTCGGTCCGCTGAAACGGAAACAACGTGAGCTAAGCTTACCGGTTCTTCACATCCGTCATTTCCTGCCACAACGTCAAGGTTGACGTCATCGAAATTCAGAGCCTGAAAAGGGGGCGCGTGAGTGCGCACATTCACACACATATACACACTCGCACGCACGAGCGCACGCACCACACACACACACACACACACACACACACACCACACACACACACACACCACACACACACACACACATGCACACGCACGCACACACACACGCACGCACGCACGCACCCACGAACGCATGTAGGGTCTTTTGCAAGGAGTTTTAGAACCCGAAATAACGGCTCACGCTGGTGGCTGATTTTACTGGTAATCTTGCAGATTTCTTTTCGGGTTGGGCGACGTATTTCTACGCATTGTTTCCTTTCTCTGTTACACTGTTTTCAGTGCCTCCATGGCCTCTGATCTTTAGCGCTTCAATGCTCAGTTACACTGGTCTGCTCTTAGGGTAGTCCTAGACTGCCCTCTATTTCTTGCAGAGGAGAGTCCCCAGTCCTCCTGTTGGTGTCGCAGCATGGTCCGTTCCACGGCTGGCGGGCTTCAACTCGCCGCTGTGCGGTCCTTTGCAGTATACCTTCCACATTTCTACTGTCAGGCTTCAGCTCGCCGCTGTGCGGTCCTTTGCAGTATACCTTCCACATTTCTACTGTCAGGCTTCAGCTCGCCGCTGTGCGGTCCTTTGCAGTATACCTTCCACATTTCTACTGTCAGGCTTCAGCTCGCCGCTGTGCGGTCCTTTGCAGTATACCTTCCACATCTCTACTGTCAGGCTTCAGCTCGCCGCTGTGCGGTCCTTTGCAGTATACCTTCCACATTTCTACAAAGTATCTGTTTCTAACGTGAGGAGAGGGAGCCGCTCTTGTCTTCTAGAGTTACAACCCTTGGCTGCTGGCATTTTCTGAACTTCTCCGGTGTAGCAAAGGTCACCTCGCTGTTGTTCTCTTTCATCCTGACATCCATATAATCGCACTGGTTAACAATCTGTTCTGTCTAGGCCTTGATGTCCCTGTTGCGTGATAGTCCGCTGTTGGCGGGGTCGGCTTTCTCTGTCCTCTTTAGATCCTTCTTGATATACGCATGGAACATAATGCCTCAGCAGCCCATGGTTTGTCCCTCTCCTCACTGCACCTCCGCCCTCTTGTGCTGCTGCTTGAATTTCTCCTTTGATGTTGTCAGCGAGAATGTTGTCTTTCAGCAGCTCGCCTGTTTACAAACAACTGCTTGCACACTCCCTGGTGGACTAACTGTCTGCTGCCCAGTGCTCATTGAACAGGTTGGTAAGTACTCTGAAAGGCACTGACGCAGAAGGTTGGTAAGTACTCTGACAGATACTGACGCAGAAGGCTGGTAAGTACTCTGAAAGATACTGACGCAGAAGGCTGGTAAGTACTCTGAAAGGCACTGACGCAGAAGGTTGGTAAGTACTCTGAAAGATACTGACGCAGAAGGTTGGTAAGTACTCTGAAAGGCACTGACGCGGAAGGTTGGTAAGTACTCTGAAAGGCACTGACGCGGAAGGTTGGTAAGTACTCTGAAAGGCACTGACGCAGAACTTGGAGCCTAGAATGTCCACAAAAGAAGGTTAGAAGGACAATATTACAAGATTCCCATTCCACCCTCACCCACCCCCTCCGAGGAAAAAACGAAACACATGGCGAACGGTATCTTTGCGGAGACAAAGAGTCGGACCAATTTAGTAGGCCTATGCCCTACGGAAAGATGGTTCACTCCTTGACCGTTTGCTCTGCTGGCAGTATCAGCTAAAGTGGACCAAGCTACGCGCCGTCTCGCGGGCCGGCGGCGCCTGCCACTCCCACTTTCCCCGAGTATAACAAAGCAGACTCGCAGACCAGGAAATGAGAGAACAGAATGTTTTACGACTCTCTCTCTCTCTCTCATACATGTGTGTGTGTGTGTGTGTGTGGTGTGTGTGTGTGGGGGGGGGAGAGAGAGAGAGAGAGAGAGAGAGAGAGAGAGAGAGGAGAGAGAGAGAGAGAGAGAGAGAGAGAGAGAGATCTAAAAGAAAACTACAACAAGGACAATAAGCCGGTGTGTTTATAGTTGAAATATTCGGCTTTATTCGCTTTCATCCCCCCTGAGTGCCGGCAGATATGGTAGTGAGGGAAGAGACGTTTACGAATACATACATACATTTTGTGTTCGAAAGTGTGTGTGTGTGTGTGTGTGTGTGTGTGTGTGTGTGTGTGTGTGTGTGTGTGTGTGTGTGTGTGTGTGTGTGTCTGTGTGTCTGTGTGTCTGTGTGTGTGTGTCTGTGTGTGTGTGCGTGCGTGCGTGCGTGCGTGTGCGCGCGTTGTGTGTGTGTGTGTGTGTGTGTGTGTGTGTGTGTGTGTGTGTGTGGATAGATAGATCTCCGGAAAAAAAAAAAACAAGGACAATAAGCTGGTGTGGTTATAGTTGAAATTTTCGGCTTTATTCGCTTTCATCGGCAGTTGACCTTCAGGTATGGTAGTGAGGGAAGAGACGTATACGTATACATACATACATACATGTGTGTGTGCGTGTGTGTGTGTGTGTGTGTGTGTGTGTGTGTGTGTGTGTGTGTGTGTGTTGTGTGTTGACTTTATGGTCATCATATTTCTTTTTTTATTATTTTAGTCTTGTCCTCCGTCGTGTATTTCAGAGAGAAAGAGAAAGAATGCGGGGGGGTGGGGGGGGGAGGCAGTTATCTTCTCCTATATTCGTAAGGTATTGTTTTGCATTCTTTACATGGTATAATTTGTCTGTAAGAACTATACAAAAAACAACATTTTAAACAACTGAAAAATTGCAAGTCCAGATGCACAAAATGCTACTGTCACAGCTCCCCAAATTTAACTGGACGCATACAGTACCTCTGGCAAGATGAGTAGACAGCTCAAATTCACACTGATTTGTCTGCGGTTAGAATGTAGCTCAAGGATGTAACTTTCACAGGTACTGAAGCTTCAGCAA
Organism: Conus ventricosus; assembly: GCA_018398815.1. Taxonomy (NCBI): domain Eukaryota; kingdom Metazoa; phylum Mollusca; class Gastropoda; order Neogastropoda; family Conidae; genus Conus; species Conus ventricosus. Next base: position 62,888,337 of record CM031613.1, read on the forward strand.
TTTTTTGTTCTTTTCTCACGAAGCTGCTGCAAAGCAGCTGTTGTTGTCTTTCAAAATGAAATGAAGTTTAATATTCGGGTACATGTTGACAACGAAGTTGCCTTTTGCCTCCGTGCCTTTTTTGCTGGTGGCAGCTCCACTCATATAGGAAATGGTCGTTTTATGGCCAGTCTTGGTGGTGGATTTGGTACATTGAAAAGCGTTGGTACTGCACTCCAAATCAGTCGACAGCTTTTGCGGGTGAGGTCCATGACCTGATTGGCTTCAAAATGCTCAGAACAACCAGAGCAGTTTGCATGAAGGTACGCAGCTGGTTTGCCCACAAGATCTTCACGCCTACAGTTCTGAACCCATGTATGTATGTATGTATACGTATACGTCTCTTCCCTCACTACCATACCTGAAGGTCAACTGCCGATGAAAGCGAATAAAGCCGAAAATTTCAACTATAACCACACCAGCTTATTGTCCTTGTTTTTTTTCCGGAGATCTATCTATCCACACACACAAAAAAAAAAAATGTTGAAACTTGATTCTATATTAAAAACTGTTTTTAACACCAGTCTGTAGACATTCTCTGAGTCTGTGCATATGTGCGGCCGTGTGAGCACATCGTCACTTGCTTACGCACATGCGTATCATCTTCATACAAGTGTGTGTGTGTGTGTGTGTGTGTGTGTGTGTGTGTGTGTGTGTGTGTGTGTGTGTGTGTGTGTGCGTGCGTGCGTGCGTGCGTGCGTGCGTGCGTGCGTGCGTGCGTGCGTGCGTGCGTGTGCGTGTGTGTGTGTGCAAGCGTAGGGCGTACTATCTTTGGTCGGACACCGATCCTGTCATACCAGTCACCCCCTTCTCCCTCCCCTCCTTTCTCCTACCACCAACCAACCCACTCCCCGCCTGCCCCCTCCGGTTTTTAGCTTGATTAAGTTCTTAGTCGCTCGGACATCCTCTCTCTCTCTCTCTCTCTCTCTCTCTCTCTCTCTCTCTCTCTCTCTCTCTCTCTCTCTCTCTCTCTCTGTGATTTTGCCTTTGTTTAAGAAAGGCAATGTCAATGATGTGAACAATTATAGGGGGATATCATTGAGTATCTGTAGTAAATTATATAGTTCTGTTATCAATGGCAGATTGTGTGAGTGGGTGCATTGTAACAATATAACTGGTGAACATCAAGGTGGGTTCAAAAAAGTTACTCAACAATTGACCATTTATTCACTTTACTGGCTGCGATTCAAAAACAGTTTGTAAGTAATCAAAAATTGTATGTTGCATTTGTTGATTTTGAAAAGGCCTTTGATTCTATCTCTCGTAAACTTTTATGGCCTATTTTGACGAAAAATTGAATTAAAGGTAAATTATATCGATGTGTAAAGAACATGTATGTTGAAGTAAAAGCAAGAATAAGATCAGGAGCAAAACTCTCTGATTTGCTTATGTGTTCTCGAGGCGTTAAGCAAGGTGATGTTTGTAGCCCTATATTGTTCTCTTTATTCATAAATAAACTTGCATTTCAAATGATTGAAAAGGGTAAACATGGAGTAACTTTCGATGTTATAGATTTGTTTATTCTGTTTTTCGCCGATGACATTATATTACTGTCCACAACGGTAATTGGACTCCAGCAACAAATAGATAGTTTATATTCAGCAGCAAACAGATGGAATTAAAAGTTAATATGAGTAAAACTAATACTATTGTATTTCGGAAGGGAGGGTACTTAGCGCAGACTGAGAGATGGACTTATGGGAATGATAAGTCGATGTAGTTAATGCGTATAAATATCTTGGAATATACTTCACAACAAAACTTAGTTTCAATTTTGCATGCCAAGATATCGTAAACAGAGCGAAGAAAGCAGCAATAGCTATTCTTCACATTTTGTATAAATTAGATTGTAACTCATTTCGTGTTTTTTCAAAGTTGTTTGACTCACAAATACAACCAATTTTGCAGTATGGAGCTGAGATCTGGGCTTTCGAAACAAGTGTAATTATAGAGAGAAAGTTCATTTATGTACATTAAAGCGTTTCTTAAATGTTCACATCAGAACTCCTAATGATATGATTTATGGTGAACTAGGAAGGTATCCAATTTATCTAAACTCATATGTAAAATGCATTAAATATTGGTTGAAGCTGACCAGAATGGATGAATATAGGATACCTTTTAAAGCATACAGAATGTTGTTGTTTCTAGATAATAATGGTAAGAAAACATGGGCTTCCAGGGTACGACAGTGTTTAATTTCTTATGGGTTTGGATTTGTTTGGGATAACCAGGGTGTTCAGGACGTATCTAGGTTTTTGAAATGTTTTAAAGAGAGGATTATTGACTGTAGATGGCAGGACTGGCATGAACATGTCAATCACAGCGATAGATTCATACAGTTCAGACATTTCAAGACTACTCATGAGTTAGAGCCATATATTACTATAAAAATGAATCAATATGTTATGAGCACGTTGGCTAAATTTAGATTTGGTGTCTCTGACATTGCCTGCCATCGTTTAAGATATTCCAACCCTG
>CM031613.1:62895856-62903356 GCA_018398815.1 Conus ventricosus
GCTGGGGTCGTTGGGGGAACGTGATGAGGCAGCCGCCGTTTCTCTCCAGGCTCTTCTGTTTGTAGCTGTCGTGAGGAGATCTGGCATGGTCATTTTGGTCCACTCCTCTATATTTTCGGACCAACTCTTTCTCTGCCGTCCTCGTCTGCGCCCTCCTTCAACGGTACCTTGAAGGATGGTTTTGGAGAGGGTGTTGTGACGAATGACGTGGCCAAACCATGCCATCTTCCGTCGTTTGACGGTTGCCAGAAGTGGTTCGTGGAGTCCGAATAGATTAGTGACCAGGTTCCGCACATAATCATTGGTCTTGTGTTCTTTGTAGGACATGTGGAGTAGTTTCCTCAGGCACCTGGTCTCAAACGCCCGGATTCTTCTTTCTGTTTCGGCCATCAGTGTCCATGTCTCGCAGCCATATAACAGGATGGAGACCACTAGTGACTTGTAGAGCCGGAATTTTGTGTGGAATTTGATGTTGCTCTTCCACACCCTGTTCAGTCTGGCCATCGCTGCTGATGCGGAGCTGATCCTGATTCGGATTTCTGCTGTGCAGGTGCCATCTTTCGACAGGGTTGCTCCCAAGTGACTGAAGCTGGTCAATTCTTCTGGGGCTCACCATTCATGGTAAAAACAAAAAAAATCGGTTCAGTAGTTTTCGGACTGTCACGCTGATGGACAAGCTAACATCTTGTTAACGGAAAGACAACCAACCAACGCAACAACGCAGGGGAAGACATAACGTCTCTAACGGATGAAATAAACATGAACACGGCAACAACAACAACAAAAACAACAACAACAGCCACAACCATAACCACAAAGGACGAAGACGGGCGACAGCGACGCACAGACAGCAATAATTGCAGAGCAGTGACATTCGGAAGAAGAGAGCAGGGGTAATTTTGAGACGTGGGCAGCTTGATATATAATTAAGCATCATTTCATCATAATTACTCTCACAGTGTAGCGGCGGACCTTTTGCGTCTTATCAAGGGGATTTCTCTCTTCTCTCTCTCTCTCTCTCTCTCTCTCTCTCTCTCTCTCTCTCTCTCTCTCTCTCTCTCTCTCTCTCTCTCAAACAAACAACAAGCAAACGAACGAACGAACGAACGAACAAAAAAGCCAGTGGGGGGGGGGGGGGGGGGGGTTTACCTCTTCGCTGCCCGGGAAATGCAGAACAAAGATCATCAGGCCCTGTGAGGGTTGGAAACAATCAGTATTTTTGTTTGTTCGTCACTGCAGCCTCCATCCCAATCTGTTACACTGCAGCCTCCATCCCAATCTGTTGCATTGCAGCCTCCATCCCAATCTGTTACACTGCAGCCTCTATCCCAATCTGTTACACTGCAGCTTCCATCCCAATCTGTTACACTGCAGCCTCCATCCCAATCTGTTGCACTGCAGCCTCCATCCCATTCTGTTACACTGAAGCCCCCATCACAATCTGTTACACTGCAGCTTCTATCCCAATCTGTTACACTGCGGCCTTTATCCCAATCTGTTACACTGCAGCCTCTATCCCAATCTGTTGCACTGCAGCCTCTATCCCAATCTGTTACACTGTGGCTTCCATCCCAATCTGTTGCACTGCAGCCTCCATCCCAATCTGTTGCACTGCAGCTTTCATCCCAATCTGTTATACTGCGGCCTCTATCCCAATCCGTTGCACTGCAGCCTCCATCCCAATCAGTTACACTGCAGCCTCCATCCCAATATGTTATACATCAGCCTCCATCCCAATCCGTTACACTGCAGCCTCCATCCCAATCCGTTACACTGCAGCCTCCATCCCAATCTGTTATACTGCAGTTTCCATCCCAATCTGTTATACTGCAGCTTCCATCCCAATCTGTTGCACTGCAGCCTCCATCCCAATCTGTTACACTGCAGCCTCTATCCCAATCTGTTGCACTGCAGCCTCCATCCCAATCTGTTGCACTGCAGCCCCCATCCCAATCTGTTGCACTGCAGCCTCCATCCCAATCTGTTGCACTGCAGCCTCCATCCCAATCTGTTACACTGCAGCCTCTATCCCAATCTGTTGCACTGCAGCCTCCATCCCAATCTGTTACACTGCAGCCCCCATCCCAATCTGTTGCACTGCAGCCTCCATCCCAATCCGTTGCACTGCAGCTTCCATGCCAATCCGTTACACTGCAGCTTCCATCCCAATCTGTTATACTGCAGCCTCCATCCCAATCTGTTACACTGCAGCCTCCATCCCAGTCTGTTGCACTGCAGCCTTCATTCCAATCTGTTACACTGCAGCGTCTATCCCAATCTGTTACACTGCAGCCTCTATCCCAATCCGTACACTGCAGCCGTCATCCCAATCTGTTACACTGCAGCCTCTATCCCAATCTGTTACACTGCAGCCTCCGTCCCAATCTGTTACACTGCAGCCTCCATCCCAATCTGTTACACTGCAGCCTCTATCCCAATCCGTTACACTGCAGCCTCCGTCCCAATCTGTTACACTGTGGCTTCCATCCCAATCTGTTGCACTGCAGCCTCCATCCCAATCTGTTACACTGCAGCTTCCATCCCAATCTGTTGCACTGCAGCCTCCATCCCAATCTGTTACACTGCAGCCTCTATCCCAATCTGTTACACTGCAGCCTCCATCCCAATCTGTTACACTGCAGCCTCCATCCCAATCTGTTACACTGCAGCCTCTATCCCAATCTGTTACACTGCAGCCTCCGTCCCGATCTGTTACACTGCAGCCTCCATCCCAATCTGTTACACTGCAGCCTCTATCCCAATCCGTTACACTGTAGCCTCCGTCCCAATCTGTTACACTGCAGCCTCCATCCCAATCTGTTACACTGCAGCCTCTATCCCAATCCGTTACACTGCAGCCTCCATCCCAATCTGTTACACTGCAGCCTCCGTCCCAATCTATTACACTGCAGCCTCCTTCCTAATCCGTCTCATGGAGCCTCCATCCTGATCTACACCTGCAGCAGATTAAAAATGCTCCACGGGGAGAGTTCCCCTGGATGTCGTGGACCCTGGCGTCCATGGAACACAAACCTCTGATGTGCTCCACTGTCTGTCTCTTCATCAGAGACACAAACAACAGTGAAAGTTACTAACATCTGTTCATCAGAGACACAAACAACAGTGACAGTTACTAACATCTGTTCATCAGAGACACAGACAACAGTGACAGTTACCAACATCTGTTAATCAGAGACACAGACAACAGTGACAGTCATTAACATCTGTTCATCAGAGACACAGACAACAGTGACAGTCATTAACATCTGTTCATCAGAGACACAGACAACAGTGACAGTTACTAATATCTGTTCATCAGAGACACAGACAACAGTGGCAGTTACTAACATCTGTTTATCAGAGACACAGACAATAGTGAGAGTTACTAACATCTCTTCATCAGAGACACAGACGTCAGTGACAGTCATCAACATCTGTTCATCAGAGACACAGACAACAGTGACAGTTATCAAAATATGTTCTTCAGAGACACGGATGGCAGTGACAGTTATTAAGATATGTTCATCAGAGACACAGACAACAGTGACTGTTATTAACATCTGTTATTCAGAGACACAGACGGCAGTGACAATTTCTCACGGATATTCATCAAAGACAACAGTGACAGTTATCAATATCACCACTAAGTGATGTGGGGCAAAATAAGACTATGAGACCGGGGAAAACTATGAGACCGGGGAAAACTATGAGACCGGGGAAAACTATGAGACCGGGGAAAACTATGAGACCAGGGAAAACTATGAGACCGGGGAAAAATATGAGACCGGGGAAAACTATGAGACCGGGGAAAACTATGAGACCGGGGAAAACGCATAGTTTGCTGGGAGAAGAATGAAACATCTTCGCGAAGACAACTTTCGTAAACACGTTGTGATTTTTTAAAATTTCCTTTATCTATTCAAACTTCGTGCAAAGTATTTTGCGATGGAACGCACTTTCAAACAGCCTTTCGAAACGTACATTTTAAAGGCTTACAATTTATTAGCCAACTAAGGAAAAAAAAAACATTTCTGGCAGAAATGTAATGTTTCAGTCTCATTAGTACATGATGTGTGCAAAGTGCATTGTCTTGTTCTGGTGTAAGAGAATGGTGCCTGTTTCAAAACACACTTGTTCTGTGATCTTTGATTTTCATTAACTTACTCTTTTCCAAGATGAATGTGCCTAGAGCTGTCTGTTCCAAAATCTGTCTTTTTTAGCCTAGTAAGCCGATAATTCCAGCATAATGATATTCACAAGATCACATCGATATCAAATGATCACAGGACTCAGACTCAGATTGATCACATCGCGATTGGACTAAGGCGGAGAACCCCATGTCTGCAAGATGTACGCGTGTGCCGTGGAGCAGACGTGTGCAGTGACCATCATTTGGTGATAGCAAAGTTGAAGATCAAGCTGAAGAGAAGAAAGAAGAAAGAGACAGTCCAAGAGATACAATACATTCAAGTTGAAGGACCCCACCTCAGAGGCCCAGTTCCAAGCTTTCCTGAGCAACAGGTATTCAGTCCTAACTGAAACAAGCGCAGGATCGACAGAATAGTAGGAGGAGATGAAGGATTCCATGGCAACAGCTGGAAAAGAAATCCTAGGGTTTAAGAAGCCACTGCGGGAATCCTTGATCAGTGATGACACATGGGAATTGATAGCAGAGAGAGAACAACTCCGCCAGAAGAGACACAACTGCTCCTCAAACCAAGCAGCGTACTACCAGGAATACATCGAGAAGGACAGGCAGGTGAACCAAAATGCCCAGAAAGATAAAAGGGATTGACTAGACAAGCAAGCAGAAGATGCCGAAGAAGCTGCCAAGCGCAACGGCATGAGAGCTGTCTACCAGACTGCAAAGAAGATACCTAGTACTGTGAGGACTGGCTCTGGACCGGTGAAGGCAAAGACGGCACACTTCTGTCAAGAGGCAAGGACAAGCTTGAAACATGGGTCGAGCACTTCAAAGAAGCTCTTAAAAGACCCGAGCCACCCACACCAGGTGAGCGGATGACTCATCCCTCCTGCTCCCAATCAACACTGATGACTTCACTGAAGATTAGATCAGAACAGCCATCAAATCATTAAAGAACAGTAAGTCCCCTGGGTTTGATGGAATAACAGCGGAAATGCTTAAAGGTGGTGCTGACTACATCGTCTCTTGGATGTGCAGTCTCTGTAACCAGGTTTGGAACTCCGGCGTCGTCCCAGAGGATTGGAAGAATGGCGAAGTCGTCTGTATTCCCCCAAAAGGCAACTTCTCAGTGTCAATACCAGGGAAAGTGCATTGCCAGGTCATCCTCAACTGACTGCGCGACGTAGTGGACGACCTCAGGGAACAACAAGTAGACTTTCGCCTGAAATGATCCTGTGCGGAGCAGATCTTCACACTAAGACAAATAATCGAGAAGTGTGGTACCCTTGTCCATCAGCTTCATTGACTTCAGCAAAGCATTTGACAGTGTCCACAGACCATCATTGTTGAAAATCATGAAATCATACGGCATCCCAGAGAAAACTGTCAGCCATAGAGCAGATATACATAAACTCCAAGTGCAGAGTCAGGACAGAAGATAGCTACAGTGACTGGTTTGAAGTTGTCACCGGGGGAAGGCAGGGTTGTATCCTCTCCCCCCTCCTCTTTGCGCTTGCCATTGACTGGGTTTTGAAACACACAACATTAGGAAAGGGAATCAAGCGGACAGAAGGAAACATATCTGGATTTTGCCGATGACATTGCCGCTCTTGCAAGCACCATTCAAGATCTGCAGGTGCTTGTAGACAACATCAGCAAGTTTGCAGGCAACATTGGCCTCATTATCAGTGCCAAAAAGACTAAAACATGCTCACCGGTAAACACCAAGGGCCAACAGACGTTCTCATCGACCAAACCAAATGGAAGAAGTAAAGAACTTCACATACCTAGGCAGCTCCATCAACAACGCCAATGACCTCGACCATGAATTGAAGTGTCGTATTGGAAAGGCAACATCAGCATTCAATCAGCTGAACAAAATATGGAACAGCAAGAAATTCTCCTTTGGAATAAAACTGAAATTTCGTAACTCCAGAGTGATTTCAACGCTGTTAAATGGCTGTGAAACCTGGCAGCTGAAGATCACCCAGGAAAGAAACTCTGCGCTTTTGACACTGAGTACCTACGTAAGATCTTGGGCATCAAATGGTCAGACTTTATACCAAATGAAGAGGTCAGGGAGAGATCCAAACAGCTCTCCGTGTCAACCATCATCTGCAGACGGCGCTTCCACTGGCTGGGTCATGTCTTGAGATTACCCTCATCAAGACCTGCAAACCAGGCCATTAAATGGACCCCAGCAGGCCGGAGACAGAGCTGGCGACAGACAGTGGAGAGAGACCTCATACTCGTTAACAGAGGATGGAGTGACACCAACAGACTGGCTGAGGACCGTGCACAGTGGAGCGCCTTGACTGCCTCATGCGTCGCAAGACGCGGGAGCATCTAAGTCTAAGTAAGTAAGTAAGCCGATAATCTTAATAGACAACAACTGCGAGAATGATATGTTTCCGACAGTAGAAGAATGCTTCTTTTGCTGCAATTAGCTTTAGCTAATCACTCAGTCAAGCAATCCATAATAGATAATAAATAAATGGATAAATGAATGAATAAATCAATATAATATAATATATATATATATATATTATATATATATAAAGAAATAAATGAATGAATACGTATATGATCGAAAAACTCGAAACAAACTTAAGCGGGTTCTTTTAAAAGGTGTCTAAACTTATATTAAACGGAAAAAAAGTTGAAAATCGCTGAGGAGGACAGAGGGGACATGAATGGCAGGAAGGGGAGGGGGGGGGGGGGAGGATGAGAAGATTTCGAAAAAGAAAAGGTTTATGATCCGCGGTGTTTCCGTCTCAAAGTCATCGCTATTGGTATGATCTTGGGGGGGGGGGGGGGGGGGTGACTGTCGTTGGATGGACGTGGTGGTGCCTCTGGGGAGAGATATTCACTCACGCTGGCTCCATGACAATTCAATTATTGTCGACAGCAGGGGGTAAGGGAGGTTGAGTACATGGTGTAATGTGTTCGCTGGTTCAAAACAGGCGTCTTTGAACACTACAAAAGTTACTCCTCGACAGTGATAGTGTCTCCTCTGGTTGCCTCGGGACGACTTGATGCTGATTGCTTACTGTGGAGCGAAGATGAGAGACAAAAACAAAACGAAATTGTTAACTGTAGGGAGAGGGCCATGTTATGACATTTTTCACACAAAATTATAAAATTTCTTCTTTTGTTGTCTTAGAAAAGGGGAAGGGAGAGGGTGAAAAGGCGAGAAGTGTGGAGGGAATGGCTGGAGGAGGGGGTTGCAATGGATTTACATTTCTTTTTTTAACTTTTTTGGGAACGGCATGGGATGAAGGTGAAGGAAAAACGAGAGCTTGGTGAGTGAATAAAGTGTTGCTTTCCCCTTCATTTCTATAATATGTTTTGAGAAT
>CM031613.1:62908356-62985856 GCA_018398815.1 Conus ventricosus
TGTTGTTTTTTGTTGGTGTAACTTGTACTTTGAAAAAAAAAACACGAAATTAATGTTTAAGTCTTTTCCCTTCCACATATGGATGTCAGGCAGTTACCAGCTTCTAAAAGTTCTATGCTAACTCCTTTTGCTTTGCATATCATTGTGCATCTTTATGCCTTGTGGGTCTTATCTGTTTTGTTTTCTGAAAAAAAAAATCTTTAACTCATGTTTCATTTAAAATATGTTGAGCCTTTTCAAAATAATTTGTTAGCTGACAATAGTGGTAAACCCTGGAAATTGAAATTAAGAGAGAGAGAGAGAAAAGAGAGAGAGAGAGAGAGAGAGAGAGAGAGAGAGAGAGAGAGAGAGAGAGAGAGAGAGAGAGAGAGAGAGAGAGAGAAAGAGATTTGCTATGTTTTTTAAAAAACAGAAGCATGATCAGTTTTCAAACGCTTGTAGTGAAAAAACAAAACAAAAACTGCAGTTTGTTGTTGCTAAGTGTGTTTTGTTTAAAGAAAATGCAATAAAACAGGTAACACACATTACAGGTACACATTTAGCTAACCAGTTTCCGGTTCATAACAACCTCCCTTGAAACGAAGTTACCAGTGACCTATTTGTGCTCATTTGTCAAGTATATTATCGAAAATACCAGACAATGTAATTCTTAATGTTAAAACCATTTCAAAACAACAAAAGGTATCCATTCCCATTCACTTCTGAGATCGTTAAAAGACAATGATCTTTTCGGATGTTCATGCGTGGGGGCTACTTCCGGTCGGACGCTTTTGAGCTTAGTCTGTAATGATAGCCGTGTATTTTCGGTGTTATTATTGACTCTGAGGTTATACGGTAGAAAGGTTGTGCAGAGATGCTGTCTTGAGTGCCCTGCTAAGATCTTTCATTCATTTGCAAGGTGTTTTGAACGATTATCACCGTGAAAATCGACTTACCTGTGTGAACTACTCAGTACACATAGGACCGAGATGGCGGCGCTTTTCCTACATTTAGGTTACCCAACGTCGTCATTTCACCGGCTTGCCTATGAATACTCTCCATTTGTGTACCAACTACGATTATGTCTACAGTGTAAAGACAGTAGAATTGTGACTCTGGCTGCGTCTGCTCTGGTTGCGACCTGTGCCGGACACTCTTGGCGAGTGTTACTGTCAGTGTGATTACTTTCACTTTCGTTCGCTATCGAAGCGGCTGAAAACGATAAGAATTGCTTCCGTTTCTGTGCTTCCTGGATATACCCCAAGAACTGGCGGTGTTTTTCACTTCCCAGCATGGCTTCAGTGGTTACTGAGTGATTTGTGTTGCTCCAGTATTTTCTGCCTGTGTTGCTACCCATGCCTTCTTCTGTTCGTGACTGCAAACACTTCCACTATAACTACAAATTAAAAGGCTGGCGAGGATAGAAATTACTCCGTGCCTGTACTCTCTGGATTTCCCCCTAGAACTGATTGTGTTTTTCGCTATCCTGAACGGCTTCAGTGATTTCTGAGTGATTTGTGTTGCTTCAGCCCTGCCTGTATTGCTACCCTTGCCTATCAGTTATTACTGTCCACTGGCATCTGAAACCGTAAGTGATCTGTTCCACTGTTTGGGAGTTGAACGTGCGAAGAAAGATTGGAGCTGTTATCTGGCAACCCGTGCTGCAACCGGAAGTAATCTGCTTTATTGTAAAGAGGCTACAGGCGCGAAGAAGAATTGAGACTGTCATTTACCTGGCAAATCTTGCTCCCTCGTCATACGACTTCTGGTTTTTGTTTCTTTGTGTTCCTTCAGTCCTTTTGTCTGTGCAATGACTCTGAATGTGCCTACACACTGTTATAGTCTTATGACAGCATGATAATGATCTGACGTTCGTGTTCAAGGTATTACTTACTTAGGCCCATAGCTCAAGGGTGAGCATAGGCCATCGACAACACTCCGCCATCGCACCCGGTTCTGGGCTGCTCGCTGAATGCCTGTTCAGTTGGTCCCCTGCCTCTTAATCTCTGCCTCAGTGTCTCGCCTCCAGCTGCTGCGAGGTCGGCCTCTCTTCCTCTTCCACAGCGGGTTCCAAGTCAGGGCTTGTCGTGTGGTGCTGGATGCTGGCTTCCTGAAAGTGTGTCCAATCCAGCCCCACTTCCTCCGCAGAATCTGCTTGGCCACTGGTTCCTGTCCTGCTTGCTTCCATAGATCTTCATTGCTGATTTTTTCTGGCCATCTGATTTTGAAGATGCGCCTCAGACAGGTGTTGATGAAGGTCTGAAGTTTTTGTTGTATTGCCTTGGTCATTCTCCAAGTCTCGCAGCCAAAGAGTAGAACCGACTTCACGTTTGAGTTGAAGATGCGTAATTTTGTTGTCCTTCTGATCTCTCCTGAGGCCCAGATGTTCTTTAGCATGATGAATGCCGCTCGCGCCTTGCCTATCCTGGCCATGATGTCTTGGTCGACGCCCCCCTGTTTGTCAGCTACGCTTCCCAAGTAGACAAAGGAATCTACTTCCCTGATGGGCTCGCCTCCGACTGTGACTGGGCTGCTGTCTGTGGTGTTGATCTTCATCAGTACAAGGTATAGTTGCATGTTATGGATGACTACAGGTTCCAGTTTTTGTGACGCTAAATGTGTAATCACTGCCGCCAGCCATGAAGATAAGGTGAAATTCAGTTCAGAGGGTGATAGAGTTCTTGCGTATAACTCTACTACTACAGTGAGCTGCTTTGCGACCGAGTTGTTCTCAAGTTCACTACACTTCTTGTTTGTGGAAGTCAGACGACAAGCATCTGATAATGACCAGAAAGAGTTCAGCGTCAGGGGGTTCAACCTCTGTGGTGAAACTTTCCACCAACAAGCCATGTGGTAGCTGCAAGAAGATGGTGAAAGACAATCACAAGTCTCTTCAGTGTGGTCTATGTGAGCGATGGTTTCATGCATCATGTCAGGCAATATCTGAAGACATTTACGACGTAATTATGAAAGACAGTAATTCCAGTACCCCACAACTGGCACACAAGCTGTATACTGTCTTCTGCCTGTCCCATCCATGATTTTCCACGTCCTAGCCGAGTGCCTTTTGTTTCCTTGACTGCTGCATGAAGTGGGTTTGGGGGATTTTCAAGGGCTCTGAAATATGCCTTCACCTGTTCCAGCTTGTGTCTTGTCTGCATTGAAGGAAGGTCGAGCAGGTATCGCATTGTTTGAACTGATGTGTCCTATGTGGTTCCCAGGAGCAATCTCATTGCTTCATTTTGAATTCTTTCTAATTTGAGACGGTTGCTGTTGGACAGTGTTGTAATCCCTACTCCATAATCTATCACACTGAGTACAAGTGCGTGATACAGTCGGTAGAGATGGCGCTGTTCAGTGCCTTTAGCTGCCATCGCTTTCATGGCAGATAAGCCTTTTTTGCATTTAAGAACAATATTCTCAACATGCTTTCTACAGGTTAGCATTCTATCAAAGCCTACATCCAAATAGCGTAGGTTGTTAGTTGATTCAATTGGTATTCTATTGAGGGAAACTGGTGAGGGTACTTTTCCTGATGTGTTTTGAGAGTGCAGACTAATGTCTGGGCTTTTGTAAGGTTGATGGACGATCCAGTTTCTTGACACCACTGAGCAATGTTGTTCAACTGTTGCTGAACTGCTTTCGTTCTTTCTTCAGCATTCTTTGATATTTTGTAGATCTATCAGGCCGTCATCTGCAAATGTCATCACTCGAGCAATTCCGTTTCTGTTGAGGTCTGCTAGGCCTTTAGTGTAAACATTGTACAAAACAGGGGAAAGAGGAGAACCTTGAGGTAATCCCATAGAAAGTTTATGAGGCTCAGAAGTCCAATCTCCAAATCGTAGGATGACGGTTCGCTCCCGATGTGCCGCTGCTATCCATCGTGTAAGTGTCTTACCGACTCGATAGTCAAGGCGTAGTTCCATCAGAAGCGAGAACTGGACTTTGTTGTATGTATCTTCCAGATCTATTGCAACAGCTAGTGTTTCTTCCTTTCTTTGGAATCCTTCGTACACTTCATAGGCAAAAGCGGCCGCATTTTCCCATGTACTTTTACCTTTTCTGTGGCCTCCTTGATTTGATGGGAGGATTTGCCGACTTTCAAGATCTCTTGCGAGTTTTCTTGCTATGATTCGTTCCATGAGCTTTCCTGCTATGTTTTGCATATTGAGTATACGGTAGCCATTAAGCTGATGATGATCTTTTCCTGGCTTTGGTAAAGCTTTCAGGTAGCTCTGTGGTCCAGTCTTCTGGGACATAACTTTTATCAAAACTTTCCTGGTAAGAGACTGAAGAGTTGGGCTCTCTCCTCTTCTGACAGCTGTTTGATATCTGCATACCGTACTTTGTCTGGTCCTGGAGCACTATCCTTATGCATCTAGCTACTGGTCAAATATTTTCTTTCCTTTCCTCACAACAAACAAGTGAATACAGACAACAACAGCAACATCATCACGAACCACAATATACAAGTGAACCTGGACAACGTCAAAGACGCACAATGCACTCCAACAACGAACACAAGGAAACTTGCCTATCGAGTCTGGTGATCAGAAGCAGACTGGAGACATTCAAAGTAACACTCGACAAAGACAAGATGAAAATTCCAGAACACCACCCATGTACAACACGTTCTGGAAGGGTCGTCGAAAGACCAACAAGATTCCAAGAGTAACTGAGCAAACGAAGTGTTTACCTTGTACATAGTTGTTCCAAGTGTTAATGTATAGTGAACTCCGGATGTAGTGAACGCCGTATGTACTGATAAATCGGCTGTACTGAAGCAAGTTTTGGGTCCCGGTCCCAACTGTTCATATTCTTTGTTAATTTTAGCCGGGTGTAGTGATATTTTAAAATCCGGATGTATCATATCTCCTGTTGTAGTGACGTCATTTTCAAGTCCCGGGCAAGCCGGGCTCCGGTTGTAGTGATATTTTTTTAGAGTAATCTCCCTTTCTCCCAAAATGGCGAAACGCAATGTGCTTTCTTTAAAACGCAAAATCGATTTACTGAAAGACATTGAAACCAAAAAACAGAAACAGGTGGATGTTGCTTCTCAGTACAATGTTTCTCAGGCAACAGTCAGCTCCATTGTGAAAAACAGTGAAAAGTTGAAAGAAAATTTCTATGGCGGTGAGGTTAATGCTAAGAGGAAGCGTGAAAGACTCCCACACGAGCCGAAAGTAGACAATGCGCTGTTGAGTTGGTTTAAAAAGGCAAGGGCCAACAACATGCCTGTCTCTGGCCCTGTGTTGAGATTGAAAGCGGAGGAGTTCGCTAAGGATATGGGCTTGTGTGACTGGACATGTTCTGAAGGTGGGTTTCGGCGCTTCACTGCTCGACACGACATTACATTCAGAAAAATAAGCGGCGAGAGAAGCAGTGTTGATGAGTGTGCTACAGATTGTTGGGTCAGTGATGTCCTTTTACCTACTCTAAACGAGTATGATGAAAATGACATTTTCAACATGATGAAAGTGGACTGTTTTGGCGCATGCTGCCAGACCGCACGCTTGCATTCAGAGCAGAAAAATGCCATGGCGGAAAATTATCTAAAGAACCGACTCACAGTAGCGATGTGTTGCAATATGACAGGAACTGAAAAACGTCGTCTGCTGGTCATTGGGAAATTCCGTAGCCCACGCTGCTTTAAAGGGATAAAGTACTTGCCTGTGACTTATGAAGCAGCCCTAAAGCATGGATGACCATGGATATATTTGAGAAATGGCTGAGATGCTTTGACCGTTCCATGGACAATATGAACAGAAAGGTGCTTCTGGTACTGGACAATTGCACAGCTCACGTCAAAGTGGATGGCCTAAGAGCAACCAAGCTGCTGTTTCTTCCATCGAATGCCACGTCTAAACTGCAACCTCTGGACACAGGAATAATCAAGAATTTGAAGTTCTTTTACAGGTAGGCCATTTAATAGTTCCTGTACGATTACATTCTAAAAAACATTCTTTCTCTCTCTCTCACACACACACACACACACACACACTAATTTATAATATACTGTGAATGGTTGAGACGAGTGGTCAACTGTGTACTCTATGCTTTTTTTATCATTCGTTACCCGGGTTCAAAGGTTCACGAGCAGCAGGAGCAGGAGAGGCACTTTCTGTTAGTTCCCCGACATGCCAACATGATAAACCGCTTTATTTGTGTTGCAGCTTTACTGGCTAAAATGCCTCTCTTCATTTGGCAACAAAATGTTTCTTCATTCGTAGACCGCAAATCGCAACCCAAATTATCCTGTTAGGCTTCAACACAGGAGGAGGAAAAGAAAGGGGAGGAGAAGGCAGTTTCTAGTCTTTGATACTTACATGTATAATGGGCTCATTACAGATGATCTTTTTACTAGTCTCAGGGCTTACATTTATAATGGGCTCAATACAGATGATATCTTTTTACTAGTCTCAGGGGCTTTGAGGTAAAGACATATGCCCTGAGACTGGAGAAGTCGGGGTTCGATCCCTTGCCTTGAAACTTGAATAGTGTTAGGGTTGCTTAGCTCGTGTTAGTATACTGTGGCAGGGTGGGTAGTTAAGCCGTTTGTGCACGTTTCATGTGGTAAATCAACATGAACTGATTTCTTTTGCAACAATTTTGTTCACCAGAACTCGTTTGCTGACTAGGCTGATTGGACATGCAGAGTCTTCGGAGAGTGACTTCCAGATCAACCTGTTGGATGCCTTGCAGAATCTGAAAGCGTCATGGGATCAAGTCACTGCATCTACCATTACAAACAGTTTTCGTCACGCAGGATTTGTTTTTCCCAAGGATGCTGACGACTCGGCCAACTCAGACAGGGAATGCAAGGAGTCCCGGCTGCTGACATCATCCATCGAGCCAATACTTTCGAGGCTTTACAAGGACTTTGGTGTCTGTCTGGAGGACTACTGCTCATGTGACGATGACGTCGCTTCATGTGCCCCACCGTCTTCAGAAACTGAGAGTATGATCAACTCCAGACGAAGAACCTAACTCAGAGTCAGACTTGGATGATTGTGGAGGCCCATCCTTAGCCGTTATCAACGTTCGAGGCGATGTGCTGTATGGAAACTTGATTTGTATTTGATGCAAGGAGAGCATGATGTGAATGTCAGAGAAAGCTTGACAGATTTAAAGTCCTTCTGCAGAACTTTATGCTGAGAAACTTCGGAGTTCAAACGAAAGTTACAGATTTCTTTTCTAGCCAAGAGAAACAAACGAGGTGTTCATTCAGAAAAAATGACTGGGAACAAGACAGGACAACAGGGTAGAATAGGGTCAGATATGAAATCAGAGAGATCAGGGATCAGGTCAGATTCAGGAATCTGGTCAGAAAGTTCAGGGATTGGGCAAGAAAGAGGACAGGGATCTGGTCAGACAGGACAGGGATCTAGTCAGACAGGACAGGGATCTAGTCAGACAGGACAGGGATCTAGTCAGACAGGTCAGGGATCTAGTCAGACAGGTCAGGGATCTAGTCAGACAGGTCAGGATCTGGTCAGACAGGACAGGGATCTGGTCAGACAGGACAGGGATCTGGTCAGACAGGACAGGGATCTGGTCAGACAGGACAGGGATATAGTCAGACAGGACAGGGATCTGGATTGGTCAGACAGACAGGGATCTGGTCAGACAGGACAGGGATCTGGTCAGACAGGACAGGGATCTGGTCAGACAGGACAGGGATCTGGTCAGACAGGACAGGGATCTGGTCAGACAGGACAGGGATCTGGTCAGACAGGACAAGGACAGGGATCTGATCAGACAGGACAGGGATCTAGTCAGACAGGACAGGGATCTAGTCAGACAGGACAGGGATCTGGTCAGACAGGACAGGGATCTAGTCAGACAGGACAGGGATCTAGTCAGACAGGACAGGGATCTAGTCAGACAGGACAGGGATCTAGTCAGACAGGACAGGGATCTGGTCAGACAGGACAGGGATCTGGTCAGACAGGACAGGGATCTAGTCAGAGAGGACAGAGATGGGGTCAGAGATGGTCACACGTGGGAGGGATCGAACTGGAAAGGAAATCAGAAAAGGCAGAGATGAGGCCACAAAGCCAGGGGACAGTTTGAATTTGATGTCAGATCTCCAAAACCCTACGCCAGTGAATGTTTATTGCCGAATGATAATGTTAATGATATAAGTTGGGACTTAAAAGTTCAAGGCTACGAACCAGGACGTCAGCTAAGTTTTACCCCAACTGGATCGTGCTGGCGTAGAGAACAAGCCAGGCAACTGGGCTTGCCTGATCCTTTGCCGTTGCCTGAACGTCAAGCAAATGGGACATTGGGTGAACCGTTTCAAGTAAACACTGTCATTGGCGATGGAAATTGCTTATATAGAGCCCTCAGCTTAGAAGTTTTAGGCACACAAAACTATCACGAGCAATTCAGGGCGAAAATTGTTGACATTATGCTTCAAAATCAAAGCACCTTTGAAGGGTACGTAGGAAGAGACATTGGCGATTACATTCTGGAGCATACCCTTCCGTTGCGCACTTGGGGAACTGATGCAGAGATTTATGCTGCAGCAACACTTCTCCAGACAAGTTATTGTCGTGTACACATCTGTGAATGAGGCCAGGAGGGAATGGATCCAGCACCCTGCCTCTCTTCTCGATTCTTCAATTCAGTTCAGCCAGGAAAACATTTATTTGAGAAACCTATGCGGCACTTGAGCGCGTTGTCAGCGTTCGTTAAGCTCAGACACATTGACTGGAATTAATCAATAAGATGCCGTACACAATGTATCATTATTGTTTGCTGCTCAATTGCACATTGGTAGCTTGCTTTTGTCTCAAACACTTCGACAAAAACAATACTCTTCAGACTCATACATGTATTTACTCGCGCATATTATATGTGCTTTTCTCTTATGTGCAGACTCGTGCACGCACAACTGACTTCAATTCATGAAAAACATACTTAAACACTCTGATTTTACAAAACTTCTTTTTTCTGATCTTCCTTAATCTAGTCCGTATTGACATAACTGAGCATTTTTGTTGATTTTTTTTTTAACACTTGTGTTTTATGCAAATTCACATGGTCTAGTTGATTTTTGTGCATGAGTGTGTGTGTGTGTGTGTGTGTGTGGTGTGTGTGTGTGTGTGTGTGTGTGTGTACGTTCACGTGCGTGTGTGATTTGTTGTTGACTTACAGACTTAATGAGAATTAAGGTCTGAATTCAGTACAGACTTGACTTTCAAAATTTTTTGGCAAATATGTATCCCATTTTAAGATTTCCTTACTTTTTAAATTAACGTGCCTACACTGCTTGTAGAAAATTAAAAAGCGTTATTCTTGCTTAACAGCAAATTATTTTTTGTTGAATATCATTTCATCCATTGAAAATTGAAATTGGTTTGAATCAATGAATAGACATCTCAGTGTTTTTATCCAGTTAATCATTATTTTGGACATTACTTTCTTTATCATAAAAATTGAGTGGTTACATATTGTTTTTGTTAGCTGATGTTTGAAATTTTAATCCAAAGGAATGGATATTGTTTGTGTTAAACAGTATTTACTTGTACTTTTTTCATTTCACGCTGATTAAAGACCACAGTTTACTTATAACATCTAGACGATTTTGCTTTTAACCCTTATTTCTACCTCCCATAACAGTAGCCCCTCCCCATCTCTCTCTCTCTCTCCTCTCTGTGCCATTTCCTCCCCCACTTCTCCCCCCCCCCCTCTCTCTCTCTCTCCTCTCTCTCCACACACACACACACACACACACACACAGATTGTTAAGGCTCCTTTGGTTGAACAATTAAATATTAGGACGGGGTACATTAATTTAAACAACACAGGATACTGACACCGGCCGATCAATCGCCTGGCAGGAAAACTGTTGGATTGCTGATCTAAGTTTTGGCAACGACTACGCCTGGGTCGAACCCCAACCCCAACGTTATCAGCATGGAAAAATTGACATCAGACGCACCAATAAACAAACAAGCATGAGAAAGACAATACGCCACCTAATCTTTTGATCTTAGAGCATAAAGGAAGAGAGGAAAAAACAGATTTTGGAAACAAAATTCGTTTCATTCATGTTTCCTTTTATCACGATTTTGCTACGTCATCGTATGGTTAGTCAGCGTCACAGAAGAACACTCGCAAGCCTGACAAAGACAGAAAAAACGTCACAAAACGAAATGAATCTAGTTTCCAAAATCTTATTATTACTGCCTTGTGGATTTACCCATTGTGCCGGATTGTAGCGATAAAACCTTGAAAAATATTACTACAACCGATGTGCCGGACGTAGTGATAAGAACCTCGAAAAACATCATTACAACCGGAGTAGCGATGTATATAGTGATAATCCGGATGTAGTGATAGGAATTTTTGGTCCCCAGGGACTTCACTACATCCGGAGTTCACTGTATTAAGTTTGTTATTTCTTTCAAATTCAAACTGTTACTGTGTTACTGTTGTACCCAAACTTATTAGACACTTTTAAAAAACGACAAACAAAGGGACACAACACAACTAAACAAAGAAAAGGGAGATGTTCCGGCAGTATAGTAGCAGCAGTAGTAGCAGCAGTAGTAGTAGTAAGGACCGGCTTTTTGGCCTTACGGCCTACTTGCGTCCCCTCATTATTTTTCAATTTTATTTCGGTCTGGCTGCATGCCCATCTTATAAATAAGATTATATTCAATCCACACTAAAGAAAAGGTCTTTCAAATTAGAGTCTTCATCTAGGAGTTTTTTAAAGCTGTTGATGTCAGGTGCATATTTGGTGTTAGTAGCAGTGCATTCCAATAATTAGCAATTCTGAAAGCAAAACAAGACTTTCTTTTGTTAGTATGGCAATGTCTGATAAAAAATAAAAATAAAAAAAAATCTTGCATTCCTTATTTCTCGTGCAACCAACTTCTGAGAATTTGAAAAGCGCATAGTAGAGTTAATTCCCTTGACCACCTTTGGGTGCAAGAGTCGAACTGTGCTCGCCGGGGTCCAATTCATGGGGCGGGCGGTGGCGGAAACGTCCGAACTAAACCGGTTGTCCGAGACTATCCGGGAAGAGTCGGAATTCACGGCGGAAGACTTCGTCAAAGCTTCGGACTAAACGCCGGCCTTCGGCGGTGAATTTAGTCCAGCGATTTCGCTGGACTAAACTCGAACGTCTACGCGGGCTACGCGGAAAAAAATGGCGGCTTTTGTTTATCGACAATACTGCTTCCGACGTTCACTTCGAAGCAAAGAGTATTTCGAGACAGACAAAATCCTCTTGAGGTGTATAATGATTGCCAAATATTAAAGAATTCCGTTTGACTCGACAGGCAATCCTAGATTTGACGGATTTCACTGAGCATGCAACTGGGATTTGTTGAGGCGCATTGTCGCCAGTGTTGCAAGTGCTGTTGACATTACGTTTTTTTGCCACTGGTGCATTTCAAGACGTGGTGGGTGAACTAATTGGTATCAGTCAGCCAACTGACTGCCGCACCGTTGCCGTGTGACTGATCGTTGTGACACAGATGAATGATGGATTGTGTCCCAACAAGACGTCGGCGGAGGTACCAAACCAAGTTTCATCCAGCAGGGGGGGAAATGTTGTGGGGCTGCTTGTGGCAACATTTTCGGATTAAAGCCCCACAGCAATTTGGCATGAATAGTAACAAAAAAATTTTTCACTCAATCAATTTCAGAAAAGAAAAAAAAAATTCCCAGTGCATTTAAAACACACTTTTTAAATTTATTATTTTTATTATTCCAGTGTGATGTTATGAGTGGCTTTATGACATGTGCTGTCATATCAAGTTGGTGTGTACTTGTGTGTGTGTGGTGTGGTAAGTGTAAATAGCAGTGTGTTTTTAATTTTTATTATCCATCCCTGGTCCTTTCCAAGTACCTTGCCTTGGGGTTAAAATTCACCACAGAGTGTAAAAAACGAATCTAGACTTGCTTCTGAAACATGAAAAGTCTGTGGGAATTTTTTTTTTTATTTTGTGCATGTGCTCATGAAATGTCTTTCAAAGCGCGCTTGCTCGATGTGGAAAAATGTTTTTTAACTGAACATGGAGGGAATGTGTGCACAGCAGTGTTGAAAAAAACCATTCAAACCATGTGTATTTTGTGCTGAGTTTAGTAATCTTTTTTTGCTATGCCCTGGTGCTTGTTAATTTTCAGTGACTGTGTGCTGACTTTTAAAATTATCTGTGTTGTGTGTGTGTGTGTGTGTTGTGTGGGGGTTTGTGTGTGGTGTGTGCGTGGTGCACCAGTGTGTCTCCATTTTTTGTACTTTGTGTGGCTTCTACAGTGCGGATGTTCACGTGTGTGGAAAAAATATTCGAGTGGTGTGCGTTTGGTGTGGGGGTAAACCAAAGGGCATGGATGCTTTAGACACAAAAACAGGTGAATGGGTTGTGTCAAGGGGAAATTTCCGGGAGGGGGGTAGGTTGTAGTGGGGGGCAAATTCCCGCATGCTGACTTTATGTTGTTTTTATAGTTTCAAAAAAAGAAAATTCAGTAGAGAGTAATACCCTTTTTTGAAAGAAAAAAATTTTTCACATTTGATGAAAAAAAAAACTTAAAATAAATTAAATGATGGATACAATGCTTTTACTTTTAACATTGTGTACAGGGAGTTTTAAAAATTGAAAAAATTTTGTATATGAAATTGATAATACACTGAGGTTTTGCAAACTTTTACACGGATGGCATAAATTTTTACACACTTGTGGTACACTGACGATATTGACAACTTGTTACACTAAAGGGGAATTTGGTTTTGAAACCGTGAAACCTAAGGTTTTGCAAACTTGCGTATTTAAAAAGACTTAGTTCTGTAGTTTTGTATTTTGAGTCTAAAAAATTTTAAAATTGAAAGCATTTTATGTGCGGGTGATATGTTTGCGGTTTTAATCTTATAAACGGGTAGCCAAGGGGCCTGGCTCGTAGGATCCCAAAATGCGCGCGATCACGACGTTTGTGCTTTGAAAGGGTCACCCTCCACTGGATGGGGTATTCTGGGGGACGGGGGCTCATGCGGGACCTGGCTGATGACACCTGTCAGCAACCCTGACTGTAAAGAAGGATACAACTATGGCAAGTTCAACGAGTCAATGTTCACGCTGATTGGCGTGGCAAAGCAAGGTTTCAGGCCTGCGGTAGGTTTGCGATTTCACCCTCCTAAGCATGTCAAGTCATAATGGCATGTTGATCTGCACAACGTGTCGGTTGCAATTTTCCAAACCTCCTAGTCTACCTGAGCAGTCAACATATGCTGGTAAACCGGGGATTTGGAGATGATGGGACATCAAAAAACATAGTAAACGGAAAAATTTCCCCGCGGAAAAACAGTCGGACAGAATTTTTACATTTTCTGAGAAAAAGCCTGGTGGTCCCCCTTTTGAAACTTAGAATGAAAAATAAAATAAAAAAGTTTTTTTTCTTTCACTTTGGGTTTTAAATTTTATAAATTGTCTTGAGCATTTCATTAAATATTTTTCCCAACAGTAGTGTAGCTTCATGATCATTTTTGTCATCTTCAGCGGGTCCACTAATGAGTTTTTCTTTTTTTTCTGTGTTGCTTTCCCCGTATGTCACGATCCTGCCTACAGCCACTTTCTTAATTTTTTCGGGGGAGAAGAAATCATACAGGTGGAAACGGTGTGAGCTTTTTTAAAAAAAACAATCTAAACAGTTACGTGACCCCTTCCCCCCAAACCCCTTTTTTTCTTGACCCCCCGCACTCAAAAATTAATGTTGAAACATGCCACAAAACTTCCCACCAAAAGGTTTAAACCAATACCATTTTATTTCTTTGAGTTCTAAAGCCAAAACATAAAATTCATGACTGGAAAACCTTCATCCCATTCCCCCTTTCCCAAAGAGAATACGTCAAAAGCACCGAAAAAAAAAAAAAAAAAAGGAAAAAAACAACCACAAAAAACATGATGAGTTACTGAAATCAAAAGTTCTGTGTTTGAAGGCTGTGCTTTTTTCTTTTTCAGCAAATTCTCCAGGTCTTTCTCCGTTCTGATCCCGGTCTTTCCCATTTTGAATACGCAGCAATATTTCTTTGGTCAATTTCAGCACTTCCTTTTTTTTCTTTCAGTAGAACATTTTTTTCTTGATTTTTTCAATTTTTATATGAAGATACGACACCAAAGAGGTTTTGTTTTTCCAACTGATCTCCCCTTTTTCCTTTTTTTCCTTTTTTTTTTCCCCCCCCCTTATTCCTACTTTAAATCTGCGAAAACTTTTTTTGCCCCAAAAGTGTAAAAAATTTGGGGACCCAACGGGGGCAAAAGGGGATTTCCCCCAAAAACCGAAAATTAAATTGGGGGTATTATTTTTTTTGTGGTTTGTGTGTTTTGGGGGTGATTTGTGTGGTTTTTTTTGTGTTAAAACTGTCATTTTTACCAAAAAATTTGGCTTAAAAAATCTTGTTCACCCCATTTTAAGAAATTGGGCATTGAATTCACCACGTTGCAGTTTTCCCCCAATTTATTCTAGAGGGAGAATGTTTTCATGGGAAAGGTGTTTATGTGGCAGAGTAAAATGGGCCCCCCCCAATTGGTGGTATTTTGGGGCAAGTAGGGCCCCCATAGAAATATTTTGGGGGAAAATTTTCACAAAAAAACTTTAGAAAAAAAAAATTGGGAAAAAAAAAAAAGCTAAAACTTTTTTCAACTTTAGGGTGAAAATTTTAAAAAGGGGAAAAAAAACTAAAAACCTGTCTTTAATTTGGTTACCTTTAAAGTGCGGGGCACAGGCAGGGTCTTGGAAAAGTAAACCCTTTGGGGGAGGAATGGAAAACCCCTTCAGGAGTTTTGCTGGGGGGGGGGAAAATTGGAACAAAAACCCTTTTTGTGGGGTTTTTAAAAGTTTTTATTCACCCCGGGGGGGGGTTATTTTTTTTTTCTTTTTTTTTTTTTTTGGGGGGGGGGGGGGGGGGGGGAGCTTTTTTTTTTTTTTTAGGGGGGGGGTTTTTCTTTTTTTTTTGAAGCAACGGGAGATTAAATATTTTGTTGTGTTGGAGATATAGGGAAAAAAATGATGTTTTTGGCATATCTTTAACCCTTTCTTTCAAAAATTGATAAATCAAACAATTAAAAAGAATTAGGGAAAAAAAATGCTTCCAAAATGTTCGGAAATCATGAGTGATTGGCTTTTGCCTTTTCCCCCCTCGTCAAAAGTCAAAACTGTGTGTGGCCCCCCAGCTGCATGAAAACATTTAATTTGTGTGGGATTCGTGTAAAGTTTTTCATTGAGGGCAATGCCAAAGATTACTGTTAAAGTTTTCCCGTTCCTTTTGTGGGGCCCCGAAGATGACTAAATAAAAGACCCCCCAATAAATATAAACATAATTTATTTGGTTATTTTTTATCCCCTTTTTATCAGAGATTTTTAACAAAAACCCCAAAGCAAAGTATTTAAAATTTTATTAATGTACACTATGCATTGCTTGACTAAGGGCTGTCGCTGTTTTTCCCCGAAAAAGGATGGGATCCGCACTGGAAAGAATGATTAAAATTGGGATTTAAAAAACAGCATATGATCACAGAGTGTAGGGTGGGGGGTGTGTGTGTGGGTGTGGTTGGGGGGGGGCATTGGGAAATTTCCCCTTTTAAAAACCCCCCTCCCCCCCCACACACACACCCCACCACAAAAAACAAAAATATTTGATTGGGGAATGGGGATGTGTAATTTTCCTTACCAAATAAATTTCCCAAAAAAAAATAAAGGAAGTTTTTTTTTAAAAAAAAAAGGGGATTATAAAAAAATAAAAAATTTTAAAAAAAAAACCAATTTTTCTCCCTTTTACATTCCCCCCACACCACCCTTCCTTCCCTTCCTCCTCTCCCTTTCCTTTTAAGCATTTTTTTAAACCCCCCCCCCTCTTAAAATCTTCACCTTTTAAAAAAAATCTTATCCACGTCGTCCCCCAAAAAACCCACCCCCCCCACTTTCACCCAAATTTAAAAATGTTCCCCAAAAAACCCTTTATTTCTTTTTAATTTTAAAAAAAAAAATTTAAAAAACAAAAAAAGGATACAAAAACCCAAACCCAACAATATATATACATATAATATATATATATATATATATATATATATATATATATATATATATATATATATTTGTGAATACAAAAAAGATAGACACACATTCAGACAGAAAAATAGGCAAACATATCACCTTGTTGTTGATCATATTCAGCAATAGTCTGCTGTGCAAGGTTGTCCAATGTAGATTCTTACCCTCCTGCACCTGCAAACCCAAAACCTTATGATAATAATAGCCTGTCTGATGTTATAATAGATGATACAGCATATTGATCTATACATAGGAAACAATAATGTCACAAATATCAATAGTAACCAATTTTGCCAGACATGTTGCTACCAATACTAAAGACACATCATTTAAGGAATATTGAAATGAATACATGGATATATAATATTGCATTACTGACACATCTGAAACAGTCTGACATCCCAAGCAAGAGTCTGAAATATATCACAGCTCATCATCCAATTGACGGCCCCAATCAACAAGCTGATTATTATGCCGTACTATGGAGGTTGTGCTGAGTTAGAAAGGCCAGGATAGAAAGATAGAGACCTAAGATAGTGAGAAAAACAAGGGCAACTACTGCATTTAAATGACAGAGATACCTACTCTATGTGGGTTTTTATCAGCAGGCTACTACTTTTCACTTCTTCATCCGGAGTCAGGCTCCAGACTAGCTGATCCAAATTCTCTCTAAGAGTGAACCCGGCCCAAAAAAAATTAAATCACAAAAGTGCTAAGGAAGGAGTGGGATGGGGTGTCGACCTAATCCTACTTATACTATCTAACTAAGATTTGTCATTTCAGGTTTAGTTGTGTGGAACCCCTGGCCCAAAGGCGCCTGGGGTGCCATCCATCATCGTCTCTGACAGGTCGTTCCAATCCCGAATGGTCCTTGGGAAAACGCATGTTGTCGGTATTGTGTCCTGCACTGTATGAGGCTGAGCTGCTGTGTGTGACCTCTCCTCTGCCTGGCAGGAGCTGGTGTCAACTTGTCCTTACATATGGGGACGACAGCCTGGCCACACAAGATCTTGCGAAGCATCGCCAGCCTTGCCTCTTTCCTGCGTTTCTGAAGGGAGGGCCACTCCAGCCTGTTTATCATTTCGGTGACACTTGATGTGTTGTGATACCTGTTCACAACAAACCGAGGGGCCCTCCGTTGTACGGCCTCAATCTTCTCGATGTTTCGCTGCGTGTACGGATCCCACACAGTGCAAGCGTATTCCAGGATAGGTCGACCAAAGTCTTGTAAGCGGTTTCTTTTATCTGGGGTGGAACTGATCTTAATGTTTCGCCTGAGAAAGCCGAGGGTCTTATTGCTTTGGCACAGATGGAGTTGATGTGCTGGTCCCAGTTCAAATCTTTACAGATGGTGACCCCAAGATATTTGGCAGCGGTGGCGTTTACCAATTTTTCTCCGTGCAGATGGTAGTCGAACTCAGCAGTAGTTCTTTTGCGGGTGACAGGCAAGACTGAGCACTTCCCCGATGGAAAGCCATGTCCCAGCTTCGCTCCCAGCTTTCCAAATGTTGGAGGTCTTGTTGCAACTGCTGTTGGTCAAGGTCTGTAGCAGAGAGGCGGTAGGCAGCAGTGTCATCTGCAAACAGGCGGGTCAGTGAGTTGAGTTGCTCCGGTAAATCATTGATATATGCCAGAAACAAAGCTGGTCCAACAACTGAACCTTGTGGTACTCCTGAGCGGACACTGATAACGCCTGAAGTTTCTCCATTCACCACGACTGCCTGTCGTCGATCACCGAGGAAGGCCCTGAACCACTGGTGGACTTTGCCTCGAACTCCATAGTGGTTTAGCTTGTGGAGCAGAAGACTGTGGTTTACTCGATCGAATGCCTTGGCGAAGTCTAAGATCACAATGTCTGCCTGGTTTCCCTGCTCCATGTTCTCACTTAGTTCTTCCATCAAGTCCAGCAGCTGAGTTTCACATGATCTTGATTTGCGAAAACCATGCTGTTCCGGTCGGAGGATTTTGTTGGACTCGAGGTGTTCCATGAGAGCACTGACAATGACATGTTCCAAGATCTTACATGCACGCTTGTGAGAGACACTGGGCGGTAGTTTGATGGTTCATAGTGCTCTCCCTTCTTGAAGACTGGAGTAACGTTCGCAAGTCTCCAATCAGATGGTACCATGCCTGTATTGATCGATGACAGGAAGATGGTTGTCAGGATTGGTGCAATCTCCGAGGCCAGCTCCTTCAGGATTCGTGGACTGATTAGGTCAGGACCGCAGGGTTTGTAGGGATTCAAATTGGCAAGGATTTTCCGGATGCCCTCTTCTGAGATAGCGAGATCACTAAGCCCGCAGACAAATGGACTTCACTCATCTGACACTTGGCGCGGAACTCGTCAACTGTGTATTCATTTCCTTCACTGAAGACGACTGGAACTGACTGTAAGGACTTCTGCCTGCGCCTTGGGTTCTGTCACGAGTCGTCCATTCACCTTCAGAGGGGAGACACCGGATTTGGAGGAGCGCTGGTGTTTGATGAATGTCCAGAAGCGTTTCAGAGAGTAGGGACCTTCAGCTGTCTCTGGGTCGCTGATGATAGTCTTGTTGACATAGTCCCAATAGGCCCGGCGAATCATGCGCTGTATCAACCTACGTAGGCGCCTACACTCCATCTTCAGTTCCTCTGATCCCTGCTTTTTCATCTTCCTATAGATACGATAGCGCCTATTCACCAGTTTACGTATCTCAGAGGTGATCCATGGCTTGCTATCCCTTTGCCGCGCTACTTTATGGGGAACGAAGGATTTTACTGCATTGGAAAGGGTGTCTCTAAACCTGATCCACAGCTGTTCAGTAGTGAGGTTGACTGCATCACTAACTAGTTCTGCTTGGGGGTCTGTCAATGCCTTCTTCATGTTCACCCAGTCAGCCTTGTTATAGAGGGGAATAAGTCTTGGCATTTGTTTTTTCCTCTGGGTTGTGAGACTGAGTTCACAGTAAGGGACTTGGTGGTCAGAAATGCCAGGTAACACTCTCACTCGTGCAACAAGGTGGGGGCAGTTGGTAAGGAAGAGGTCAAGCGTGTTGTCAAGCCGGTGGGCTCCATGACCAATTGTTCAAGTCCATGATCACTGATGATGTCGAGGAAACTGTTATGGAGGCGAGACTGGGCGGCTCTGGGTTTGAGAGTCATGGTGGGCCAGTCAAGGTCAGGGAAGTTAAAATCCCCTCCTATCAGGAAATGGGCATTGGGGATCCCTGCAGCTCTGTCGAGTGACTCCTTCAACCGAATTAAGCTAATTTCATCGGCGACGTTGGAGCGATAGTAGGAGCACAGGTATAGGGTCTTCCTGCCATGCAGCTTCACCCCCACCCATACTATTTCGCAGTCGGTAGTCAACTCAGGCACAAGGAAGCTCTTCAGGTTGTTTCGTACTGCTATGAGTACTCCACCGCCTAGCCTACCCCTGTCTCTACGGTAAACAGTGTAGAAATCCGGCAAGATCTCACTGTCAGTAATAGTGTCATTCAGCCACGTCTCAGTGCCCAACAAGATATCCGGCTTCACGTCATCAACCAGGTATTGCGTATTTGCTCTTTTTTCCCACTGAAGATTGGAAATTGACGTTTATAATGCGCAGGGGCCTGTAGTTGTAAAAAGTCAGTACTCTAAACTAACTTCAGACACCATGACTCAGTAAGCAAATGAGTTCTGTAGAGCGGAAAAAAAATCGGTGGCACTCATTGCAAAGCACAAAATCTTTTGTACAAGACAATTTCAATTTAACCTGTCAGAGCTTGATCATGAAACAGACCCCACTGACATTGTAATCAACAAACAAAACTCACCACACACCCGTAGAGGCACTGACTGATCCATGATTTGCCAGATTTTCAACAGTGAAAAAACATTAGAATTGTGACCCTGGCTGCGTCTGTTTCGGGTTGCGACCTGTCCCGGGGACACTCGGGGGCGAGTGTTACTGCGTGGGATTACTTTCATTTTGGGTTCGCTATCAAGGGGCTAAAAAAGAAAAGAAAATGTTCCGTTTTTTTGTGCAACCCCCGGGAAAATACCCCCAAGAACGGCGGTTTTTTTTAAATTTCCCCAAAAAGGTTTCCCTTTGGTTTTACTGAGTATTTGTGTTGCTCCGAAATTTTTTTTGCCTTTTTGCTCCCCCATCCCTTTCTTCTTTCGGACTGCAAACACTTCCACTATAACTAAAAATTTAAAAGGGTTTTGTCGAGGATAAAATTTAAACCTCCGGCCTGTATTTTCCCCGGGGTTTTCCCCCTAAAAACTGATTTGTTTTTTCGCAAACCTGAAGGGCCCTTCAGGATTTTTTAGTGTTTTGTGTTGCACCCAGCCCTCCCTGAAATTCAAACCCTTTCCCCATCAGTTTTACGTCCACGGGCATCTGAAACCGAAGTATCGATCCACTTTTGGGGGGAGTTAAAACGTGCGAAAAAAGTTTGGGACTTTTTATCGGGGCCAACCCGTGCTCCAAACCGGGAAAAGTAATCCTTTTTGAAAAAGAGGTTTACAGGCGCGAAGAAAAATTGAACTGTCATTTACCGGGAAAAATTTTTTGCTCCCCCCCGTCAAAACGATTTTTTTTTGGTTTTGTTTTTTTGGGTTTCCTTAACCCTTTTTTTTCTGTGAAAAGCCTCAAAAGTGCCAACACACTTTTTATAGTTTTTTAAACACATGATAAGGGAACGAGTCGGTTCAAGGTATTACTTACTTGGGCCCATACCCAAAAGGGGTTGAAAAAGGGCCCATCGACAACACTCCGCCTTTCGCCCCCGGGGTTTCTGGGCTGCCGCTGAATGCCTGTTAAAATTTGGCCCCCCTCCCTCTTAACTCTCCTCATGCTCGCCTCCATCTGCGCGGGGTCGGCCTCCTCTTCCTCTTCCAAAAGGGGGTTCCAAGTAAAGGGCTTGTCGTGGGTGCGGATGCTGTTTTCCTAAAAGGGTGTGTCCAATCCACCCCATTTCCCCTCCGCAAATCTGCTTGGCCCAATGGTTCCCTTTTCCTGCTTCCCCTTCCATAAACATCATTGCTGTTTTTTTATGGCCTCTGTTTTTGAAGTTTCGCCCGACAGGTGTTGATGAAGGTCTGAATTTTTTGGGTTGTTTTTCCCGGGTCATTCTCCAAGCTCGCACCAAAAGGGAGGAACCGACTTCACTTTTGATTTGAAGACCCAAAAATTTTTTTTGGTCCTTCTGACTCTCCTGAGGCCCAGATGTTTTTTTAGCATGAGAAGGGCCGCCGCGCCTTGCCTATCCTGGCCAGATTTTTGGTCAAACCCCCCCCTTTTTGTCAGCAAACGTTTTCCCAAGTAGACAAAGGAATCATTTCCCTAGGGGCTCGCCTCCAAACTGTGTTTGGGTTTTGCTTTTCGGGTGGGTTGTCTTCATCATAAAAGGAAAGTTGAAAGTTAGGGAAAATGACAACATTTTCCAGTTTTTGTGACGCAAAATTTTGAAACCCCTTTCCGCCAGCCAGAAGAAAAAGGTAAAATTTTCAGTTTAAAGGGGGTGATAAGTTTTTGCGTATAACTCACAAACTACAGTGACTGTTTTGCGACCGATTTTTTCTAAATTCACTACCCTTCTTGTTTTTTGGGAAGTCAGACGACAACATCTGAAAATGACCAGAAAGATTTTCACGTCGGGGGGTTCAACCTTTTGGGTGAAACTTTCCAGAACGGGGCCCAAAAATGTGGAAGCTGAAAGAAAAAATGGTGAAAGACAACCACAAGTCTCTTCAGGGGGTGGCTAAGTGAGCAGGGTTTTCATGCATAAAGCCCAGGAAATATCTAAGAAAATTTACGACAAAAAATTTTAAAGACAGAAATTCCAGCCCCCCACAACGGGCACAAAAGCGTAAAAATGTCTTCTGCCGTCCCATCCATGATTTCCCACGCCCTAGCCGATGCCTTTTTTTTCCTTTACGCTGCATGAAGGGGTTTTGGGGGAATTTAAAGGGGCTCAAAAAAATCCCTTCAACCCTTCCAGCTTGGGGCTTTTCTGCTTTGAAGGAAGGTCGACAGGTATCGCATTTTTTTGGAACTGATGGTCCTAGGGTTTTTCCCCCGGACAATCTCATTGCTTTTTTTTTGAATTCTTTCTTTTTTTGAACGGTTCCCTTTTTGGAAAAGGTTTTAACCCCTACTCCAAAAACTATCACACTGGTACAATTGCTTATACATTCGGTAGAAAAGGCCCCTGTTCTTGCCTTTAGCTGCCATCGTTTTCTTTTCAGAAAAACCCTTTTTTTTTTTGCATTTAAAAAACCCAATATTCTCAAAAAGCTTTCAAACGGGTTAAGAAACCCTTAAAAAGCCTAAAACCCAAAAAGCGTGGGTTTGTTAGTTGTTTTCCAATTGGTATTCTTTTTGGGGGAATTTTTGGGTGAGGGTCCCTTTTTCCAAAAGTTTTGAGAGTGCAGACTAATGTCTGGGCTTTTTTAATTTTGATGGACGTTTCCAAATTTTTTGACACCACTGAGCAAGGGTTTTTCAACGTTCAAAAACCCGTTTTTCGTTCTTTCTTCAGCATACTTTGTTTTTTTTTGAAATCTATCAGGCCGCTTTCGAAAATTTCCCTTTAAACTCGGAAAATTTCCTTTCTGTTGAGGTCGCTGGGCCCTTTTAAAGTGTAAACTTTTTAAAAAAACGGGGGAAAGAGGAAAAACCTTGAGGTAATCCCATAGAAATTTTTATGATGCCCAGAAGCCCCAATCTCCAAATCGAAGGTTTGACGGTTCGCCCCCCCAAAGTGCCGCTGCAATCCACCCGGTAATGCTTACCGCCCCGGATAGTCAACTTATTTTTCCCTCAGAAGCGAGAACTGGATTTTGGGTGTATTATTTTCCAGATCAAATTGCAACACTAGTGTTTTCCCTTTTTTTGGAATCCTTCGTACACTTCAATCAAAACCCGGCCGTTTTTTTCCCCCCAAGAATTTTTTCCCTTTTCTGTGGCCCCCTTTATTTGAGGGGAGGATTTGCCGTTTTTACAAGATCTTTTTGCGATTTTTCTTGCTAGGGGATTCGTTCCAGGGACTTTCCTGCTATTTTTTTGGGCATTTTGGGAGTATACTTTAGCCATTAAGCTGTTTTGGGGATTTTTTTTTCCTGTTTTTGGAAAAGCTTTCGGGGAAAGTTTCTTTTCCAGTCTTCGGGGACAAAACTTTTATCAAAAAAAATTCCTTTTAAGACGAAAAAGGGGGCCTCTCCCTTCGACACCCTGTTAAATATCTGCATACCGTACTTTGTCTGGTCCGGAGCCCCTATCCTTATGCATCAAGCTACTTGGCAAATATTTTTTCCCTTTCCCCTCCACAACAAACAAGTGAATCCCGCCCAACAAAGCAACATAAATCACAAACCCACAATATACAAGGGGAACCGGGACAACGCAAAGACGCCACTGCACCCCAAACCCAACGAACCCCGGGAAACTTGCCATCGAGTCTGGTGATCAAAAGCAGACTGGAGACATTCAAAGTAACACCCGACAAAGACAAGTTTTAAAATTCCAGAACACCCCCATGTACAACACTTTCCCTGGAAGGTCGTCGAAAGCCCAACAAGTTTCCAAAAAGTAACTGAGCAAACGAAGTTTTTTCCCTTTGTACAAATTTGTTCCAAGGGGTTAATGAAAAGGGGAACCCGGAGTATTTGAACGCGAGGGAACTGATAAATCGTTTTAAACTGAAGAAATTTGGGGTTCCCGGCCCCCAACTTTTTCATTTTCCCTTTTTTAAAATTTTACCCGGGGTGTATGATTTTTTAAAAACCCGGGATTATCAATATCTCCTGTTTAGTGACGTCATTTCAAGCCCCCGGGAAAGGGCCCGGGTTTCCGGGTTGAAAGTATTTTTTTTTTAGAGTTTTCTCCCTTTTCCCAAAAGGCGAAACGCAATGTGCTTTTTTTAAAACGAAAAACCCGTTTTAAACTGAAAACATTGAAACCAAAAAACAAAAACAGGTTATTTTTCTTCTCAGAAAAAATTTTTCTCGGGCAACAGCCCAGCTCCATTGTGAAAAACATGAAAATTTGAAAAAAAAATTTTCTATGGGGGGTGGGGTTTAATTTGCTAAGAGGAAGCGTGAAAGACTCCCACACGAGCCGAAAGAAAGAAAAAGCGCTTTTTGTTGGTTTAAAAAGGCAAGGGCCAAAAACCTTCCTGTCCGGGCCCTGTGTTGAATTGAAAGCGGGGGATTCGCTAAGGATATGGGCTTGTGGGACTGGACATGTTCTGAAGGGGGGTTCGGCGCTTCACGCTCAAACACAACTTTACTTTCCCAAAAAAATAAGGGGCGAAGAAGCATTGTTGATGATGGCAAAAATTTTGTTGGGGTCAGAAGCCCCTTTTAAACCAACCTAAACGAGAATGTTTAAAATTTACTTTTTTCAAAAAGGGGATGAAAGGGGACTGTTTTGGGGCGCGGGCTCCCAACCGAAACGTTTGCATTCAAGCAGAAAAATCCCCTTTGGCGGAAAATTATCTAAAGCCGACCACAGTACGATGTTTTAAAAATTTTACGGGAACGAAAAACGCCGTCTGCTGGAAAAGGGGAAATTCCTACCCCACGTTTCCCTTTAAAAGGGATAAAGTCCCTTGCCAGTGAAATTGAACAACCCTAAAGAAAGGATGACCTGGAAAAATTTTTTAAAAATGGCTGGGGAAGACTTTGACCTTTTCCAAGGACAATATAAAACAGAAAGGGCTTCGGTACGGGACAATTGCACGCTCACGTAAAAGGGGAATGGCCTAAGAGCAACCAAGCGCTGTTTTTTCATCAAATGCCACTCTAAATTTGCAACCTCTGGACACAAATAATCAAAATTTGAAGTTCTTTTAAAAGGGGGGGGCCCATTTAAAATTCCTTACGTTAACATTCTAAAACATTCTTTCCTCTCTCTCCCCAACACACACCAACACACACACACAATTTATAAAAACGTGAATGGTTTTGAAACGAGGGGTTAAAAACTGTGTATTTCTTGTTTTTTTTAAACTTTCGTTTCCCGGGTTAAAAAAGGTTCACGTAGCAGCAGGAGCGGGAGGGGCCCACTTTGTTATTTTCCCCGACACCCCCAAACCCAAGAAAAACTCGTTTTAATTTGTGTTGGGCCATTTTTAAACTGGCTAAAATGCCTCCTTAAATTTGGCAACAAAATTTTTTCTCTTCATTCGTAGCCCGCAAATCGAACCCAAAAAAAACCCGTTAGGCTTCACACAGGAGGGGGGAAAAAGAAAGGGGGGAGAAGGCAGTTCTAGTTTTTATACTTACATGTATAATGGGCTCTTTACAAAATGAATTTTTACTATTCCCCGGGGCTTACATTTAAAGGGCTCAATCCCAATGATATCTTTTTACAATCCAGGGTCTTTGAGGTAAAGACAAAATGCCCTGAGACGAAAGGGGGGTTTTCAACCCTTCCCTTTGAAACCTTAAATAGTGTTAGGGTTGCTTAGCCGGGGGTTTTTTAGTAAACTTTTGGCAGGGGGGGGTATTTTAAAGCCGTTGTGCACGTTTCATTTTGGTAAACCCAACGAATTTAATTTTTTTTGAAACCCTTTTTGGTTCACCAGAACTCGTTTGCTGACTGGCTGTTTGGGAAACATGCAGAGCTTCGGAGAGTGACCCCCAAAACAACCTTTTTTGGATCCTTTGCAGAATCGAAAGCGCCAGGGATCAAGAAAACTGCTCTACCTTTTACAAACAGTTTTCTCACGCAGTATTTTTTTTTTTCCCCCAAGGGAATCCCTGACGACTCGGCCAACCCAGACAGGGAATGAAAGGGATCCCGGCGCGAAAAATTCCCATCCATCAGCCAATACTTTCAAAGGTTTTAACAAGGATTTTGGTGTCTGTCAGGGGGACTACGCTCATGTGACAAAGCCGTTTAAAGGGGCCCCACCGTCTTCAAAACTGAGGATATACCCAACTCCAGACGAAGAACCAACACAGAGTACAACTTGGTTTTTTTGGGAGGCCCATCCTAAGCCGTAAAAACGTTCAGGCAAAGTCGCTGTAGGGAAAAATTTTGATTTGTTTTTAAAGCAAGGAGAGAAAATTTTGGAAAAAGCCCGAGAAAGCTTTGACAGATTTAAAAGCCTTTTCTGCAAAAACTTTAAAGCTGAAAAACTTGGGAAATTTTAAAAACGAAAGTTACAGTTTTTTTTTTTCCCTACCCCCAAGAGAAAAAAAACGAGGTTTCATTCAAAAAAAATTTAACGGGGAACAAGACGGAAAAACGGGGGTAAAATAGGAAAAGAAAAAAAAATCAGAGAGATCAGGGATCAGGAAAATTTTCGGGAACCGGGTCAGAAATTTCGGGGTTTGGGCAAAAAGAGGACGGGGAATTTTTGGAAAACCAGGACGGGGATCTAGTCAACAGGCCCGGGGAATCTAGCCCAGACAGGACAGGACTAGCCCAGACAGGTCAGGGTTCTATCAACAGGTCAGGAACTAGTCAGACAGGTCGGGATCTGGTCAGCAGGACGGGGAACGGGTCAGACGGGACGGGGAAACGGTTTCGACGGGAAAGGGGATCTGGTCAGACGGGGCCCGGGGGATATAGTCAACGGGACGGGATCGGGATCGGGTCAACAGGAAGGGATCGGTCAGACAGGCCAGGGATCGGCAGACGGACGGGGAACGGTTTCAGACGGGAAAAGGGATCTGTCAACAGGACGGGGATCGGGGTCAACAACAGGGATCTGGTCAGACAGGAAAAAGGACGGGGAACGGGATCAACAGGACAGGGATCTGTCAGACGGGACGGGGAAACTAGTCAGACAGGACGGGGATCTGGTCAACAGGACGGGGATCAGTCAGACAGGACGGGGATCAAACAGACAGGACAGGGATCTAGTCAGCCCGGGACAGGGATCTAGTCAAACAACGGGGAAACGGTAAACCCGGACGGGGAAACGGGTTTCCATACAAAACAGGATTTTGTCAAGGGGACAGAAAAGGGTCAGGAGGGTCACACGTGGAGGGATCGAACGGGGAAAGGAAATCAGAAAAGGCAGAAGGGGCCCCACAAAACCGGGGCCCGTTTAAAAATTTGTTTCAATCCCCAAAACCCAAACGCCCAGGGGAATGTTTATTGCCGAAAGATAATTTAATGATATAAGTTTGGGACTTAAAAGTTCAAGGCTAGGGAACCGGGAATCCTAAGTTTTTCCCCCCAACGGGATCGAGCTGGCGAAGAGAACAACC
Source organism: Conus ventricosus (assembly GCA_018398815.1). Taxonomy (NCBI): domain Eukaryota; kingdom Metazoa; phylum Mollusca; class Gastropoda; order Neogastropoda; family Conidae; genus Conus; species Conus ventricosus. Next base: position 62,935,591 of record CM031613.1, read on the forward strand.
CAGGCAACTGGGCTTGCCGATCCTTTGCCGTTCCAAACCCGACAAGCAAAGGGAAAAATTGGGGTGAACCGTTTCAAGTAAACACTTTTCATTGGCGAGGGAAAATTGCTTTTTAAAAGGGGCCCTCACTTAGAAGTTTTAGGCACAAAAAAAACTATCACAGAAATTCAGGGCAAAAAATTGTTGACATTAGCTTCAAAATCAAAGCACCTTTGAAGGGAACGTAGGAAAGACTTTGGCCCTTAAACATTCTGGGCTTCCCCTTTCCCCTTTTCCCCACTTGGGGAACTGATGCAGAAAATTTAGGGCTGCAGCAACACTTTCTCCAGACAAGTTTTTTCCTTTAACAAAAACTTTTAATTTGACCCGGGAGGGAATGGATCCAGCACCGGCCTCTCTTCCCCCCGTTTCCCTTTTAAATTTCATTTCATCCAGGAAAACATTTTTTGAGAAACCTTGGGGCCCCCTTTAACGCTTTTTGTCAGCTTTCGTTAAAGCTCAGACTTTTTAAAGGAAATTTTAAAAAATTTAAATGCCGAAAACAAAATGTATCATTTTTTGGTTTTGTTTGCTAAATTTTGCACTTTGGAACCCTTCTTTGTCCAAACATTTCGACCAAAAACATACTTTTCAACCAAAAAATTATTTACTCCCCGCTTTTAAAAAATGTGCTTTCCAAAGGGGAAAACTCGGGGGCACGCACATACTGACTCAATTCATAAAAAACATATTTAAAACACCTTTTTTTTAACAAAACTTCTTTTATCTGATCTTCCTTAATCTATCCGAATTGACATAACTGAGCTTTTTTGTTTGATTTTTTTTTAACACTTGTTTTTAAAGCAAATTCACATTCTATTGATTTTTGTGCATGAGGGGTTTGTGGGGTTTGTGTGTGGTTGTGTTTGTGGGGTTTTGGGGGTGTGTGTACTTTTCACTGCGTGGGTTTTTGTTGTTGACTACAGACTTAAGGGAAAATTTAAGGGGTCTAAACAGTACAGCCCATGATTTTTAAAAAATTTTTGGGGCAAAAAATGATCCCTTTTTAAAAATTTCCCTTTAAATTTTTTTAAAATTTAAAAACTTTCCTACACAGCTTGAAAAAAAAAAAAGCTTTAAAACTTGCTTAACACCCAAATTAATTTTTTTTTGAAAATCTTTTCCCTCCATTAAAAATTTAAAAATTGGGTTTTAAATAAAATGAATAGACATCTCAGTGTTTTTTTTTCCAGTTAATCATTTTTTTTGGACATTACTTTTTTTATCAAAAAAAAAATTGGGGGTTTAAAAAATTTTTTTGTTAGCTGTTTTTTAAAAATTTTTAAACCCAAAGGGAAGGGAATTTTTTTTGGGTTTTTAAACAATTTACTTTTTACTTTTTTCATTTCACGCTAAATTAAAGACCACATTTTAAACTTTAAAACCATCTAAACAAATTTTGTTTTAAAAAAACCCAAAAAATTTTCAACCCCCCAAACAGTAGCCCCCCCCCATCTCCCCTCTCTCTCCTCCCCTGTGCCATTTCCCCCCCCATTTCCCTCCCCCCCCCCCCCCCCCTCTCTCCTCCTCCCCTTTTCACACCACACCACCCACACCACAAAATTGAAAAGGCCCCTTTTTGGTTGAAAAATTTAAAAAATTAGGACGGGGAAAACTTTAAATTTAAAAAACAACACGGGAAACGACAACCGGCCGATCAATCGCCGGGCGGGAAAACTGTTGGTTGCGATCAAAATTTTTGGGCAACGACTACCCCCCTTGGGATCAAACCCCCCAACCCCCAACTTACAGCATGGAAAAATTTTACAACAGCCCGCCCCAAATAAACAAAAAAAGCATGAAAAAGACAAAAACGCCACCTAATCTTTTGATCTTAGACATAAAGGAAAAAGGGAAAAAAAAATTTTTGGGGAAACAAAAATCGTTTTCATTAAATTTTTCCCTTTTAAACCACAAATTTTGCAACGTCATCGTATGGTTAGCCCAGCGTCACAGAAAAAAAAACCCCCCAAAGCCGAAAAAGCAGAAAAAAACGTCACAAAACAAAAATAAATCTATTTCCCAAAAAATTTTATTTTTAACTGCCTTGTGGATTTACCCATTGTCCCGGATGTACGATAAAACCTTAAAAAAATATTACAAAAACCAAAGTCCCGGGACGTAGGGGATAAGACCCCGAAAAAAAATCATTAAAAAAGGGAGTAGCGATGTAAAGTGATAATCCGGATTTATGAAAAAATTTTTGGTCCCCAGGGACTTCACAACTTTCCGGTTTTCACTGTTTTAAGGGTTTTTAAATTTTTTTTAAAAAAAAATCAAACTGTACGGGTTTACTTTTGAAACCCAAACTTTTTAAAACCCTTTTTAAAAACGACAAACAAAGGACACAAACAACAAAAAAAAAACCCAAAAAAAAGGGAGGGGTTCCGGCAGTAGTAGCGGGCAAAATTTAGCGCAGTATTAGTAGTAACCCCCGGTTTTTTGGCCCTTTAACGGCCTACAACGTCCCTAAATTTTTTTTTCCAATTTTTTTTTCGGCCGGGTTTCCCATGCCCACCCTTAAAAAATAAGATTATATTCAATCCCACACTAAAAAAAAAGGTTTTTTCCAAATTAAAAGTCTTCATCAAGGGTTTTTTTAAAGCTTTTTATTTCAGGTGCAAAAATTTGGTTTTAAGTAGGCATTTGGCAATCCAAAAATTTAAACAATTCGAAAGCAAAACAAATTTTCTTTTTTTAAATGGCAATGTTTTAAAAAAAAATTTAAAAAAAAAAAAAAACCCTTGAAATTCCTTTAAATTCTCGTGAAACCAAAATTTTCTGAAATTTTAAAAAAAGCCATAAAAGAAAAAATTTTCCCTTGACCCCCCTTTGGTCCCAAGAGTCGAACTTTTCTCGCCGGGCCCAAATTTCTTTTGGGGGGGCGGTGGGGGAAAAACGTCCGAACAAAACCCCGGGTTTTCCAGACTTTTCCGGGAAACCCCGGAATTCACGGGGGAAAGATTTCCTAAAAGTTTCGGACTAAACGCCCGGCCCCTTGGGCGGTAAAATTTTAAGTCCAGCGATTTCGCTGGACAAACCCAACGACTCCCGGGCTAAGGGGAAAAAAATGGGGGTCTTTTGTTTATCACAATACTGGGCCCGGGGCTTCACTTCAAAGGGCCCAAAGAGTAATTTGAAAGGGAACAAAAACCTCTTGGGGTGTTAAAATAAATCCAAATAAAAAAGAAATTCCGTTTGACTCGACGGGAAAAACCCTAGAATTTTCCGGTTTCACTGGGGAAAGAAACCCGGGGAAAATTGTTGAGGCCTTTTCGCCAGGTTGCAAGTGCTTTTTTGACTTTAACGTTTTTTGCCACGGGTTCATTTAAAGACTTTTTGGGGGTTTAACAAAAAGGGATCATCACCCAACGGACTGCCGCCCCCTTTTAAACTGTGACAAATTTCGTTGCTGAAAACAGATAATGACGGGTTTGGGCGGTGCCAACAAACGCCAGGCGGAGCGAAACCAAACACAAGTTACACTCCATGCGGGGGGCCTGGGAAATGTTGTGGGCGGGCATTGAGGGCACACACTTTTGGGAAAAAAGCGCCCCCGAAAATTTTAGCAAAAAATTTTGTAAAAACAGAAAAAATTTTTCCCTAAATAAAAGTTCAGGAAAGAAAAAAAATTCCCAGTCCTTTAAAACACAAATAAAAAAAATTAAAAATTTTTAATTTATTCCATGTACATTTATGAGGGAAAAAAATGCCCATGGCTGTCAGTACCCAAGTGTGTGAGTGAACTCTGGTGTGGTGTTTTTGGTGTGTACGGGTTTTAAAAAACATTTGTGTTTTAATTTTTAAATGTTTTCCATTTGCCTGGTGCCCCTTTCCCAAAAGGTACCATTGTCATTTGTTTTTTAAAATTCACCAACATAGTGTAAACAAAACAACAAAACCCTTTTGCTTCATTGAAAACAGGGACATGTCATGGGGGTTAATTTTTTTATTTTTTTGTTCATGTGCCTTTTGAAAATTGCAATCAAAGCGCTGCTTCTCATTTGTGTGAAAATGTTTTTTTAAACCGAACATTGATAATGTGTGCCAGCCCATGTTAAAAAAAAACCCCCTTCCCAAACCAGTGTAATTTTTTGCTGTTATCTAGAAAACTTTTTGCAAGCACATTTATGGGGCTATGTGTATTTTCAGTGACTGTGTGTTTTATCGAAAATTTTAAAACTTTTTGGTTTTTGGGGGGGGTGAGTGTGTGTGTGTGTTGTGTGTGTTGTGTGTGTGGGCGGCGGCACTCAGTGGGGCCCATTCTTTGCAACTTTTGTGTGTGCTTGCATACAGTGCATGTGTATGTATCACGTGTGTGAAAAATATTTCGATGGGGTTTGTGCGCTTTTGTTTTTGTGGGGAAACCCAAGGCAGGGAAAGTTTTGGGAGGCACACATAAACGGGTGAATGGGAAAATTGTGTACCCCGGGGGAAATTTCCCCGGGGGGGATGGTAGGGTGGGAGTGGGAAGGGGGCAAACTTCCCCTGCATGCGATTTTAAATGATGTTTTAGATATTTTTCCAAACAAAGAAAAAATTTCAAGTATTGGGGGAAATAATACACTCTTTAAAAATGAAAAAAAATTTTTCCACATTTGTTTAAATTTAAATAAATTTAACAAAATAAATTATAATGTTTGTAAACCCAAAGTTTTTTAACATTTTAACACTTGGTACACGGAGTGTATAATGAAAAAAAATTTGGTATACTGTAAAATTTAAAATAATACACTAAAGGAAATTGACAAACTTGTGTAAAACGGATATCAATTTTTGCCCACATTTGTGTACACTGACGATATTAAACCATTTGTGTAACTAAAGGAAAATTTAGGAAATTGAAACACTGAACACAATGGAAATTGACAAACTTGCATTAAAAAGTTCAAAGACATATTTTCGTACTTTTGTAGTTCGAGTCTAAATTTTAAAAATTGTAAGCAATTTTAAAGTGCAGGGATTTTGGATGTGATTAAAACCAAAAACAACGGGTAGCCAAGTGGCCGTCTCAGTGCATTTTTGCACAAAAATGTTTGCGGGGAGTCACGCGTTTTGCTGCATTTGAAAGTGGTCCCCCTCCACGGATGGTGTATTTTCCCTGGGGACAGTGGCAACAAGCCCCGACCGGGCTGATGACCCCTTTGTCAGCAACCCTCCCCCGCTAAAAAAGGAGGAACAACAAAGCCAAATTTCAACGAGATCAACTGTTCAGCGCTGGCATTGGCGTGGCAAAGAAAGGGTTTTCAGTGCCGGGCGTGTGGGTTTTTTCGACTTCAGCCCCAAAGGCATTTCAAGTCAAAAAGGCTGTCTGATGCTGCAAAAATCGTGCTCTTTTTTGAAAATATTCCAAAAACCCCTCCTGAGTCTGACTCTGATTTCCCAAGCTCAGACGATAAAGCGGGTTTTCCCCAACGGGTGGTGTTTGGATGATGAAAACGGGACACATAAAAACATGATTGAACGTGCAAAACCCCCCTGCAGGAAAACAGCTCTTTGACAGAATTATTAACATTTTTCTAAATAAAAAACCTGGGGAAACCCTGTTAACTTTTTTCAAAAATGCACACTGAATCCCCAAAGCTTTTTTTTTTTTCCCCTTGGGTTTAAATTTACGACTTGTCTTAGAAATTTTCAAAAAAAAGTTTTCCAACAGAAATTTTGAACTCCTATGATCATTTTTTTTCACTTCACGGTCCACTAATGAGTTTTTTTTTTTTTGTCTGTTTGCTTTCCCCCCGAAATTTGTCACAGATCCTTGCCTACACCCCACATTTTTCTGAAATTTTTTCTGGGAGAAGAAACATCATACAGGTGTAAAATTTCTGGGGAAAGCTTTTTTAAAAAAACAATCAAACATTTTCCATTTAAACCCCATAAACTCACCAACCCCTTTTTTTCTTGACCACCCTGCACTCAAAAATTAAATGTTGAAACTTTCCCACCCCAAAAACCCCCACCAAAGTTTTTAAAAACACAATTACCTTTTTTTAAAAATTTCCCTTTGATTTAAATACAACCAAAAATGAAATTTTCAAAATTTAAAAAACCTTTCATCCCACTCCCCCCCCTTCCCCCCCACAAAAGAACAAACGTCAAAAGCAAAACAGAAAAAAAAAAAAAAAAAAAGGAAAAAAACAACCCCCAAACAAAAAAGAGGGAAGTTCCCTGCAAATCAAAAAAAACCCCGTTTTTTGAAGGCTGTTTGAAATGTTTTTTTTTTTTCAGCAATTACTCCAGTCTTTCTCCAGTTTCTGACTCCAGGTCTTTCTCCAGTTTCCGAATACGCACCCAATATTTTTTTTCTGAAAAAATTTCAGAAACCCTTTTTTTCTTTCAGTAGAACATTTTTTTCTTGTTTTTTTTAAATTTTTCATTATGAAATACGACCCAAAAGAGAGTTGTTTCATTTTCTTCATACTGATCTTCCCATCTCAATCCCGCATTTTTTTTCCTTCTTTTGTTTTCCCCCTTGAAAACCATTTTTACTCTCCTCGAAATTCCTTTTTCTTGCCCCCCAAGACTGTGCAACAACGGCGAGTCACGTGTGTAGCCCCAAAAAAGTGATTTTTCCCCCTGTTCTCACTTCTGCTTCAAGAATGGAAAAACGGAAAAAAAAAACCAAAAAAAATAAAAATTTTTTGTGTGGTGTTTTGTGTGGGGTGAGGGGTGAGTGTGGTGGTTTGTGTTTTGTTTGATTTGCAAAAAACCCTTTGGGGGCATGGTTTTTTTAAAAATAAATTAAAGGGCTTAAAAGACATGCTCCCTTAAACCCCATAGTGAAAAAGCAACCAAGTGTGGCCCGTCCGACAAAAATCAACATATCTTGTTGTCAGTTTTTACCCCTAATTTTATGTCATTGAGACGGCCCCAGTCCCACTTTTTTTTTCCCATTGGAAGGCTGAATTCACCCGGGTTAAAACCCATTTAAAAATAAGTGCACAGCCCACAAGGGGAATGGGTGGATGTTGGCAAGTAGGGGCCCCCCCCAAACTCCGGGACTTTTGGGGGTAAAAATTTTTTTCCCTCAAAGATCAAATAGAAAAAAAAAAGGGTTTTTTAAAAATCAATACAATACAAAGACTAAAAATTTTTTTTTCAACAAAAAGAAATTTTGGAGAAAATAAAAATTAAACAAGTGGGAAAAAAAAGGGCAAAAAAAAAACCAAATGCCCCAACAATCTGGTTCACCTTTTCAAATGTGACTTTGGTGGCACGGGCCCATAGGTCTTGCAAAACTGTCGACCTTGGGGTAACGAAGGTGGCAAAAGGACCAATCTTCAGGCAGTGGGATTTGGGGATTTTTTTCCCCCGTTTCAGAAAAACTTTGGGAAAACAAAAACAAACTTTGCATTGTGGCTTTAAACCTTGTTTTTTAATTCACCTTTACCCTTTTTTACCCCACACTTTTCTTCTTTTTTTTTTTTTTTTTTTTTGGGGGGGGGGGGTTTGTTTTTTATGTTTTTTTTTCTTTTTCATTTTAGGGGCGGTTTTTCTTTCTTTTTTGTTGGTGTTTGTAAAAGCATATAAAGGTGTTGGGTTTTTAAATAAAATTTTCGTTTAAATTTGGCAGAATACGTGGAAAAAAAAGAAATGCATTGCAAAAACTTCGGAAAAATATTTTAAACCATTTTTAAATTTAAAAAAAATAAGATAAATCAAGGACCCAATTAAAAAACCCATTGACAAAATGCCCTGAAGAAAACAATGCTTTCAACTGTTTTTGGAAATCATGGGGTGATTGGCTTTTTGGGCCTTTTTTCCCCCCCTCTGTCAAAAGTCAATACTGTGTGTGGCCCCCCCCAAAACTGCAAGAAAAACACATTGACAATTTTGGTGGCCTTTTGTTAAAGTTATACATTTAGGACAATACCAAAGTTTCTGTTTAAAAATTTAAATTTCCCTTTATTGTGGCCTGAATTTAGTGAGCTGAAAGTAAAAAAACCCTTCACAACTGAAATCAGTGAAAAAGGCAATTTTAAAATCTCTAAAAAATTTTGATGGATTTTCCCCTTTTTAACATTTTTGAATTTTAAAGGGGAAATTTTTAATTCACCCCCAAAAACAACACAGTTTAATTAAAAATAATTTTTTGTGAAAACTTTCAATGCAAAGAAAACCCGACTCAATTTGCTGAACCGGCTGATCCTCCACAGAACTGTCGACCTTTTTTTAACACTCAACTGAGAATTTAAACCCCACTGGATTGAAATTGGGATTTTTAAAAAAAAAATTGCGAAAACTGCAAACATACATCAGAAAGCATACCCATGAAAGGGGGGTGGGTGGGTGTGTGGTGGGTGTGTGTGGGCAGGGGGGGGGTTAAGTGCAAAGACCATTGAAAACCCCCCCTCCCCCCCCGCCTCAACACACACACACCCACACACACACCACACACACACACACACACACACTATTGGGAATTTGGGAAAAAAGGGGGGATTTTGTTTAAATTTCCAAAACTTGCAGAGACTGAAAATGCACAAAAATAATAAATGTAAGTTCCCCTTTTACAATAAAAAAAAATTTTTGGTCATTTTATGAGGGAAAAAATAAAAAAAATTTTAAAAAAAAAAAACCAATGTAAGGGGGCATCAACAAAACGGAAAGGAAAGGGCCCGTACACACCACACACACACACACACACTCTCTCTCTCCCCCTCCCCCTCTCCCCCTCTCTCTCTCTTTCCCTCTTTCCTCCCTTTAAAAAAACCCGAAAAAATTAAAAAAAAGGGTTAAAAAAAAAAGGAAAAATTAAAATTTTTTTTTTTGGTTTTTTCGGGGGGGGGTTTTTTAAATTAAAAAAAAATTTTAAAAATTATTTAAAAAAATTTATATAAAATAAAAAAAAATTTATATTAAATATAATAATTAAAAAAAAATAAAAATTAAAAAAAAAAAAAACCAAAACCCAAAAATTCCCGTTTGCTTTACCCAAACCTTCAAGGGTTTAAAAATTTATTTTCCCCAATGAAAACCAAACCCTTTAAAAATGCCTTTTTAATTAAATTGAAAGAAAAACTAAAAAAACAATAACACAAAATCAAAAGTAAAACCCCAACCCAGCCTTCAAACCCAAAAATAAAACAATAATAAAAAAAAAATTAAAAAATAAATAAATATAATTTATTTTACAAAAAAGATGAAAACCCCAACAAGAAAAATACAAAAAAATCACCAAAAAGGGCCCCAATTTAACAATAATTGCCGTCCAGGGTTTTCCCTTGATTTTAAAACCCCTTGAAAGAAAACCCCAAAATTTTGGAAAAAAAAAAGCCCCTGAAATTTTAAAAAAAGATACCCCCCATATTATTATAACAAGGGAACTAATTTCACTTCCTAGGGTAACCCCAATTTTGAACCCAAAAACCCTAAAAGAAAACCCCCCCAAAAAAAAATTAAATTAAAAAATGGGAAAAATATTTTTACCCAACCTCTAAACATCAAACCCAAAGCAAAGTTTTTGGGGGAAATAAATCCCGGGGTCCCTCATCCTAAATGCCCCCCCAATTCCAAAACCCAAATTTTTATTTGCCGACTTAAAGGAAAATGAGCCCTTTAGTTTTTTTGGGGGGCCCGGGAAATTTTTAAAGGTTTGAAAGGACCAATAAATTTGGGAAAAACCAAAATCAATCCCCTTTTAAAGGGACCCCCCAGATACAATTTTCCTTAAAGTGGGTTTTATATCCAACAAACCACTACCCCCCTTTTTTAACCCCCTTTATCCCGGAAATTTCCGGGCACCCCCAAAATGGCAAATTTCCAATAGGCCCCCCCAAAAAATAAAAAATCCAAATCTGGTGGAGGGGATTAAAATTTTGGGCCTAAAAACCAACTTAACAATCAAAAAGGGTTTTTGTTCCCTTTCAAATTTTAAAATTTGTGGGAACCCCCCAAAGGCGCCGGGGTTTCCCCTTTTTTTCCGTCCGAAAAGTCGAACCCAACCCGAATTGTTCCTTTTGGGAAAAAAAACGCATTGTAGGGCCGTATTTGTGGGTTTTCCCCAAAAAAATTGGGATGATGTTTAACTGCTGGTTTTGGGGGGCCAATTTCCGGCAGGAGGTGGTGGCATTTTTCCTTCAATGGGGGAAAACCGGGGAAAAGGGGTTTGCCCCAAACAAAAAATTCCCCGGCCCGGCCCCCCCTGGTTCAAGGGGTGGCCAATAAAACCTGAAATTTTCCTTAACCCCGATGTTTGTGATAACCGACAAAAAGGGGCCCCCCGGAGGGAAAAACCACCCCGGGGACTTTGCCTCCCGGAAAGGACCTCCATTTTTTGGGGGGGTTTAAGCCCGGGGATCAGGGAAAAGGGGTTTTGGTTTTAAAATTCGGGGTCCCCGGGAATTTGGGGGGGCCTTTCCCCCCCCGTCAAAGGGGGTCCAACCCCAATGTTTTCTGGCCTGGTTTCCCCATAAAACCCTGTTTTCCCACTTTAAAAATTTCTTTTAAACCCCAAGGGCCAAACAGCTGGGGGTTTCCCCCAAATTTGGAAAACTTGATTTTGCCCAAAAAAAATGGGCCCCGTTTCCCCGGGTCGAGGTTTTTTTTTATAAGGAACCCCGAAAGGGGTTTTTTCCAATGGAGGGGGCAAAGACAAGACGAAGGGGGTTTCCAAAAATCCTTAACCCCTGGCCCCGCTTTAAATGGAGAGAAAAACTTTTGGGCGGGTAGTTTTTTGGGGAATGTTCCATAAAATGCTTTTTCCCAATTTGGGCCCCCTAATGGAGGTTAAAGGTTTTCGGCAAAAAACCAACCCCAAACAATGGAACCATGCCTTGAAAGGGTCGATGAAAGGAAGATGGTTGTCAGGATTGGTGCAATCTCCGAGGCCAGCTTTCCCTTTTAAAATTCTTGGACTGGGTTAAAGGGCAGGGCCGCAGGCTTTGTAGGGGTTCAAATTGGGAAGGATTTTCCGGGTGCCCTCTTCTGAATAGCGAGATCACTAAGCACCGCCGAAAAAAGGAACTCACTCATCTGAACCCCTTTGGGGCGGGGAAATCGTCAAATGTGTATTCCCTTTTCCTTTACGAAGCGTAAATGGAACGACTGGTTTAAAGGGCTTTTACCCGGCCTTGGTTTTTTGTCACGAGCGTTTCCCTTCAACCCCCAGAGGGGAGACACCGGGGTTTTAAAGGGGCCGGGTTTGATGAATTCCAGAAGCGTTTCAGAAGTAGGGGCCTTTTAGCTGTTCCCCCTTTGGCGCTTATTATAGTCCCCTTTTTGACATAGTCCCAAAAAAACCCGGCAATCAAGCCCTGTATCAACCTACTTTTGCGCCAAAACCCATCTTTAAACCTCTGAACCCTTTTTTCCCTCTTTCCAAAAGATCCTAGCGCCCAAATTTACCATTTTTCTTTTCTCAAAAGGGGATCCAACTTGCTATCCCTTTGCCGCCCCACTTTTTGGGGGAACGAAGGGTTTTACAGCATTGGGAAAGGGGGTTCCCCTAAAAACCCGAAACCAACTTTCATTTGTGAGGTTTTACTGCATCCCTAAATAGTTCTCTTTGGGGGTTTTGTCCCCTGCCTTCTTTTATGAAACCCCCAGCCTTGTTTAAAAGAGGGGGAAAAAGCCCTTTGGGATTTGTTTTTTTTTCCCTGGGGTTGGAACTGAGTTCACAGTAAGGGAAATTTTGGGGGTCAAAATGCCCGGGAACACTCACACCACGTGCAACAAGGTGGGGGCAGTTTTGGGAAAAGGGAAAAGCAACGTGTTGTCCCAACCGGGTGGGACCCTGACCAATTTTTCAAGTCCCCTGATCACTGAAGAGTCCCCAGGAAACGGGTTAAAGGAGGCAGACGGGCGGGGTCGGGTTTGAGAGTCAAGGGGGGCCAGTCAAGGTCAGGGAAATTAAAATTTCCCCCCTATCAGGAAATGGGGATTGGGGGTCCCTCAGCTCTGTCGGGACCCCCTTCAACCGAAAAAAAAAAAAATTTCATCGCGACGTTGGAAACGAAATTTTGGAAAAACACATGTATAGGGTCTTCCTGCCATGAGCTTCACCCCCACCCCTCCCATTTCGGGAGTCGGTAGCAACTCCCGGCACAAGGAACCCTTCAAAGGTTTTTCGTCCTGCTATGAGTCCCACCGCCTACCCACCCCCCTTTCCTACGGTAAAAAAGTGAAAAAAATCCGCAAAAACTCACTTTCCCCCCTTTAAAAGGTTTACAGCCACGTCTCAGTGCCCAACAAGATATCCCCGGGCCCTTTACAGTCACAACCAGGAAAAAGCTTTTTTTGGGCCTTTTTTTCCCCCTGAAATTGGGAAAATTTACGTTTAAAATGCCCCAGGGGGCCTTGATTGTAAAAAGTCCGTACTCTAAACTAACTTTTTTAAAACCAAAGACTCAGAAAACAAAAGATTTTGTAGAGCGGAAAAAAAATCGGGGGGGCACTCATTGCAAAGCACAAAAAACTTTTTTAAAAAGACAAATTTTAATTTAAACCTTTTTAAACTTTATTTTTTAAAACAAGCCCCACCCGACAAGTAATCAACAAAAAAAAACTCCCATCAACAACCCCTTTGGAAGGGACTGACTGATCCCCCAAAATTGCCCGAAGTTGTCTTCAAAAGGGGACGGGTGTTGGGGTTTTTTCCTCCCCGGTTTTTGGGGGCATTGGCTTTCTTGGCCAAAACACAGACTCAAGTCTTAACATTTTTTTTTTTTTTACAACCCCCTGCGTCCCGGCCCTTTTCCACCAACAGCGTTCACTTTTTTGGGAAATTTTTTTCCCCCAAAATTTTTTTCTTTTTGGCCCAGTCACCGAGCTGCAGTTTCGAAACCAGTTTGACGTAGTGCAGGGCTTTACTTCAGTCAACAATGGTTTCGAAAATTCCCTTACGCTGAAATTTGGCTTCTTGGCACCCTTTGGGGCCCCCTGCCATCATTTCTGTTTTCCAAAGCGACCAGGTTAACGCATGCGCCGGGGGAAATGCTTTAAACGGGAAAAACCCAAATTTTAAAAAAAATCTTAGCCCAAAATTTTGGGCTTTTCGTTTCCCAAAGGGGAAAATCTTTTGGGCCAACCAAAGAAATTTTAAAGCCCCCACGGACCGAAGGGGGAACTATCTTTGGGCCAACCTGAAACCGGGCCCCCCACGCCCAAACCCGACTTTGCGCTGGCAGAAGCCGGACGTTTTTAAAATTTTGGGCCCTCGCGCCAAAAAGCCAGACGAAACTTTTTCCGGGGCCCCTGAATTGGACCCCGTGGAGGACAACAAAGTGGCGCCTAGGCCCGCAAAATCCCCGAAAACAGCGGTTTAAAGGAAATCATTGTGAGTACTATACGCTATCCGATAAAACCCAACATTTCAGAGGGGGAAGCTAATAGAAAGAAAAACATTCTTCCCTGCGCAAAGCGTGAAAATTTTCGGACGTTTTCGAATGTTAAGGTGAAAAGGGGTTTTTGAAAATTTTTTTGGCAAAAAATTCGCCTGCAAAAGGGGTTTTGTAATATTTTTCCCTTTGGGCCCAAAAGGGGATTTCTCATCGGTTTTTGAAATTTGACAAAAATTAAATTTTTTGTCGAAGTGGATCCCGGAGGCTTTTTTTCCCCAGTTTTTCCTTTTTCCCCCCACAACGGGGCCAAAGAACTTCATGGGGGCTTTTTTTTTTTGATATGACTGAAATTTTCTCAAACGTCACCTAACTTGCTTTTTTGTTTTTTGCACATTGCAAAAACGGGGGTTTTCCTTTAAACCCCTACATCACGCATGCTTGTTGCGAAAATTTAAGGGGATGTAAGAAAAAGTTTTTCTTGATTAAAAGAAGCGCAAAGCCAAAAAAGGGAAGCGAAATAGAGGGGGGGAAAGTTCGGAGAGCAAAAAACCCCCCCATAAATCAAAGCGAAAGCGGAAACGGGTTTTTTGGGAAAATTTTGCCCTAAACCCAAGTATATAATTGCGAAAACCCCTGAAAAGAGACGAAAAGATCCAAAGAATGCTAACCCCGGCAAAAACGGGTCACAAAAGCGGTTTTTCCCGGGCAGAACGAACCAGGGTTTCGGGCCCCAGCCCCAGGGCGGGGCAACCTTGGGTTTTAGCCAAAAAATTGGGGAGGGCGCAAACCCAAGGCCCTGTCAGACCTAACGGATGCCAAATTGGATGCTTTTTCGGGGGGGAATTTTTCCCCCAAATTTAAATCGTCAAAACAGGCTACTTAAAAATGGGAAAAGGGGAAAAATTTTAGGGGCAAAAAAAAAGAGGGAAAAAATTGAGGAGGTAGTTGAAAAAGAAAAAAGGCTGAAGCTCTGGGGGAGGGACAAGAAAAACGAAGAAAACTCAATCTCACATCACTAATGGAAAGAAATACAAAAACGAAAAAACGAAAAAAAAAAGAGATGACCTTTAAAAAGGCAAAGTCAATTTAAACAGAAAAGATTTTTCGACTTGACCGATTAAGAAAAGAGGAACCATCAGACTGGGAAAAGAGGGAGGGAATTTGACCGGAATGCTTAGAGTAAAAAAACAAAACAAAGGGGGAAAAAAAGGGAGATAAGAAAAAAACACCAACCAGCAAAGTAAATGGGGGACATTCCAAAACCCAAAAAAGCCCTTTTTTACTTTAACAATGCTACACCCCCCCAAAAAGAGAGGGAAACCACCCAAAATTTAGGGAGGAATTTAAAAAGGGCAGGCTAAAAAAGGGGGGAAAAAAAACCTGAACATCATGAAAGGTTTCCCGGTTTTGAAGCGGAGGGGGCCCTCCTGACCAGCCCCCCAAAAAGGGGGAGGGTCCGGGGGTCTGAACCCCCCAAAACCAAAAGGGGGAAAAGAGATTTTGAATTGGGGGGGACAAAAAGGGTTTTTTAAAGAAAGGGTGAAAATGACACAGGAACTTTTTCTTGAAAATTTTTCTTTCTCTTCTCAGAAGATTTTTTTAAAAGTTATATATTTTAAAGTTTTACATTTTTGGGTGCCCCATAAAAAGGAAGAACAAATTTTCACGTTCCAGGGAAAAAAAACCCTCCAAAATGCTCTCAAAGAAATCCTTTGCCAAAGAAAATGCCCCTCGTTTCCCTCAGCCACGGGAAAAAGATATACCAGGGCGGGCCCCAAATTTTAAATGACAAACCCAAAAAGGGTTGGGGCACTTTTAGTAGAAACACAAACTAAAAAGCCCAAAACCTTTTGAAATTTTTTAAAGCAAAATGATTAAGAGGAAAGAGTGTGGGGGAGGTTTAAAAGCCCCCCAAAAGATGAAAAAATTTCTTTCTAGGTTTTATCTAAAGGGGGGGCCCGAAATTCAAAAGGGAAAAAAAACAGAAACAAATTCCCCCAAATCCTTAAAACATGAGGGAAAAAAAAAGAAAAACAAAGTTTTAAAATGGGCGACTTTTAAATTTTTTTAACAGTAAAAATGGAAAAGGGCCAATGGCCCCAAAGATGATTATAAAGAAGAATTGAAAATATTCGTAATGCTTTTTTTCCCTTCAAAAAAAATTTTCAAGCCCCCACCAAAGGGACAGAGATGGACACAGTCCACCAGCTGAACCCCATTCTGGTTAAAGAAAATTTCCCCATAACAAACAAAAAAACCATAGAGCACCGCTTTAATTTAGTGACCAAGAAGTTCAAACTTTTCCCAAAAAATAAAAAAAACAAAATCAACCAAAAACTTTTCCCCAAAAAAATCATAAAAAAAGGAAAAAATGTTTTCAACGGGAATTAAATGAAACAGATTGGGTAAAAATTGTTGGGATGGAGGAAAACAAGTGCGGCACCCAACAAGACGGGCATCTTTGGAAAAATCAGACATATACCAAATTTTTAAAATTTGAAATCAGCAAAAACGCATAAAATCAAACCAAAATGGATTGGGCCGAAAAAAATTTAGACAAAAAATTTAAAAAAAAAGTATAACCCTTTAAAAGAAATCCGAAACAAAATCGGGGATAGAATTTCCAAAGATAATATTATTGAAAGAAAACCTCAAAGAAATGGGTAAAAATCGCAAAGAAAGGGGGGAGAATAATATAGCTTTTCCAGGGAAAGATAACCCTAAAAACTTTTGGAAATATGGCAGGAAAAAAAAGAAAATAAACACAAAAATCAACGCTCTAAAAAAGGTTTAGGAAAAAAAGGGAAAACGACTCCGAGAAAGCGGAAACGCAATGACTTCTTCTCAAGTGTATTCACCTTTGCGAGAACATAGAAAATTTTCCCCAAAAAAAAAAAACCCCCTTTAAAATTTTGAACAAAAACTCTTTCAGAGATTAAAAGTTTCCCCCAAAGGTTAGGGGAAATAAAAAATTAAAAAAACTTGACCCCTCGAAGGGTCAGGGACCCAAAAAAATTCCAGCTAAAATATTGAAAAGGGTTTGTAAGGAACTATCAAACCCCTTCATAAATTTTTTTTAATAATCTTTGAGCAGGGAAAAACCCAAACGGAAAACAGCTGAAGTTTTTGCCCTATTTCCCAAAAAAAGGGCCCCCCAAACCAAAACCCCGAAACTACCGAAACCCCAGCCTTTACTTGCAAAATGGGAAAAATTCTAAGTCCCCCTTTAAAAGGGGTGTCAAAGTAACATATTTAATAATTTTAAAACCTTTTTTGCGGACTTTCAACAAGGCTTTCCCTAATAAAAAACAGCAAGAAAACAACTTATTCAATTTAAAAGGGCGATTAAAAATGAAAATTTCGATGCCCAAAAAAACCCCCAAAAATATAGTGTATATAAACTTCCGTAAAGCCTTCCCACCTGTAAACCCCACAAAAGACTATTTTAATTTAAATTACAAATTTAAGGAATTTAAAAGGGAAAACCCTTTTTGGACTGGGTTAAAAAACTTTCCTTTACCCGCCCAAAAACAAAGAGTGAAAATTTTGGGGCCCGTAAAACTTTTTCAGACAAAAACCAATTTTTTTAGTGTTTCCACAAAGGGGGGCAACTTGGGCCCGGGCCTTTTTTCGATATTCATAAATGAAATTACCGGTGTCAAAACAAAACAAGTAAGAAAATTTTTCCCAAGAAAAAAAAGAATTTTTGGGGTTCCCAAAAATCCCTGTCATTTTTAAAGGGACCTTAATAATGTGCAGGAAAGGTCTCACAAATGGGAACCCGTATTTTTAAAAAATTTAAAAAAGTAAATTTCGCACCAAAGGTAAGAAAAACCCCCCCAAAAAGATTAAAACAATTAAAATGGGGGAATTTAAATCAAAAGATCCAAAAATGGGGTAGAGGAAAAAAGGGCCTTGGATTTTTAAAAAGTTTTGGGTCTCATTTTTAAACCCCCCATACAGAAAGCAAATTTGAAAAACCAAAACCAAAAAGAAAGGGGGATAAAACGAACTTTCCCGTTTAATTTACAAAGATATGTTAAAAGGGAAAACAAAACACTCAACCCCCGACCACATTTGGAAATACGGAAATTTTCATTTTGGTTTTCCCCCTTTTTTTCCTTTAAAAAGGGAATCCTCCAATAGAAAAGGTTTAAAGAAGGACGACCAAAAAAACGCCCCGATGCAAAAAAATTCCCTTTTTTGGGAAAAAAAACTTAAAGGGATTTTTTTATTAACATCCCGAAGGGGCCCGGAGGGGGAGGGTGACCTGATTCAAACCTACAAGAAATTCCACCATGTTGGGTGACATCGATTTCAACTCACAAATTTCCAAATTTAAACAAAACAAAAAACACAAAGGAATGCGGGAAAATTTTTTTGTTCCAAAAATTCTCGCACAAAAAAGAGGGGGAAAATTCATTTTCTAATAGAGTAGTAGGCAGGTGGAAATTTTCTTCCGAGTTTCATCAAACAAAAAAACAAAAAAAAAAATTTTTAAAAGGGCCCCTTTAAGAAAATGCCAAAATTTTAAAAAAAAGAAAATGTTTTGATGACCCGAAATTTTTTCCCCATCCCAATCTATACAAAAATTTTATTCAACTGTAAATTTACGCGGGGGCTAAAAACTGGGAAAATTTCTGACACTTCAATTGAAGGAGCACATGAAAGCCCAGGCTTTTTAAACTCCCCTTTCTTAACCACTTTAAATTCACTTATCAGCAAAAGTTTTACATGCCCTTTTGGGCATTTACAGAGGAAGTGAATCCCACAAGGGGAAAAAAAAAGTAATTTCCCTAAAAAAAAATCAATCATTAGGAAGAGCAAAGCGACATGACAAATGCCGTCAAAATGTTAAATTTGAATAACAACACACAGAACAATGTTTAGTAAAAAAAAATTGATAATTCCCTTTTGAACCAAAACACAACACACACACACACACACACAACCCCCTCTTCTCTCTCACTCCCAACCCCTCACCCAAAATTTGAATATGCACATGCACAATATTTGTAAATAAAAAAATATGAGGCCGGGATTAAAAACCCGTTTGGGCAGATTCGCCCGTTTTCATATTTTTAAAAAGTGACTATTTTTTTGGGGGTTGGTGTGTTTTCCCCTTTTATTCTTTTAATTGAGTGGGGAAAAACCAAACTACTTTACCAAGCTTTAAATTGGGCCAGGGAGAATACCTGAAAGATGGCGAGAAGCGAGCATTGTTCCCTTTTTCAAAAAAGGGGGAAAAAAACAAAAAACAAGAAATATAACCTGTAACCTTAAACCATATCACTAAAAAACTTTTAAAAAACATAATAAATTGTACATGATGGACCCCTTTGACAAAAAAAGACTTTTTAAATAACGCCCCCGCCGGGGTTTTAGACCGCGAAGGAGTTGTGAGACTCAACTTATAACAACTCCAATGATTTTAAAAAACGTCTAACAAAAGACAGCAAATAAACAATTTTATTGACTTTTTTTAAAGCCTTTTAAAAAGGGGAAACCCTTAGGGCCTGCTGCTTTAAAATTTAAAAACCCTCGGCATTGGCGGTTTTTTTGCAAAAAAGGGCTAGATCATTCCTCATTGGGGGAAAGCAGAAAGTTGTTGTGGAAGGGTCGTCATCCCATTGTAAACCCGTCTTGTCAGGTTTCCACAGGGAACTGTTCGGGGGCCCTTTTTTTTTCCTTAAAATTTTTATAAATACATAAGTTAAAACTCTCTCCTGGGAACCCACAAAAGGCTTTTTGCAGATGAAAAGCTTATTTTAAAAAGAACAGTCAAAGCAAGATGATACAAACCCTTCTACAAGAAATCTAAAAACCCTTTACAAGAGTGGGAAAGAACTTTGGAAAAAAGGAATTTCATCCCCCAAAAATCCAAGTGAATTGTATATGTAACAAACGCACACCAATTTTGATCAAATTTTTCAAACCAAAATACTATTCTTAAAGAACTAATGGTGCAAAATATTTTGGGGTGATTAAAATCGCTCAAAGGAAAGAAAATTAAAAAATTTAGTAAGCAAGAAAACAAATAAACTTAAACTTTTTTATTATAAAAGGAATATCAATGGGTGCCCCCAAAAGGGGAAAAAACGCCCGCTACAAAAAACCCGGTTTAGAAACCCGTACTGGAATAAGGTTGCCCCATTTGGGATCCTTACCAACTAAAGGACATTGAATTTGATAACCTCGAAAAAATTCAGAAAAGAAGCAACACGTTTTGTAACAGGGAAACCCCAAAAGGGGAAAAGGGGAATACTTAATGGGAAAAACATGAGGAAATTAAAAAAGTAAACCCTTAAAAAGAGAGAAGAGGGTTTTATCAAACTTTTCATCTTTTTCAAAGGCAGAGTAAAGTAATTTATAAAACCAATGGAAAAAACAATAATTTAATAAAAGAAACACCCGGAGTGGGCGGTCAATGTTATACATACCTGCCCTCAAATATTAACACCACTTACAATTTTTTTTTAAACACCGTTCTGGGGGGGCGTGGAAAATCCCCGCTGGGTGCCATCAAGATTTTTACAAATTTCAAAACCCCATTTAAAAAACAAATTTAAATTTGCAAATTTTTGAGATCTGAAAAATTGACGGGTTTTCTATTTTTACTTCCCCCGATATTTTTAAATATTTCCTGGCCCGAAATTTTTCCAATTTCTTTTTTAAATTCTTTAAATCGAGTGCGAAACCCCTTGTTTGACAAATTTTTCTCCAGGGGCCCAAAAGTCTGAAGCACTGTTTTTTGTTAAAATTTTTTTTTTACTTTAAAAATGCGCGCGGTGACCCCACCGTTTTTTAGTTAACCAAAAATTTTTGGAAAAGAAGAAGAAAAATAACCCCCAGGGCCCAGCTTTTTCACTGCATTTTGTTAAAGGCACTAGGGACTTTTTTTTGAAGTGCCCGATTGAAAAATTATTCTTGTGGGTGCAAAGGGGGAAAAAAAATTTTTGGGGCTGTTAAAAAAGCAAACAAAGCTGTAAACCATTTCTTTGCCCAAACTGGTTGAAAAATTTTTAAAAATTTATACATAATTTCCTGTTTAAAAGTTTTTTGTTTAAAATGATATCGAAATTAAACCATCAAATTCCCTTTCAAAAACAAACATTTTTAAAAAAAGGGGCATACATGGTTTAAAAAACTTTGAAAAAAAAAATCAAAATGCGAAAAAATGGACAAGCGTGCACACACACCCTTACACACCTACACATACACAACACACACAAACCCACACACACAAAACACACACACACACACACACACCCACAATTTGGGAAAAATTTTTTTCATTACAAATTTTTTTTTGGGATCACACCACCAACCAACAAATTAAAATAATTTTAAGTTTCCCCTTTTAATCAAATTTTTTTTAAAAGAAGTTTTAAAGTAACTTTCAGCGAATTATCAATTAAAAATTTTTCTTTAACGGTGAATCCTTTATATCCAGTTTAAATTTTAAATAGCCAGAGGGGAAAAGGACATAAAAAAAGCCAAAAACTAAATTTTTGTAAAAAGTCAAAAGGAATCAAAGGAAAAATTTTTTTTGAAAAATTTTTTAGGGAAAAGTAAAATGTTTTTTTTCTAAAAAATTTTTATCACGAAGTTAAAATCACTGAAATTTAAATTTTAAATAAGCAGAATTGAAAAAATTTTAAAAACAAAACATTTTGTCTAAACCTGTTTTGGTTTAAAGGGTTTCCCAATGCATCCGAACTTTAATGTTTAAAGAACATCTTTCACAATTGAAATATGATCAATTTTGAATTAAAAAAAAAAAAAGTATGGAAAAAGAACAAAAAACAAAACCAACAAATAAAGTGTATGAATTTTTTGGGCTAAAAATTTGGTAACCCGTATACATGTGTATTTTCATTCTCTCTTTTCCTTTTTATACCCAACAACTTTCCACCCCCCCCATTTCCCTTTCCCCCCCTTTGTCCCAAAAACCCCAAACCCCTTTTTTTTCAAATCAATAGAGTTTTTGGGGAAAAAAGGGGTTTTTCCCTATTTTACAATAATAAAAACTCTAAGAGACAAGGGAAAACTTTTTTAAAGTGGTAAAGCCCTGGAAAGTGGCCCCTTTTTCGGTCGGCTGGGCTATAAGCAACCTTTTCTTAACTTAACTAAGGTAAAAATCTTTTAACCCAAAACAGTTTTAGTTTCAAGGGAAGGAATTGTCCCCTCCCCGCTGCCAATGACCCAAATAATTTCGACATTTTCTTACATTATGAAACCCCCAAAATGTGGGGAAAATTTCGATAAAATGTAAAAAAAGATTTTTAAAGGGTAAAGAAGAAAAATGTAAGGGATGAAGCTAAAAGACAAACTTAGTACTGCCTTTCCTTTGCAAAAATCCCAAAAGCGTCAAAAAATAACCGCTGTAAAATAAAGGTTTTAGATTTTGGGAAGTCAGATGGAAAAAAGTAATAGCCAATTTTTTATTTTGGCAATTTTAAATTTTTTTGTGTCAAAACCCCCGTTCTCGCCCGTAACCTGCAAATAGTTGAATTTCAAGGATTATTTTCATAAAGTTTTTTTTCGAAAACCGGTTCAACCTGCCGGGGTTTTTAAATTTTTTTTTAATTTTTCATGGAACACTTGAAAACGTATTTTTAAAAAATAATAACTTTAAAATTTTCACTTTTTTTCCTTTTTTGTCATTTGGAAATTTAAAAAATTTTTAAATTTTTGCAAAAAACAAAAATTTTAAAAAAAGGGTTGTAAGTTGGAAATTTTTGGAGACAGATTTTTTTTCCATTGTTTTTTCTGTTTTGTGTCTTATTTTGAAAGACCCCCAAAAAGTGAAGTTTAAAATTGCAAAAGTTCCCCTTTTCAACACATGAAACACATTTACACACTCCACACATTTTTTTTTGCGCACATAAACACATACACACAAAAACATTAATTCAAATTTTTCCCCTCCCCTCCCCCTCTCTCTCCCCTCCCCCTCCTCACTCTCTCTCTCAACCCACTCTCTCTCCTCCTCTCTCTCTGCTTGCCCGCTCTTTCTCACTCTCCGTATCTGTCTTTTTGTTTCCCCTTTTCCTTCCCGTCTCAGTTTTTTCCCGCCCCACTCTCACCCCTTCCCTGTCTTCCTCCAAAAAAAATATAAAACAACGTCATAAAATGAACAATGCTGAAAAAAAGAGAAGTGGGGTTTTTAGGGGTAAAAGGTTTTGGTAACAAGCATTTGGTGTGTTTGTGTGGTTTTTGTGTGTTTGTTGTTTTGGGAATAAAAAGAAAAGGAAAAGAGGGAGATTAATATCGTTCAGTACATAAAGAACGCGGTTTTTTCAGGGACTGTTTAAACCCGATGGCTTCCCCTATACACGGAGGGGGTCAAGAAAAAAAAAAGAGATTGACATTGCTGAAGAAGCAGGGCAAAGGGGACACCCGAATCATTTTTCCGGTCCCCGTTGCTCATTCATCTTCTTAAGATCATGGCGAGTGAGAACTGGAACACGGCACGAATAAAATTTTGCCAAAAAGAAAAAACACAACATAGAAAGAACAAATTTAAATGATCTGAAACGTACAGAACAAATCTACAAATTTTTTAAAAATTTATTTTAAAAAAATGGGTAACAACAACACGAAAACCCCGTAACCATGGAAGTCTTCCCCCCCCAAGAAATTTTATTTCTTTCATAGCAAAAACCCTTTAAAATAGTTTAAATTTGAAATTGGAAACAGCCCCCCCAAAAACTACACAGATCCACAAAAATATTAAAAGGATGCCTTACATATTTCAGAATTTAAAAAAAATTTTTTACTAAAACCCAAAATTTGGGACACAGATGCACACACATACAAATCCAGCCAAGTGCGTGCACACACACACAAAACACGCAACAAAACCCCATACAGTATTTAAACTTGAAATTTCAAATTTTCCCAAAGCACAGAAAGCCTGAAAAGACCCGCTGTTCTGAAGGTTTTTTTTTTTTTTTTTATGTAAAAATATAAATCACAGCTAAATGCCATGTTGGGGATAATGAGAAATTGGGAGTTTTGACCAATTACAGTTTTAAAGGGGTTATTGAATTTTTAAACAGAGTTTTTAAAATTGTCAAGAGATGGGAAAAAAAAATGTATGTTGCAGGTATTACAAAATGGCTGCTCTGTGCAAAAAAGCAAACAATCCAAGACAACCCAACTCAAGGAATTTCCCTTTGTTTTTCTGTGAAAGGACAGAAAAGTGTATAGACTGCATACATGCTTTGAAAGCTGACCCCGGAAAACATTGGGCAAGCAGTATGTTCACCCCTTCACTGGAAAAAAAACAGAGGGGAAAGTGGACATAAAACATAGGTTTTTCTTTCCTTTTGATTCATTTCTTTGGCCCGTCAGTTCATAGAAAGGAGGGAAAAATTCCGAAACACTCTCAATTTTCCCAAATTTTTGGAAAAACAGATTAGAACCCCGAACCCTTCAAATTTCCCGAATGAATCAAACATAAAAATTTACAAACCACAGGGCCCCCCAAGGAAGTTTAAAAAATTTAAAACAAAAGAACTTAGCTTTTTTTTTTGTGATGTTACCTCTCTTGTTTCAAAGGTTTTTGTGTTTTTGGGCCGCGTACTTTTTTTTAACTTAATGTATTCTTTTAAAGGGAAATTTTTCCCAATATGTTTTCAAACCCTAGAAGATGGAAAAAAAGTGCAATTTAAAAAAAATTAAAAAAAGACAAACTCCGTAGTGAAAAAGGTTTTGCATTGTGGGGCCCCGGCTGGGAGGTCATGGGTTTTGGGTTCCCACAAGCTGTGGATTTCCGCCCCCAAACCCGGGTCCTAAACCCCCCTTGAATTTCAACCCGACCGGTTTTGGGGGGACTGGGAACCCCCACAGTCAGGTTTCCTGACCAACACTGTAGATGTCTGTATTTCTTGGGCCTGGTTGACGCCGGGATATGTTATGAAAGGAAGCGTAGAATTGTCTCAGATTGGAATGGAAATCTGTAGCATCATCTTCATCATCCTTATTCTCATCGATCGGCATTAAAAAAAAAAAAAAAAAGCCTCATTTTCTGTGGCCCTTCATGTTCTGCTCTCGTGGTGACCTCAGTTTTGATGTTCTTTCCATGTCTGTGGCTTTGATTTGATTCTGTCGGGTCACTGGTATCGGCAAATCCATGGGGGGTATGGTGGCACCCTCCAGAGGGAGAGCTCACTCACGCCGGCTCCGCGACAAAGCAATTACTGTCGTCAGTAGATGGCCTTGTAAGTGGTGTCTGTGTATGTTGGATCAGAACAGGCACCACTGAACACCATCGAAGTGACTTGGCAGAAGTGCAGTGTCTCCTCCAGTGAGTAGCCTCTTACAAACTTGACATTGACTGCTCCATGTGGATTGCCACTGCTAGGGCTGCGGTGGGACTAACAGGGCTGTGGCTGTGGACAGGGTGTCAGAATGAGCGGCGTGGGTGCGCTGCCACTGAGCTGGCACAGAAGATGGGACAGCATAGAAACGAAAAAAAAGAAAATTAAGAAAAGGTTTTGATGAAGACTAGAAAATGCCAGAGATCATAAAGAATATAACAAGAAGATGAAGAGTAAAAAGAAGATGAAAAATGAGCATGTGGAAGAATACAAACTTGAGATTACAAAAAAAAAGAAAAGAGAAATGATGATGATAATCATAACAATTGATTACCTGGTTGCATTTTGTATGTTCACCCAAATGAATTCCATTCTCATCCTGTCTCTCACTTCCCCTCCTCTCTCTTTCTGTATGATCTGTCTCTGTCTTCCCCTATGTATTTGTCTCTCTCTCTCTCCTGTCTTTTGATCTCATTCTCTCTGACTTTCTCTCTCTCTCTCTCTCTCTCTCTCTCTCACCCCACACACACACACACACACACACACACACACACACGCACACACAAACAGACACACTCACTCACACTCACACACACATACATTCACAGACATGGACACATACTCAGAGACACACTCACTCTCACTCACACTCACACACACACACACACACACACACACACACACACACACACACACACACACACACACAATCATGCAACCATACACACACACAGTTACACACATACACATTGTAAGAATGATTAAAGTAATTAAGATAGATTGACCTTTGATTTGGTAAAAATCTAAAATGAGCAAACAATGAATCAGGAATAATAGGTATTTGAACTGCGGTCAGTCTCAAATGGGTACCCTCCAGGGTTTGCAATCTGTCATGGTCAGAGGGCTTGCATGGTCCAGTGATCCCTTAGGCTGTGCTGATGGAAGGCTACTTTTTGAAAACACTTCCTTGCCTGTATAGCCAAGTTGCTGACTGGCCTAAGCACAACTTGGTAAGAGTTGATGTCCCTGTAGGGTCTCCCATGTCAAGACAGGTTAAGAATAAGGGCCCTGACAAATTGTAGCCAGCCTTTTTCCTGTTCTATCTTCTGCCTTTCTGAATGGATCTTTTATAGCTTCTCCTTTTAAAGTTTTCTTTTCCACATTCTTTTCTCTGTGGGTTTCTTAAGATCTGCTGTGTTTGCCATGTAGTGCAACCTGTGATGGACGGGAAGGAGATCCTGGTGATTGTGAGGGAGGCAGGTGCTCTCAACACGTCTCTTTGGTTCACACCTTTTTCAAACAGGTGTACACACTGGCCCAGTGTATTATTTGGCTACCTGTGCGTGGGGGTGGGTCAACACAGGCAGTTCCCAGGCTGGCCAAGGTAATCCCTGTAGCGTATGGCTCTCTGTTCCTGGGAGTTGAGCATGATCAGGGGGATAGTTTTGGTGGACTTCTGTTTGTTGTATATCCCTCCTGAAGCCTGGAAGGGTCAAGACAGTGACTTTTTGGCCCTGGCCCTGTAGCTGGACTCCATAGTGATGGGTAAGGGAGGGATGAAATAAACACAGACAAAAATGGCTTCTTCATTACTTCCTCCCCTCCCCCCCCCCCTCCTGATTTTTATCAATAATCGGTTAGAATGCAACTTGCAAACCTTTTAAGAGAACTTTAAAAGATGGAATGCATATAAGCTGAGAGGCTTTGGTTTAAGCCCGTTAGTTATACTACTATTGCTGTTTCTATTATGCAGTGCAGGTATTTGTTAGTAGTAGTCATCGTAGCACAATTTTTTTCCCATGTCCATTCTGTAGTGTTGTGACTCCGGTGAACCCATGGACACAGAGTCATAGCCACAGGACTGCTGAAGACAGGCACACGTTTCAGGGACTCGGGCCTCGGCACACAACTGACAGAGCGAGAGCAACCTGAAGTACAGTTCTTCAGTGCGGCATCCCATTGACTCTTCAGGACATTAAGGGAAGCAGAAGCAGTAGCAGAAGCAGTAATAATAGGAGCAGCAGCAGTTGTAATAGCACCATGATGTTCTGCACACAAGAGGGCACAAAGCATTGGACGCAACCCCTAATGAAGAAAAAAATGGTCAGAGATAGGGCAAATACATCTGATACAAGGCATCTATCTACAGTGAGGGGGGAAAAAGTGAGAATTTCATTGTCAGACTCTTTCGCAATTGAACATGTCAGGTCTGTGATGTAGAAGAAGAAAACTACATGCTAGGGGGAAAAAAAGAATTATGTTCAACATTTAATATGCCATTTTCCAGTTCGGTACAGCACTTACTGTGAATGCTGAACATTGAATGAGATCATGACTGGAAGTTTGACTGTGACTAGTGTGGGAGGAAAGCACAGTGAGAGCTGTTGTGAGGTATTGTCTGTTTGTAGGCCTGCTGTTCTTGTCAGCAAGTAACCACTTTTGTGTTGTGTTGTTTGTTTTTTTAATTGTGTGCACAAATAAGGCACCAAGGACTGTTAAGTGTTGGGACACAGAGTCAGAGTTCAGTACAAAGAATGTGTGCCTTGCAGCTGGAAGGTACGATTATAGTCACACAGAACTTGGTTGCAGATGTGGTGGTGGGGCAATAAATATTCTTTAAATGAACTATGGAATCTTTGTGTTTTCAGAGGCAGGAACAGCCATGGCTGGTGAAGGAAGAACCACAAGATCAGCCTTTATACAGCACAGTGCAGACCGGGTTGAACAACTGTTTTAGGTCCCCGAACAGAAGTCATGTGTGCCATCATTGCTTTGATAGCTTTGTGCTCTTCAGCAGTTTGGAGCTACATGTGGCATCCATTCATGGTGAGAAACTACATGTTGCGTCATCCATGGCCTCCACAACTGATGGTGGTATTGCTGGTAACAGTTACCAGCATCACCACCATCAGTGTGGAGGCCATTGCATCGCTATAGTTACCGTAACTACAGCAAATGTGAACAGTGGAGTGTTTAGACGGCCCTTGGGAGAGAAGTTCTGTGGAGAGAACAAAAACCAAAGCGGAAAGCACCGATACTGACATGAGAATTGAGAATGAAAAGAGCAAGCAACATGTGTGTGATGTGTGCAGTAAGGTTTTTACTAGGGCTCACAGCTTAAAGACACACAAATTAATTCATACTCGTCATAAGCCATTTGTATGTGAGGTGTGTAGTAAAACTTTTGCTAGGGCTTATCATCTGAAGACACACAGATTGATACATGTCAGCCATAAACCCTTTGTGTGTGACGTGTGCAGTAAGACTTTTACTCAGGCTTGTAACTTAAAGATGCACAAACTGATTCATGCCAGTCACAATCCATTTGTGTGTGACATATGTGGTAAAGCTTTTAGAAATGCTTATCGCTTGAAGAGACACAAAATGACTCATAAGACTAAACAATCCTTTTGTGGCCTGTGCCGTAAAGATTTCAGGTCTGCCAGTAACCTGAAGGCACACAAGCAACTCCACAAAGAAGGACGGATTTCTTCCCCATGCCCACATTGTGACACTGACTTTTTTGACTCAAGAGCCTTAAGGAAACACATAAAATCAATGCATGCACCGTATGTTTGCTCAGAGTGTGGGAAGGTTTTACCCAGTCCTGGGTATTAAAGAGCCATCTCCTGACTCACACAGGAGAGAAACCTCACACATGTTCATACTGTTCTACTGCTTTTACAAAAAAAAGTAGTGTGAAGAGACATGTCAAAGTTGTCATCAATAATAGTAGAGGCAGTGCAGCCAGCAAATACTATTTGATTCACATGGTGCATGTTACCTGTATCGATGTCCATGCAGATCCTTGTAACTGATGTATTCCTTGTGTTTGGATTGTTGCATTGTTCAATCCCTTGATCTTTTTCTTTTTCATTCTCTTGTTCAGTTCCTGGATTTTGTCTTCATGTTTCTATCCAGTACTTTTCTACAGAATATGTCAATATCTCTGTTCTAACCCACCCATCTTTATTTTGCCTGCAAACCCCTCTTTTTAAAAAAAATTTCTTCATTGTCTTACCACTTTTTACACAAACTCGCACCTTTTTGCCGACTGCCTACGAGTGAAGACGTGTTAGCGCTGTTGTTTGCATTGAAAAAATGGCAGAGTCAAAACAGAATCTAGCGTTTCTAGAAACGAAGAAGAAAAACATGAGATGACAGTAAGTGGACTGGATGTTTTTACGTATTTTTTTTTG
The DNA here is from genome assembly GCA_018398815.1 of Conus ventricosus. Taxonomy (NCBI): domain Eukaryota; kingdom Metazoa; phylum Mollusca; class Gastropoda; order Neogastropoda; family Conidae; genus Conus; species Conus ventricosus. The sequence continues at coordinate 62,964,436 of CM031613.1, forward strand.
TAGAACGATTTGATGACAAAAAATTGAAGCTTTATGAGGCTTTTAGTTAAAACCATAAGTGAAATTACACCTGTTTTACGGAAAGCTGGGCGAAAGTAAACGCTTCAGCAATCTTTGCATCGAGCCATTGGCTTGAAAGAACAAAAACTGTTTTAAAAAAATCTAATCCAAAAGTGTCATGAGAGAATTATTTGAAAAAACGAAATTTGATTGAACCCATGCTCTGTAGAAGACTGATGGAATTATCATTTTGCTTTTTCTACTACCCAAAGTTTCACAATCTTGGAATTTCGATTAACAGCCTGTATGAGAAAAGAAAGCTCAATTTAAAATATATGCAAAGTGACGTTGACTTTCGTGAGTTCTGGCAAGGCAGTTAAAACGAGGTCTTCGGCGAGCAATGTGGGCTGTGAAGAAATCAGTACCAGCCAAGGGAAGCAACTCCTGCCTAACTGTGTCAACCGTCAATCAGACGATTAACCTGAAAAGATCCTCAACAAGGCTAAAAATACGCCAGCCAAGGGAAGCAACTTCTGCCTAACTGTGTCATTCGTCGGTTCCGACAATTGACCTAAAAGGCCCTCCATAGGGCCAAAAATAATACTAAGGCAGGGTTCGTAGGGTCCTTTCAAGTCCTTTTAAGTCCTTATGAATTGGATTTTGGTTAAAAGGCCTTTTAAGTGCTTTGATTCAGCAAGTTGGTCCTTTTAACTCATCAGGAGGTCCTTTTAAGTTTTGAAAGGTACTGTTAAGTCCTGTTTTATCAAGAGAAAGAGACTTGAGAACGAAACTGAAACACCTTCAACAACCAAAACCGTACTTTTGCAAGTTGCAAAGAGTTGAAAGATGCCAACGCGATATCGTCTGAAACTCAGTACTGTACAAGGATAGTACTACTAGGCCTATAACATTAGTGCGCTTTCTGCTCAGTGGCAGACGACGTGAAGCCGCGCGCAGTGACTATGAGTCACGCCTGCTGCTTTGCTTAGCTTTGACGTCATGGGTTCCAAAGAGCAGACGCGGTGCTAATGTTTGCGGCATATAGCTGACTCAATATTTTCGGTCAAACGATCTATGTTAAAAGGTTCCCTGTATAGAAATTAATTAAAAGAGTGAGGCAATAAAGATGAAAACATATTACCCAAATAAATGTAGGTACATAACATCACGGTTTGCGAACATGCGAACATAACAAACTGCCTTGGAGAACAGCTATATGCTGCGTTCTTGAGCAGCATGTACAAGATAGATGCCTTCTCCCGTCTCTTCTCCTCCTTCCTCCTTTTTCCCTGCGCTAGCTAATTCTGACGGAGGCCTAGTTTGGAAAGTTTTAAGAAAGTTTTGTTTGCAAGCTAAACGTTCAAAATGCCGGGGAAATGTTCCTTTCAGGATAGATGGTTATCTGATAAAGTTTATTGCGAGTGGGTGAGAAGCGATACTGTGGACAAGCATTCTGCTCGGTGCCTTTTTTGTGGGGTTTCGTTGAAACTTGCATCAATGGGAGAGAGTGTCCTTAAGCAGCATGCCAAGACCGACAGACATGTGAAAAATGAACGAAAATTCAAGGCAGACACCAGATGTAACATGACTGATTTCTTTTCAACAAACAGCAGTGTGTCAAGCACAGTCGCTTCCAGTTCAACTAGCAGTACTAGTCATGCCACTGCCAGCAATGAAAGTGCGTCAGTACAAGTCCAACCACAGAAATCTACTACTAGTACTAGGCCTAGATCTAGTTTTGATCTTGACAGCGGTCGATTGAAGGCTGAAGTGTTGTGGGCAATGAAAGTTGTGGACTGCCACTACAGTTACAGATCATCAGAGCAGAGCGGAGAATTGTTCAGATCTGTGTTCTCAGACAGTGACATTGCTGCCAGATTTCAATGTGGGGAAACAAGATGCCGATACCTGACAACAGTGAAAACTCAGTAATCTACATATTTGTGAAATAAAACTTTGTGACAAAGAAACCTACAGTGACGTGAATTGCAAAGACTGAATTAACATTCAAATGGGATTAGCTGTTCCTCTGTTTATGAGAGGTAAGTGTCTGCTGTTCTGCATGTCAAAAGGTTTGGGGTGTACTGTAAAGTCATGTTGGCAAAGGTCCTTTTAAACTGATTTGAGGTCCTTATAAAGTCCTTTAAAGGTCCTTTTTTGGCTTCATGCCGACCACCTGGGAACCCTGTAAGGGAGGTAACTCCTGCAGACACCCCACCCTCCTCCACCTCACCCACCCTCCTCCACCTCAAACCCCCCCGCACCCCCCCCCCCCCACCACACACACACACACACACACACACACACACACACACCCTCCGCCCCGCCCCACACACGCACATATAACCCCACCCTCCTACCCTTTTGAGGATTTAATTTTATTATGTGTTTAACCCCTTGTCCCAAATATATCTACCTGTAATAATTATGTGTTTACAGCAATTTCTATGCACTAAATAACTCTTGAAATTATGTCCAAAAAGCGCGAAATGGCATAGATTTACACTTTTTTTTTTTTAATGCGGCTTCACAAGGGGAGTATTGTGCATGTTTTTGTCTGTACCTTTTTTTTGTTTGTCGCTGAGGAAGGCATTTTGCCGAAAATTTCTTGTCCTGTTTTGTGTCGTGCATTAAATCGTCGTTACTTCACACTTTGTTTTGTGTGCTCTTCTGCTTTTTTGTCGCAGTTTCAGTGTTTTTTTTTCCTCCTCCTGTTTTAAGCCCTGAATTCTATGAACCATCTGTACACACCTTTATGATGCAGCCGATATAAACGTGCGATCCAAATGAAAATGCTTGAATGTTGGGATTATTTGCACTGTATATGTCTCAGTTTTCCATATTCATATCCCATTTAGCAAAAGATTATAGTTGCGGACTAGATATTAATTTATGATTTGTTTATTGTCAGTAATAGATAATGCATGTGTGTAGTGAACAGGGTAATAGTGGGGAATTACTTCTGTGACAGATATAAGCGTTCCACTCACTTATTGTCTTAGGACTGATGTAGGAAATGTGATGTCCATCCATAATAGGAAAACAGCTGTTAACTTTTTGTTTTATCATGATCAAGAGTTACCGTTAGGGACTGACTTTGGAGTATATAACATTATTTTGACATATGCTATTCACAACCAGAAGAGTTATTTTGGTATTCCTGTATTATGTAGTGAAAATTTATCATTATGACCAAGATTGGAAACGTGAGGATGTAAATGATGTATCTGTGAAGATGTAATGATGTATCTGTAAGGATGTGATGATGTATCTGTGAAGATGTAGCAATGTATCTGTGAAGATATGATGATATATCTGTAAAGATGTGATTTATCTTTGAAGATATAATGTATCTGTGAAGATGTAATCATGTTGTTACGGATGGTGTGCGATGTGTGTTTTGCTGTCTTACTCTCACCTGAAGCAGTTTGGATGCGTGTACGTCTTTTTCCCTGTACACCCACACCGCACAAACACAGATAGCCAGGCAACAAGTTAAGTTTCTTCCTTTCTTTTTGCTGCCTGAACCATCAAAAACATAAACAAGTACATATTGCATAAGGACAAGCAGGCACATCAGTAAGCTCATACCACCACCATTAGGGGCGCACAACAATACCAGGTGCTATACTGACATATTAAATACATATTCCTTTTCTTCGGCGCTGGTTTCGCTGGCACCCACAGCAGTGTCATCACTGACAGTTTATGCTCTTGGCCGCGTCCGGCCCAAGCCACACAGTCTTCACACAGTGCAGAAGCCACTCACGGAAGAAGTTCGTGGAGTCCTTCAAGGGACTCGCACACAACAGAAGAAACTCGCGTCGTCCCGACGGAGAACTCTGAAGCCCTTTAACACACACGATGACTACTGACCTCTCGGTCAGCCTCTCCACATCCCTCTGGATGGAGACAGCGGTTGGTCACGGGCAGCACCCCACACCCGGTTGGCAGTCAGCTCCAGGTCGGACACGGGGCTTCACTGACACCTGGGGAACTGATGGCTACCTTGATTATCTAGCCTGCTTCCTATATATTTATCATTCTTGTTTGTCACTCTTCACATAATACATTTCACCGGAAGTTTGGACACAGTGAAAGAAGGGTGTAAGGGCCCTACGGACGTGGTTAGTTCAGCTACGTGTCATGAATCGTTTGGTTGGTTCTTTGTCAGGATCTTAACATCGACCTGATCCCCCTCCCGAGTTCGACGGCCCTGAAATGGTACAGTGTAGTCGGCAGGGCTATAGTGATAATAACTATGAGTATTTTTGATAATTAAATGCTGTAACAGAGACCACCTGCCCGACCGCTGCGAAGACAGGCTGAAAGAAGTTTCCAGTGATGCTATGATCATGATCATGCTGTTGATCTTGTTACGACAGTTAAGACGGAACACACAGGCGTGCTGTCACAAGAAAAGCACCAAAGACCTTTGAAGAGACGCGTCGCCTCAAAGCCAAAACAGCAAGAGAGCGTCGCCACCAGCAGAGACCACTACTGCATCAGCAGCAGACTTCGGTGTCTTGCCTGCTCACGACTGTGCAAATCACGACTTGGACCTCAGAGCCACTCCCGTGTGCATTGATGATTTGCGCAGATATGTCTTCCTCAAGATCGAGGGACAACCATAGCCTAATTACGAAAAGTAATAGATCTCCCAAGATCTGAAGCCCCTCCCGTTTGCACAGATGATTTGCGCAGATATGTCTTCCTCCAGATCGAGGGACATCCATGATTACGAACAGTATTAGATCTCCCAAGATCTTAGTGCATTGTTTCATGGCATTTCAGTTATCACCCATTCATTACAAAAGTGGGTGCAACGCATGTTTCTGCAGTGATGTAGCGGCAAAACGTCAATTCTACTTGTCCATAGAAGGGTCATTCTAACGCGTTACTGAGTGTAGACTGACCGCTCATGCACGTGACATTTTCTGTGTTTTTTACTACAAGTCCTGTGGTGATGATGATCATGATCATGATGTTGATGATTATAATTATGATGATAATCATGATTTTGATGATAATGATGATGGTGATTGTTACGGATGCGTTGGTGCGCGTGTCTGTTTGACTCGCAGAAATTCGGATGCGTGTACGATTTTTAATTCACACACACACACACACACACACACACACACACACACACACACACACACACACACACATTCGAAACATGGACAGTCAGGCAACAAGTTAACAGGGTTTCTTTTGTTTGTTTGTTTGTTTTTATGCTGCCCGAGCCATCAAAACACAAATAAACAAAAGCACAGCAATACACAACAATATCAGTTCAGCAGAATAACGCACGCCGTAACTCTAGGCGCACAATTCATATAGATATATAATTTTTTTTTTCTTTGGCCACGTCCGGCTCAACTCGACAGTTCACAGACGTCGCAAGTCTCGCACACAAAATATGACGTTGGTTCTAACACCACAAAGCGATGGCCCCAATACAGCAGAAGCGACGGCTCTGGTACGACTGGCCCAACAGGTCGCTGGTTCAAATACCTCAAGAGCGACGGCTCTGGTACGACTGGCCCAACAGGTCGCTGGTTCAAATACCTCAAGAGCGACGGCTCTGGTACGACTGGCCCAACAGGTCGCTGGTTCAAATACCCCAAAAGCGGCGGCTCTGGCTCGGCAGCAGCGGCGGCTCTGGCACGTCGGGTTACTGTCGACTCGCGCGTCGACCTCTCCACATCCCAGCAGGGTGGAGACAAGGGGTAGACCCGGGCGCAGTGGTAGGTAGGGTTACTGTCGACTCCCTCGTCGACCTCTCCACACCCTCGGCAGGGCAGAGACAGGGGTAGACTCTGGCTACACCCAGACCCTCTAGCAGTGGCAGGACGGGTTACTGTCGACCCCCCTCATCGACCTCTCCGCATCCTCAGCAGGGCAGAGACAGGGGTAGACTCTGGCTACACCCAGACCCTCTAGCAGTGGCAGCCAGTTCCCGGTCACACCAGGTCAACGACTTTATCTGGGGGAACTGACTACCACAGCAACTCGTCTGGAGTCCCTCTTCGGCCACTGTGAAGTTGCACTGCCGGAACTGCTATAGAGACTGCCTGATCGTTTCAGCTCACCTGACTTATACAGAGCGCAGGTGAGCAGCAGTCAGGTAAAACTAATCAACCGGTTTTCGGATGAACATGTTCCGGCAAACACGGTTGTAAAAATTTGTGACCGGACAAAAATCGGTCCGTCACAATGATGATGATGATCATAATTATGATGATGATCATCATTATCATGATAATGATGATCATCATGATTCTGATCATTATCATGATGATGATGACGACGATGATAATGGTGATGCAGGAATGAATCGGCCAACCTTTCAGGCAGTTATGATGGAGAGCAGTACTCTCCAGTCAGGTGACAAAGCGAGTTGCAGCCTGTCATCCCGTCACCCCATCACCCTGTCCACCCCGTCACCCTGTCACACAGACACACTTCATCTTCTGTCCTGTGAACAACTGACAATTCTATTATACACGGCACTCCAAGTCTACGATGCCTAGGGGTGGGGTGAGGGAGGGGGGTGCATAATTATGTCTGTCTGTGTGTGCGTGCGTTCGTGCCTACGCGCGCATGTGAGTGAGAGTGTGTGTGTGTGCTAACGCATTAGTCTCTGTGTGAGCGTACTAGTGCATTAATGTGAGTGTGTGTGTGTATCTGTGTTTGTGTGTCTGTGGTCTGCTTCCAACGATCCTAGTCTCCCTCTCTTCAGCTCCCTTTCTCTCCCCCCCCCCCCCCCCCTGCTCCCCCATCGCTCTCCCTCCAGTCTCCCACTCCCCCACCTCTCTGTCTCTGAAAACAAGTTTAAATCCATTAGAAAAAAAAAAGAAGAATGGAGAGAAAAGAATATAATTCAAAGTGATCGATGCCAAGAGGATGTGTTGCTATGTGAGGAAGAAAACGGGGCAGGAGCAGGACTTGAATGAAGACATTTCTATAACCAGCCGCCGTGGCGAAGTGGTTAGCGTCGCGGACTCCGGGCTGGGAGGTCTTGGGTTCGAATCCCATCAGAGCCATGTGGGTTTTTCTGCCCCGACCGGCACCTACCCAGAGTTCAGTTTGCTGCGGACTCGGTTGGGAAGACTGGAACCATACAGTCGAGTTTCATCCACTTAATGGATGCGTTTCTGAGAGTGTTGCTCAAATTTCTGACCAACACTGCAGGTGCCTGTATCTCTCGGGCCTGGTTGACGCCGGGATATATTATGAAAGGAAGCGTATGAGTACAGCCGTGTCATGTAGTCTCGGACCGAAATGGAAATCCGTAGCATCATCTTAATCATCCTCATTCTCATCGATCAGCATTAAAAAAAAAAAAAAAAGAAAGTCTCAAATTCTGTGGCCCTTCATGCCCTGCTCTCATGGTGACCTCAATTTCGATGTCCTCTCCACGTCTGTAGTCTTGGTTTGGTTCCGTCGGTATCGGTGAGTCCATGGGGGCTGTCGCTGGACGGACGTGGTGGCGCCCTCCGGAGGCAGAGCTCACTCACGCCGGCCCAGCGACTAAGCAATTATTGTCGTCAGTAGGGGGCTTAGTAGGTGGTGTCCTGCGTATGTTAGATCAGAACAGGCGCCACTGAACACCACCGAAGTGACTCGGCAGCAGTGCAGTGTCTCCTCCGATGGGTTGCCTCTTGACGATTTGACATTGACTGCTCCCTGTAGATTGCCGGTGCCGGGGCTGCGGCGGGGCCGATCGGGCTGTGGCTGTGGACGGGTTGTCGGAATGAGCGGCGTGGGTGCACTGTCTCTGAGGTGGCGCAGAGGTTGGGACAGCAAAAAAAAAAAGAAAAAAAAAGACAATTCTATACTTCACTCCCACAGCCTGTTGGGCTCTCTCCCAAAACATGGCAACACGAGAGAGAGAGGCTGGCAGAAAGGGGGGACAGACAGACAAACAAACAGAGACAGAGAAAGACAGAAATAGAGAAAGAAATGCAGACAGGCTGACAGAAAGGGGGGGGGGGGGGGGGCAGAAAAGAGGTAGACAGTCAGACTAACTGACTGACACATTGAGAGAGAGGGGGAGGGAGAGTGGTTCTAGCAGCATTGCGCATGTCTGTGGGGACCGAATGCTGTGGTCAACGTCCTCCTTCCTTTCAGGGTCCATTAACATTACATGGGACTTTTCTCCGTTCACCATCAGACATCTGCTTCCTCAGTCTGAAACCTGCTTTGAAGATCCAATCACCTACACAGAACGCCAAGCTCTTTTTCTTTTGTACCTACAATTATAAAAACTACCTTGCATCCATTCTTTCAACGTCTTTTGTGCGCGCACGTGTATTTTAAGGAGAGGAGTCTTGGACTTAAAGATGGGGTGTTGGGGCTCATGTTTTGGAATGTGTGTGTGGGGTGGGAGAAGGGGCGGTGGGGTGCGAGTGCGTGCGAACGCAATTATGTTAGTTTGAGTATAGTGAGGAATAGATGTCTCTATCTCTGAGAAGGGGAAGCTCAATTTCCCGATTAATTACGTTATCTAATTGTTAATTTGCTTACTAATTAGCATTACCGTAATGTCAACGGTTTGCTATCGCATTATTAGCTGCTGAGTTATGTAATTCACTACTGTTGTCCACAATGAAATATGGCAGCGTGTTGTACCTTTGTGACAAGATTCATTCAGTTTGTGAAATATTTCGGTCAAAGACACCTTTCAGCATATGTACTGTCTGTTTACTCCACAAATAAAGACACAAAAACTGTTTCTAAGTCCAATATGTTTTAGTTTTGTAATCTACATAAACTCAATAGCTATTATGGTCCACACATGTTAGCTTCAGTTAGAAGGTCGCAACTTTTATTTTTTTAATTTGAACTCTAATGTAAATATCCTGAATGTGTATGATATATATATATATATATATATATATAGATAGATAGATATCATACACATTCCAAGAACTGGCCCTCAGCACTTGTGCCTTAAGAGGTTATCTTTTTATATTTTCTACTTTTCACAAGAAAATGTAGCTTGTTTTGCTCTTTCATGATTTTCTTTTGCTTCTTACGTGGCACCTTTGGTTGTTTTTTTTTTTGAAAACTCAACAAACATACTACGGTATTGCACACCAGCCTTTTCTGGGATAACATTCTTCTTAAAACCGAAAAGGCCGAGGAGCCAAGTTACCACTTTCCGCGGTCACTGAGGAGAAACAATCAGGTTGCGAAATACCGGTATCTGACCAGGAGTTATATGTTAGTGAGTTTCCTCCCTATTGGAGATTGTTTCCCCCTGTAGACTATAAGCTTGCTGAAGGCTCATTTTGAGAAGCGTTTATTATTCCCCATTCACCCTCTCAAGCACATACTGTTAGTTAGGCAGAATTATCTACCACTGCAGATGTGAATGCTTATCTCCCCGTATTTTTTCAATCTAAGACATAAGAGCAGGCTTTGTTTATAATTGAATGTATATATATATATATATATATATATATATATATATATATATATAATGATGTGTGTGTGTGTGTGCTAATGGCGTCATACAATATATACTAAGTCTGTGGTGGGCGAATATACATAGTAAGTCTGTGCTAATAACGTTATACAGGTAGGGTTTAGATGGCAAAGTGCTTTATTTATGTATTTTTTCGACAATTTGCTGTGGCATGTGCGTCCAGCGTGTGTCAGTCTGCTCTGCCTTAAAAATGTGAATAATTTAATCGCTATGTGGCCAGTTATTGAGGAGGAGAACTGTGGTTGTGATGTCACAGTTGGTTGTTAGTTCGTGTTTCCATGACGAGACTTCTTTCCTCTGTGGTGACCGCCCTAAACGGACAATGCTATATCAGCTGGGATGTAACTACACAGAAGCTGAACCTGATTTTCCTCCAGTTATTTCTTTTCAAAATGATCATCACGTGCACAGAACAACTCAATCATATGCAGTAATGCCTTACAAAATGGCAAAATAAATAATCATTCACTGGATTGCAAGACAGTTTCATAGAAAGCTAGATTTTAAAAAGGGTTTAAATAAACGAAGAAATGGATGTCACACACACACACACACAACACACACACACACACACACACAACACATTTCAAACGATTAAATCAAAATTCGTTCCTCAGTTTATTTACACGTCCAGGGCATAAAATAAAGAATAAAAATTTGAACAGTATTCATAAGATAAAGCTTGATTCCCGCACGGATCGCACAGATGTCTTCCTGTGCACGTCAACACGCAGTGGTCTCCCTTGCTTCAGTGTCATTACCACATCTACCGCCCTTGTGTTCCTGAAACATGAGAAAAAAGTAATACGAGAGATTCAGATTCAGATGATTTTTTCCACAGTTGGTCATAGCCCCTAATGTGTGTGAACATGTAAAGCACAATGACTACGAACAATGATATATGATACGGATGAAAAGGAAATCGTTGTCACATATTCAAGAAGAACAATTTGAAAGAGAGAGAGAGAGATTTGTCTGTAGTGTATAACTTCATGGTTACCCAGATTACTCTGTGTGAAATTCGGATTGTTGTGTGTGGTGAGAGCTTGTCACTATGGTACAGCTCACATTCCCCCTCCCCTTCCCTCCGCTCTTCTTTTTCTCCGTCTTTTTTCTGGTTTTTTTCAGCTATCAAAGCAATGTTTATGGAGACTTTTCTGTCGATGATTCCTGTATTGCACGTGTACTTACTGCATGCTGCGTACAGGGTCTCGGGGTGTGTCATGGTGAAAATGTTGTGGGTGTGTGTGTGTGTCGCGTGTTGCGCGCGCGCACGGAAACACCTGAACTGGAGAAGAGTTGGCTGAGTTTCATCGAGCTGTTGAGGGACGTTGGTCTGATCACTATCTACCGGTCAGCTGTGGGGGCTGTAGTAAAACCCCCGAACGTAGTGAAGCGCACACTATTCCATGCTCTAGTCTTTCTTCAAGTGTGCATCCATGATGGGAATGGCGTTACAATGTACAGTGTCTGCTTTTTCGACGTGGGCACTGTTTTGATGACCGCTTGAGCAGCAGGTAAACTCAGGTACCTATTACAAGGAATTGCAGAGAATTCGACTGATCACGCAGCTCCCCTCAGCCCCCCCCCCCCCCCCCCCCCCCCCCACTCCTCCCTACATACACACCCACACGTAAGTGTGTACAGGAAACAGGGATGTAATATAAAGAAGATGTTCACACAGTCGCATCTTGGATTCTGCCGTTAACCGTTCCCAATCCGCTTCATCCCGATACAAATCGAGTGTGATGTTTGTTACGGCGACGGGTCAGAAAGAAAATCTATTCCGAATGTTTAGCGCCATCTTTTTCCCCTGTTAACCACAAACAGTCAAGTCCTGGGACTGGTGGGTGAAATGATGGGGTTCTTACTCTACTTATTTGCACAGCATTTCTGTTACTGTTGTGATCATACATCACATTTTAACGTTTACATCTTTTTAACAATCACCTGACGTGATGTGAAAGATGTGAGCGGCGAGTAATAACCAAGGGAAATAACTTCTGTTCCCATGGCGACACAGTTACTTGTATCCAATGCTACGAGTGGTTCCCAGTGTGCATTGCATAAATGCGCACCAGTGACACATGAAAAACAAAGAAACCTCCCTGAAAATCATCTTAAAACACCCAGATCCGACACACGCACACGGCTTCACCAGCCTGGAGCAAAAGGCAACGTTGGTCATGAATAACACTTAATTTTTACGGTACATCAGAGCCAGAACCATGTATCTATTAGTCCAGAGACACGTACGTGGTTGTGGCTCTGATTTTTTATTTACTTGTTGCCTTGTGTTTCTGTGCCTTTTGTTTCCCTGATGTGGCTCTGTGTATTCTTTCTGCTGCTGATATCACTGTGTGTATTTTTTCTACTGCTGATGTTGCTTTTTGTATTTCTTCCACTGCTGATGTCGCGGTATACATGTATTTCTTTTGTTGCTGATGTTGATGTGTGTATTTCTTCCGCTGCTGATGTCGCTGTGTGTTTTTCTACTGCAAATGTTGCGGTGTGTATTTCTTCTGCTGATGTGACTGTGTGTATTTCTTCTACTGATGAAACTGTATATTTCTTCTCTGCTGATGTGACTGTGTGTGAAGTTTCTATGTGTTCTGTGCCTCTCGTCTGGTTGTGCTAATGGGCTGGGAGAGAAGGGGCACCACAAATAGTATTAGTTTGGCGTCATGGCCATGGAACTGTTCCACCACGGGAGCCGAAGTTACCGTCCTTGTTTCTTACGTCATAGCAGCCACTGAGAGGACGGTGGCAGCGAACTGCAATGGTCACTGAGCCAGTGTTCTCAGGGCAGCCTTACCTCCTTCACGATCACTTTGTCGCCGCGCTCCTTGATGACGATCTTGTCCCGGCCGTCACGGATGACTGTTTCGCTGACATGTGGATGGTGGTGACGATGATGATGACCAAACCCTTCCTGGACCACGATCCTCTCGTTAAACCCCGGGAGACCAGCTCTGATCACCACCTGCACACCGTTTATATATATATATATATATATATATAGAGAGAGAGAGAGAGAGAGAGAGATGTGTGTGTGTGTCTGTGTCTGTGTCTGTGTGTGCATGCGTGCGTGCATGCGTGTGTGAGAGAGAGAGGTTTATGTATGTGTGAGATGCACGGTGTTAATCGCACGCGCAATACGTAACATGACGTTTGCGTTTCTTGAAGGTACCCTTTTTCCTGTCAAACACCAAGTGTGGGTAAACACCCTTTAGATGTATGGATCGATCTTAATACCCAACAGTTGAGGGAAAGAGCCCCCGGTGTGTCAGTGGTTGGAGGTCACCGTGACAAGAATTGACACACTTAGATAGCAGCGTACTGAAAGGACGGCTGAAAGTAAACAAAGTCACGAGAAGCGTATGGAATGACCCGCTGGTGTGACCTACCGTTAGCCCGCTTCTCCACGGCCAGTCACCAAGTTATCTGATACAGACTAACACTGGTGACATCACCCACAGTGACCCGGGCCACCCCATGGTGAGCAGGCCACAGCCAAGCACAACACGACGTGATAACAGACTGATAGCCATACACCCCGAGCACGAAACAGAGGACAGCAATACTATGGACATCATGCTGCTGGCCGGGATCAAGGTCCAACCATTTCAGTCACACACACACACACACACACACACACACCCTCTCTCTCTCTCTCTCTCTCTCTCTCTCTCTCTCTCTCTCTCTCTCTCTCTCTCTCTCTCCACACACACACACACACACACACACACACACACACACATTTTACTGTCTCTGATATTGTTTTACACCTTCATTGTTTATTTATTTCAAAATTTCATCTGTTTTTTTTATGGATAGAGGTTAAACTGAAGACGCACAGGCACTCTCTCTCTCTCTCTCTCTCTCTCTCTCTCTCTCTCTCTCACCTTGTCATGACAAGGCCGGCGCGGCTCCACCACGAAGGTAGTCGAAGGGACTGGAGGAGGAGGAGGGTAAGCTGTCGGGTACTGGGGTGGAGGGGGTTGTAGTGGGGGCGCCGGAGGCTGGATAAGGGTAGGGGGCAGCGCCAGCCGGGGTAGGCTGTGGCGGGTAGCCCGGGGGATTGGTGCCGGGATAGGCGGGTGGGTACCCGGGATAACCTGCTCCACCTGCCATGACCACAGCCATTGCACTGTTAATGCAAGGAGAGAGAGATGGGGGAGGGAGAGAGGGGGGGGAGGAGAGGAAGAGAGAGAGGAGGGATCTGTGAGTGCGTGTGCATGCGCGCGTCCGTTGTTCATTGTTGAAAGCACACACAAAAAAAGTCAATGACTAAAGAAACGGTTAAAAAAAGAAAGAAAAAGAGAAGGAAGAAAGAAACTGGACATCTTTGTTCTTTCTTGCCGGGGCGAGACGGGGGAATCAGACAGGCCAAGTGCGCCTGTTCACACAGACCTCCAGACAGGCCAAGTCTGCCCGTTCACACAGACCTCCAGACAGGCCAAGTCTGCCCGTTCACACAGAGCCAAGTCTGCCCGTTCACACAGAGCCAAGTCTGCCCGTTCACGCAGACCTCCAGACAGGCCAAGTGCGCCTGTTCAGACAGACCTCCAGCAACTCTGTCACGCTGAATTGAGGTCTGGACGGACAATCAACCAATGAGTGTTTGAGTGAGTGATTAGGCTCATCTATCGAGTGAATCAACACCTGTTTCCACTTGTTCAGCCAGGTTGGCTGTTGGTGGTGTGGTGGTGGTTGTTTTGTCCCCGGTCATGCCTGTGCGCCGGTATTCAGTCATTCAAACTAACCTTGACTGACACTGGTTTTATGAGGTACACTTCTCTTGTCATGACTTTTTTTTTTAAACTCAATTTTGTGTTGTTGTTTTTTATTCTGATCTGTGGCAGCGAGTGCTGCTTATCACTGTGAACGATGCCACCGTTATTTCCCCCACTGTCCGCCCGGAAGATGCGTGGAGACCCGCCACCCCCTGATGACAATGGCCTGTCTGCCTGCACTGCATTGATTACCTGGGACAGCTTCTTTGACCATTACTCACAGTCTAGTCGAAAACGGGGAACAACAACAAAAAATTCGCATAGCTTCCCAAACATGCAATATGGCTTCCCTTCTCCCCACCCCAGCCCACTACTCCCATTTCCCCGGAGACAGTATGCTAACCACTGATCCACCGCTGTGCACACCGATCACGCGCCTGTCTATGACGTGTCACCGCACGTGACCTTGAACACCACGTGATGGTGGAAGAGGGAGGTAGCGGAAGTCAGCTACATAGATGACGCCCACCATGTTTAGCTCGAAAGAAGGGCCTCTCACCTCCATCACATCGGTGTATCAGCGGCTGTCACGTATTTTTCCGTTTTGACTTCCCTTGACGGAAATTATGAACTCTCCCCTCTCTCTCTCTCTCTCTCTCTCTCTCTCTCTCTCCTCTCTCTCTCTCTCTCTCCTCTTCATTATTATTATTCTCATTTATATTTTTTTAAATTTTTTTTGTTATTATTATTTTTGTTGTTGTTTTGTTTATTATTATTCTTATTTTTTGTTTTGTTTTCATTTATCTTCTATTTTCATTTGATGTTCCTCTATGATTACATGACCGCTTTGCTTGCTTCTTTGATTTCTTACATTAATTGATTTCACTGCATGTTGTAGTCCCTACTCAGGGCGAGGACTGGGTGTAAAAAAAGCACGTTAGTGCTTATCTATTATCCTCGTAAATAAAGAATTTTGTCTTGTCTTGTCTTGTCTCTCTCTCTCTCTCTCTCTCTCTCTCTCTCTCTCTCTCTCTCTCTAAATTCACATTTATTTTAATTCCGAATCGTATTGTTGTTCTAGTCACTTTTTGCATGCTTCTTTTGTTGCTTTATCTATTTTGCATTGTTGACCTTCTCAGGGCGAGGACTGGATGTAAGAAAAAGCACACCAGTGCTTATCTATTATCCTCGTAAATAAAGAATTTTGTCTTGTCTTCTCTCTTCTCTCTCTCTCTCTCTCTCTCTCTGCTTTTTATTTCAGCAGCTCATTTTCACTGACTTGCTTCTTGGTGGTGGCTGTTATTGTTAGTTTGTTTCGTTTGATGTTGTTTGTTTGCATAATCATGTTTTGATGCAATACATTGTACCGTTTAGAGGATAGTAAAGGCAAGTATGAAAAATGGCTGACGAAGCTAATACTTTTACCGTTATGAAATAAAGAGTCATTGTTACTCTCATTGTCATTCTCTCTCTCTCTCTCTCTCCTCTCTCTCTCTCTCTCTCTCTCTCTCTCTCTCACCACACACCACACACACACACACCACACACACACACACACACAGATCACTAAAACGAAACTGAACCCAGCAGGCGTTAATAACGAGCGTGGTATCAGAGCACAGGTCTATATCCTCGTCGGTCTGCTGGCTTGTGACTTATGACGAGTAACTCCGGTAGTGTTTATAGACCATCATTTTAGCACTATTAGCGACATGTATGGGTGCATTACAGTCCAAAGATTGTACCAAATGGTATTTCACAAATACCAGAAAGGTTCAGCACATACATAGCCTATCATGAACACACACACACACACACACACACACACGACACACACACACACACACAACAACACACACACACCACACACCACCACCACTACCACACACCAAACGAAGACACACAACACACACACACACACACAAGCAACACACAACACACACACACGCACTACTACACAACGGTACCCACCAACGTAACACAACACACACCAAAACACGACACACACACAGCCTACACACACCACACACATAACAGAGAGGAAAAAAAAAAGGCTAAAAACGTAAAGTAAGAACAAGTAACGCACATTTCTAAAAAGGCCTACCACAGCCTCTACTCTTGTACAACGGAAAACGACATTCTACACAGGCCTACACACACGCCTCTACTCCTCAGTGAAAACAGTGAAAACGACATTCTACACAGGCCTACACACACGCCTCTACTCCTCAGTGAAAACAGTGAACTAGGCAAGAAATGAATCCTCATGATAAAAAGTGTTGACAATGGAGGCACCGGTGCCACACTTACCTGGATACTGTGCCATTGCAGACTGAAACTCAATGATGCTCTCACTCAACAAGTGACCACGAACAGCGCTGTCACGCTTTATATACATCTATGTCGCTCATCACGAGACAGGGAAACAACACCTATTAATAGATCCTTCCCTGTCCAGTGTTTGAAACACGGTGTGCGTGCGTTGTGTGTGTGTGTGTGTGTGTGTGTGTGTGTGTGTGTGTGTGTGTGTGGTGTGTGCGCGCCGTACGTGTGTGTGTGTCGTGTGTGTGTGTGTGTGTGTGATTAGTCCTGGCACATGTCGCAAGATTCGACAGTTCAAAATGTACCGACGTGGGCCTGCTTGAAATACATCACTGAAGCTAGAAGCTTGCCAGTCTAGAGGACGGGCAGTGTTCTCGTCAACAAATTTGTTTTTGTTCAACCCTCATAACGTCAGAAAAAAACACTCACAATATATATATGTGTGTGTGTGTGTGTGTGTGTGTGTGTGTGTGTCTGTCTGTGTCTGTGTGTCTGTGTCTGTGTCTGTGTGCGTTCACGCGCGCGCGCGCGTGTGTGTGTCTGTGTGACCGTCTATCTCTTCCGTGTGAGTTGGCTTCCACCCCCACCCCTCCTTTTTTTTTCAGTAGTTCATTGTAACAAACATTTCACTGAAACACAGACGTCGAGCCCGAACGAAGCCCAAACTCGATGGTAAATAGGGCCGTCGACAGCTGTGGAGATATCGCTGACGTGCCGGGTTAGTCACTTCTGGCCAATCAATGGGGTCAGGATCGCTCCTTTTTGTGCAATACCCGCCACGCTCACTCTCCCCCTCCCACCCCATCACCCCCCCCCCCCCCGCCCCCCCGCCCGCCTCATCTTCCCCTCGTTCCCCATTCCCGGCCTCCTCTCTCTTCCCTCCCAATGCCAATGAAAACAAAATGTTTGTGTGGGTGGTATAGACTTTTGAAATCAGGCGTAAAGTGTTCAGTGCAACTGAAGACGTTGAGTCATGCACAAGGCTGCACGGTGCGTCTGCCGTCCTCAATCCCTTGCTACACACACTCGGCGAGTTGTGTACCTGTCACGCCAGAACTGGTCACCGGCTTCTTTTTACCCGTAAACAACGACTAAGCCTTGTATTGATAACTTGGCGTTTTCTGTTAGACGAGCGTTGAATTGTGGCGACTCCAAGGTGAGTGTTATTAGCACTACATGAAGAGGTATCTCAATTTGTGAATAAAATGAACTCTGTGAGCATGCAAAGTTAAAATTCAGATCGGTTTGCTACACAAAATTTCTCTCCCCCCCCACCCCCTTAATTGTTGTTTCTATTATTTTTGTTTTGTTTTGCTTTGTTTTTGTTGAGAGAGACAGAGAGAGAAGAGAGAGGGATGGATGACATTTTGATGTTTTACTGTCATTAGCTATAAAGCCCTTGTGACAGGGGGTAAAAAATGATTTGATTTCAGCGGCAAAGTCGGGGGGGGGGGGGGGGGGGGGGGGGGGATGGGCACTATCTTAGAAGGAAAAGTGAGGAAAAAGGGTTTAAAAAGATGAAACAGAGAGAGAGAGAGAGAGAGAGAGAGAAACAAGCGCGCGCGCCGTAAGCTGATTTCTAATGAGGTCATATTTACATGACGTCACAATAGCGATAACGGATTGAAGTATTCGACTGTTCTGCTGCAGGTTTCAGTTTCCCCATGACATCTGTGCTGAGTTCCGATCAACTTTTCAGTTTTCTCCAAGTTTGCAACTGACATTCTGTGGTAAACTGTGGTAATGACTTGACTGATCTGCAGACGGTCATAGCGAATACTATTATTTAATCCTTCTATTGATCTCTGCCAATTCTGCAGTCTTCTAGTCTTTCTGTTGTGGCCTTCCATGGTAATTCTGTGTGGAGGTCGATTAACTCGCCAAATTTCTCCACGCGGTAAATACCACCGTTCCACTCGCCTTCAAGCATGATTCTCCCAAGTGTTTTGCTTTGGTTAATGAGGAAACATCTTCATGTTTTCTATTAATGCTGAATAAACACACAGTTGGCGCGTTCATTGTTTAAATGAACCCAACCTTAACATTTGACAGAAAGGAGCCGTCTCTCAAAAAAGGGGGTTGGGTCGAGGGAGAGGGTGTTTTCATGTAAGGTTTTGAATAGGAGTCTCCAACTGGATAACTTTAACTTCTCTTGGTAATGTTTTCGCCGCGATAATGTTTTCTGTTGTGGCCTTCCATGGTAATTCTGTGGGAGGTCGATTAACTCGCCAAATTTCTCCACGCGGTAAATACCACCGTTCCACTCGCCTTCAAGCATGATTCTCCCAAGTGTTTTGCTTTGGTTAATGAGGAAACATCTTCATGTTTTCTATTAATGCTGAATAAACACACAGTTGGCGCGTTCATTGTTTAAATGAACCCAACCTTAACATTTGACAGAAAGGAGCCGTCTCTCAAAAAAGGGGGTTGGGTCGAGGGAGAGGGTGTTATCATGTAAGGTTTTGAATAGGAGTCTCCAACTGGATAACTTTAACTTCTCTTGGTAATGTTTTCGCCGCGATAATGTTTTTGTGTGTTACACCGAGGGTTCCCCCGAAGTCGGAGTGTGGCTGCCCATGTGGCGGGGTAATCAAAACGGTCACACACGTAATGTTCTCATCCCCAGCTGATGCATTTGTACCATAGTGTTAAAGTACTTCGGCTGTTTGGATGATCCCTGGAGTCTTTTAGCCAGGGTACGACAACAACAACAACAACAACAACACCGAGGGGTGCAGTGCCGTGTGGAACGGCTTTTTTGGGAAAAATTTCTGTGCGGTCTGCCCCCGTTAATCTTACTCGCGCTGGCAATTTTTTTCCCCATTTTTCTTTGCTTTTTTTTTTTTTTGTAAGAGAGAGAGAGAGAGAGAGAGTGTGTGTGCGTTTGTTTGATTGATTTGTTGATGATTTAATTTAGAGTCTGTTCACAACGATGGTGATATTAGACTATAAAATATATATATATATAGTTGAGTGTTGTACGTGTGCGTGCGTGCATGCATGCCCGCGTGCGCGCGCCTGTGTGTTTGTGTGTGTGTGTGAGAGAGAGGGGAGAGAGCGTGTGTGTGTGCGCGCGCACGCGCGCGGCACAAATACATGAAAGTTTGCCTATTAACGACCATAACAATTATAAAATGATAAATCAATTGCAACAATGAATAACAGAACCGTGTGTGTGTGTTGAAGCCCCTTATAGTCTTTGACCAGAAGAGACTTCACACTAGTTTCTTTTGGTGGCAATGTCAGCAAGCCAGTCGTTTTGGCAGTGTGGGGACCAGGTAAGGACACTGCGGATACTGTCCGGGAAACACAGCGCCATTCTGTGCTGACTCTGTGCCATGTGGCTGGTAGTGGGGGCAGCCTGGGCACCTTTTATCCGTCTTTTTTTTTTGGGGGGGGGGGGGGGGGGCTGTTTTGTGTGACGTAAGTTTGAAAATCGAGTGAAATGGTAAGCACAGTAAGCATTCCTGATAGACAGTTGAAGATATTGTGGGGTGTGAGTGTGTTGTTGTTGTTGATGATGCAGTTGCTGTTGTTGTTGCTTGCTGCTGCTGTTGTTGTTACCATTACATCTGATTCCAGAAGCAAACTGTTATCATTTGATTGTCTGCCAGCGATTCCTTAGATCGACAGCGGGTGTATCAGTCTGACGGAATATTTAGATCGACAGCGGGTGCATCAGGGGACGGAATCTTTTGATCGACAGGGGTGCATCAGTCTGACGGAATCTTTAGGTCAACAGCGGTGCAGCAGCCTGACGGAATCTTTAGGTCGACGCGGGTGCAGCAGTCTGACGGAATTCTTTAGGTCGACAGCGGGTGGGAGCAGTCTGACGGAATCTTTAGATCGACAGCGGGTGCAGCAGTCTGACGGAATCTTAAGGGCGACAGCGGGTGCAGCAGTCTGACGGAATCTTAAGTTCGGGAGCGGGTGCAGCAGTGTGACGGAATCTTTTAGGTCGACAGCGGGTGCAGCAGTCTGACGGAATCTTAGGTCGGCAGCGGGTGCAGCATCTGACGGAATCTTTTAGATCGACAGCGGGGTGCAGCAGTGTGACGGAATCTTTTGGTCGGCCCGCGGGAGCAGCAGGGTTTACGGAATCTTTAGGTCGGCAGCGGGTGCAGCAGTCTGACGGAATCTTTAGATCGACAGGGGGGTGCAGCAGTGTGACGGAATCTTTTGATCGACGCGGGTGCAGCAGGTGTGACGGAATCTTAAGGTCGACAGCGGGTGCGGCAGTCGACGGAATCTTAAGGTCGAACGGTGCAGCAGTCGGACGGAATCCTCACCGACGTTTCCAATGTAACATGGGTACTTTTAAATGTTTTCCACACAAGACATTCCACAGGTGTTTTCTCAAACAATGAACTTGTTTTTATTGTAATTCTTTCCACCTCAGCAGGGACAAAAATGCTTTTCATTTTTCTTTGAACCAGTGAAGATGATACTGGTCTTGGTACAAACAAAAAATGAACTTCCTTTCAGCACAGAAAAACCCCAGTCCTGTCAGCGCAAATTCCATCAGAAAGCAGCAAAGGGAGATCATCGTGTCTTCGTCTTCCACTAGCAGTTCTGCAGATTACAAAATGCGGCCGACATCTCCCAAAATTTTGGGTGGATGTATAAACTGGGTGGGGAAAAGAAAGTATTTCAGAGTTGTCTGCCCTTTTTTGCCCATCACGGGCTTTGGTGGGCACATTATGCTCTATTGTGGTCATGTAATACCTTTGTCAAAGAAAGGTTTTTCCCGTCTTGTCCTTTCCTCTCTCATTCTTTTCTTCCAGAACTAGCATAAACAGAGATGAATACCCACCTGTCAGAAGAAGAAGAAGAAGTTATGAAACAAAATTACTGATACCGAAAGAAG
>CM031613.1:62988356-63017382 GCA_018398815.1 Conus ventricosus
GGCATTACAGAAGGGACGCACTGGACCAGGTACTGCTATGTGCTGCAGGACGACGGGCACTTTCGTCGCTATAAACAAAGGGAGACAACAAAGCGACAGAGAAGTGAAGCTGACCGACAAGCGCAATAAAGATCAGAACCGGAGATAAGAGCCGGTTCGACAGTAGGTCACGAAGAGTGGAGGTGTCACGTACTACCACTGAAGGAGGGGTCTGTCCTCTTAGATGCTTACGTACCATAAGACAAAAGAGAGCTGTAGAATATCGAGTATCAAATTTGGGATTGTGTCGACGTTTTGTTGTTGCTGTTTTTTTTTCGTGATGTAACAGTCAAAAGATGAAAATCATAAAACTGTACCGGCCAGTGCCATTTACATACTTCCCACGCAAGCCCTCTTTTGGAACCATCAGAGGACTTGGAATAGATGTTTCTCGGAAACGTTAATGGTGTGGATGTATTGTTGACAAAAAGGAAGCTTCTAAGTGAATAAGTAATCACCCAGTTTTTATCGCGTGTGTGTGTGTGTGTGTGTGTGTGTGTGCGTGCGTGCGTGCGTGCGTGCGTGCGTGTGTGTGTGTGTGTGTGTGTGTGTGTGTGTGTGTGTGTGTGTGTCCCCATTGTCAACTTTAAATTTGACTTTCTTTCCAGTTTCAAGCGCTAGTCTCATCAAACTGGCAGAAGAATGAGTATTGTGAGACATTTCCAGCCATTCCCTGTTCGAAGATGTTGCAAATGGCTATGGCCGCGAGTCCGTGAATTACTTTATCCGCAAAAACATACTAAAATTGACGTTTAGTTTATTTCATTCGTTAACGGAATATACCAAGAGTAACTGCTGGCCGTCAATGCAGAAACAAAAAACGAAAGCCCTTCCTAAACGTAAACGTCAAACCATGCATAAACTATGCAGATATGACTTGGAACGGCCGGAGCAAATCTTATTAACACGTGTAGGTCAAGAAAGGAAATAATGAAAGTGCCGAGATGACGTATGAAAGGTTTTGTGGGTGTCAGGTGGATAGCGAGATGACGAGTCAAAATGTGTTGTGGGTGTCAGGTGGAAAGCGAGATGTCGAGTCAAAAGGTTTTGTGGGTGTCAGGTGGAAAGCGAGATGACGTGTCAAAAGGTTTTGTGGTGTCAGGTGGAAAGCGAGATGACGTGTCAAAAGGTTTTGTGGGTGTCAGGTGGAAAGCGAGATGACGTGTCAAAAGGTTTTGTGGGTGTCAGGTGGAAAGCGAGATGACGAGTCAAAAGGTTTTGTGTGTCAGGTGGAAAGCGAGATGACGTGTCAAAAGGTTTTGTGGGTGTCAGGTGGAAAGCAAGATGACGCGTCACAATGTGTTGTGGGTGTCAGGTGGAAAGCGAGATGACGTGTCAAAAGATTTTGTGGGTGTCAGGTGGAAAGCGAGATGACGAGTCAAAAGGTTTTGTGGGTGTCAGGTGGAAAGCGAGATGACGTGTCAAAAGGTTTTGTTGGTGTCAGGTGGAAAGCGAGATGACGAGTCAAAAGGTTTTGTGGGTGTCAGGTGGAAAGCGAGATGACGTGTCAAAATGTGTTGTGGGTGTCAGGTGGGTAGTCCTTTGTGATGACTTGGCCCTTTTTCCCATTTAGCTTCATTTTTTCTCTGGCAAGCAGCTTTAGAAAATGTCTGATTGTTACATTCTTTTGCTTGTTGTTGTAAACCTTTGTTGTGTCATTTGGCTTTACTCTTTCTTTGACAAGCATGTTCAAAAGATTATATTTTGTTAGATTTTTGTTTGTCTTTGTAATCATTTGTCACATACTTTTGTTCTATTCTGTATCTATTTGTATTTGTTATTCTTCTCAAGAAGTTTGTGCTTTAATCTGTTCTGGTGCATAAATTTGTGGAAATCTTATTCTGTTTTTTGTTTGTTTATTTTTTCTTCTCTCTGTTCTTTTGCCTTTGTAAACCGTTATAAGGAGTTATGACCTGCAAACAGAATCAGTTCATCTTATTCTGTGGTCCGTATTTCAGGATAAAGTGGTCCATATTTGTAACCATGTCCAGTATTATGGATCAGATTTTAAAAGATTTTCAAATGAAACTGTGTCGATTTGATTTTGTTCGTGTTGCTGAGATAACATCCATTCGGTGACAAGTAAACCACACATCAAGTTTCTTTGTTGTCTGTCATTTTGTTATGATTTTATGACTATTCATTACAAAATGGTCCATATTTGTGGTCTCTCACCTATATGAGTCCCTCCCCCCTCCCTCTCTCTCTCTCTCTCTCACACACACAACTCACACACACACACACACACACACCACACACACACACAACACCACACACACAACACACACACCACGCACGCACGTAAGCACGCACGCACGCACCCTCCCCCCCCCCCTTCACCCCCCACTCCCCACCACCACCACACATACGCACGACATGCATACTCGCATGCTCGTACACATGGCTCGGGCGCCGGGACACACAAACAGGCATACAGAACACAAACTGGCGCGCGCGCGCGCGTGCGCGCACACTCACAGCACACACATACACGCGCGCGCGCGCTCGACTCCGACACACATGGACACTCACCCTCCTTCCCCTTCCTCTTCCTAACTAGAGAGAGAGGGAGGGGAGGAGAGAGCGGACAACAACTGATCGACCGCTGCCTGATTGACGTCTTCTTCAACAACCTGATGAGTTTGCTGCACAAATTGGATGGGGCTTCCAGTAACGAGAGAGCGCCGAAAAAAAAAAAGAAAAAAAAAGCGCCTAAGATGCATGAGATGCTAGTGACGACAAATTCACAACTTGGCTGTTAAACAACCAATCGATCCGTTGGCAACTCCCCCACCCACCCCGTTTTTCTTTGAATTTCTTTAAAATTTTTGCTTTGTGCAATGCCGTGTGACCAAAGAATGAAGTGACATTCTTTTGCTGAAAGCTTGTTCGTGGTCTGGGGGTTGTTTCTTTCGAAAGATTGCTGTAAACCGACGATTAGAGTGTACTTCCGGTAAACGAGAGATGCACATGGCACGGACGTGTTGGGATTGAGCTGTAGTGACAGTAAGCGCTTTTTATTGCATTTGTATCGCATGATGTATTGAAAACAGAGTTTAATTCGATGACTTTTTGCACCCAAGTATCACCGTAGCTCTAAGAGTCTGAGAGAGAGAGAGAAAAGAGAGAGAGAGAGAGGAGAGAGAGAGGAGATTTACTTTACTCCTGTCTTTCAACTCTGTGAAAAACAACTTGGAGACGCTTAATGGGTTTAAATTTCTCTTTGTGAAGTAGCACGCAGAAAACCTGAAGTTAGTTTTTCAGACATCAATATGAACGGTAAAATTAACGTTGAAACTTCACTCATACACTGACTCCCTCCCCCCACACACACACTTCCTCTTTCCCCGAACCCACTCCCCACCCCTCACACCGTTCCGCCTTTCTGTCCTTCTCTCCCCCTCCTCCATTTCATCTTGTTTGGAAAAATCTCCATAGTTAATCATGCAGTGCGGCGGATGAATTGGGCAGCCATTTGCCATTTTTTTTGTATCCAGTAACTAGTGAAGAAAAACTTCCATGAATTATTTGTCGAGTTTCCTTCTTCTTCTTCCGTTAGGCAGGGCCAACATCGTTATGTCGATGATTATGTCACACTAAGGGAGGTTGCATTTTGTAGCACAGTAATGAAGGGGGTCAGTAAAAATTTGGGGGGGGGGGGGGGGGGTATTGAACAGGAGGCAGTAACTGGCATGGTCGGGTGGGAGGTGGTGGGAGGGGGTGGGGGGCAGGGAGGGGCTTGGAAGTTTGGTGTTTACAGGTGAGAGGCCAGCCTGGACTTGAAAGAGTCAGCAACTTGGCCATCACGACCCTCTGAGGCAGTCTGTCCCATTCCGGGATAGTCCTTGGGAAGAACGACATCAGTCCCAATATTTGGTTCTATGGGAAGGAATGTCGTAGCAGAGGGAGTTGTTCTTCCTGGAGCTCAGCCTGATGCTGGTTGGCTTTGGCAGGTAGATGGAGTTGATGGAGATGTGTCCATGATGGTATTTATAGAACACCTCTTGGTGAGCTCTCTGTCGTCGCTGTTGGAGTGTGGGCCAGTCGAGGGATTCTAGGATGGAGTCAACGCATGAAGTTTGGTGGTAGGAGTTTGAGACTCATCTTGCTGCTCTGCGTTGAATTTTTTCGATGGCCTGGGTCTCAGTTGCAGTGTACAGATCCCATACAGTGGCTGCATACTCAAGAATCGGATGGACAAGGGTTTTATACGTGGTTTCCTTCGTCCGCTTGTTGCCGATCTTGAGGTTGCACCGGAGAAAGCCCAAGGTCTTATTGGCTTTGCTGGTGATGGCATTGATATGGGATTCCCACTTCATGTCATCCTGGATGGTGACTCCCAGGTATTTTATGCTGCTGGCATTCTCAAGAGTGCCCGTTAAAGCTCATACGTTGGCGTGATCTTGCTCCGCTTGCGGGTGACGCACAGCATGGAGCACTTCTGAGGATGGAATTTCCATAGACCGTTTTTTCTCCCAGATGGTGAGAGAGTTTAGATCTTCTTGCAGCGTCTTCTGATCTGCTTTCCTTTTAATGGTCCTGCTGCACATGGTGTCGTCTGCGAACAAGCGGACTTTTGACTTGATGCCATCAGAGAGGTCGTTGACGTAGAGCAAGAAGAGGCATGGCCCAAGGACTCATCCCTGTTGGACTCCAGACTCCACAGGGACAAAGTCAGATCTGGCTCCCTCAACTACAACAGCCTGCTGTCTGTCTTTGAGGAAATTCTCAATCCATGCACTGGTGCAGCCTCCGATGCCGTAGCGACGTAATTTGTGGACAAGAAGGGCATGGTTGACTTTCATCAAGACGTTTTCTTCTCATACTGAATAAATTTCTTGCCCTCTCCTCTAGACTATTTATAAGAGAATGAGATGTATGTGCTTGGCCTAAGTAATAAACGCCCGAAGCAAAAGAACTAGTGTACCAGCAATGTAACTGAATATTTATTGTAACACTGTTACCTGATTTTATTTTATTTTATTTATTTATTTTTTTTGGGTGTGATTTAGTCCATAACTTTGATTGTATATTTTTGTAATTGTTATCTATCCAGATAAGTTTTGCTAGTCTTGAAGATGATGAACATATTATAATTAGGTTGCTCTGGATTTCCCTTTTGAATATTTTTATTTTTAACTGTAGACAGTGACAGTTTAAATATGTGCATGTGCACATGTATGCCAGCAAATGAGCTGATCAGTGCACTGGATTTTTATATTCGCGTGTGTGGTCATGAACGCTGTCTTCTTCTTCTTCTTTACATACATAACAAAAAAAGAGTTATCCTTCAAGTTCAACTGGTTGTCAGCGGCTTCCAGGTTTTGTGTGTTTGATATTTTACAGTTTAGATAAAATCCAAAATTTAGCAGGCATTACTGCATTCTGAAGTCTTCAGTTTTCAGTGTTAATTACAAGTAATTGGGAGCCTATTATATATTGATGTTGTTTGCTATATAAAATATATTCACAGAAAAAAAAAAAAAACTTAATAAGGGAACAAGAAATCCTAACAGTTCTGAAAGAAATTTACCATTATCAGCACAGGTAAAATACTACTACTGATTTAGTGACTACAAAGCTAAATGAATAAAAGGTGTTTTTTTTATAATGTTTGTTTGTTTCTGTCATGAGGATAGATACCTGTATACATGAAATAACTTTGTCAATCTAGATCAGATACATGTATGCAGGTATACAGATTGATGCATTCTACATATACTTCTAGTTCTATACAACTGTGAAATGAAATGGCTGTTCGACTGTTGACTCATGTTGAAGTGTTTACTTTACCTAGACCAGTCCAGATAATTCAGGATTTCACATGTTTAAATGTAGTTGAAAAACACATTTCTGACTGTAGTTGATGAGGTGCTTTCCTCTATCTGTTGCTACATTCATGAACATTTTGTAAAGCTAAAAGAAAATACTTTGTTGATATAGATATGGACATTATTTGGTGTTCACAAAGTCACAGTGTTGCTAGCCCTGATTGAAATGAGAGTGAAAATTTCAGGCATTGGTTTTGGCATTGCACAAGTTCCCATGGAAGAGACCAAAGACTAATCATAGCAACAAAGACAGATTTAAAGATATCTTGTTAGATTGAACAAATCTTAAATGGAGGAATATTAACTTAACAGAGTTGTGGACTGACATTGCAGGATTAATGTTAAATGTGTCAATTTTTTTTTCAGGAAAGGAAAATGTCAGCAAGCAAGATTTTCACTGGATACCGTGCCCTTGGATATGTTAGCACTGATGTTCCCTTGGCAGTTCGCTATCACAGAAAGCACAAAGAAAACTATGTCGTCACCTCTGTGGGCTGCTCCTTCCATGTATACAATGTATGAAAATTAGACAGTGATACACCATACTGCTCTTTGGACACATACATCTTTTGTGTGTGTGTGTGTGTGTGTGTTTCTCCATTTCAAACATGCTGTCTCTTTTACTAGTTTTAGCCACTTTCTGCATCTTCTCTCTCTCTCTCTGAGTCTTTCTCTCCTCTCTCTCTCTCTCTCTCTCTCTCTCTCTCTCTCTCTCTCTCTCTCTCTCTCTCCCTGAATCTACAAGAGTTTGAAAATGTTCATGTATTCTTTTCTTTGATTCATGTTAATTTGCTTGCCATATATATTCATATTGTACTTTATATGCTGTTCACAAACCCCTGTATTAGGGTCTATGGCCTATGGTAATTGAAGAAGTGATCCATATTACATTAGTATAGCTCTCTCTCTCTGTGTTTGAGTGTCTCTGTCCCTTTCACTTTCTCTCCACTGTGTGTGCATGTGTCTGTGTTTGTTTTTAGCTCTTTTTATTAGTCTTTGTCTTTTTTCTTCTGATTCTTGTTTTATTCTTATTTAGTTTCTTTTAGTGAGCTGACTTCTATGCGGTGATAGCCCTGATATGGCCCTTTGCGGTCAGCTGGGCTGTTGGCAACTTTACTCTACCTTACCTTTATTTAGTTTTTTGTTTGATTTCTTTTACTTTTGGAAATTTTTTATTTTCCAGTCCTCTTTGTTTGGATTGTTGGCTACAGGTCTTTCTGAAGTTTAAAAGAAAAACCTTGTTTAAGTTCATTACTAGTGTACAAATGGCATTAATAAATAATTTAGTAGTAGTTACTCAGCCTGCATAAATTTGCACTCTCTCTCTTCCTCTCTCTCTCTCTCTTGCGCACACGCACACACACACAACACACACACACACACACACACACACACACACACACACACACACACTACACACGCACACACACATTTAGTATTTACACATGTACATGCAGGCATGATTACAAGAGGTACCGGCTTTTCTCGATTACTCTGTAAATGACCATCAGAGCAGACATGTATGCTCACAGGATTCACAAAGAGTAAATCCACTTTCAGGTTTTAATTTTACACTGTGAGGTCCATGCCTAAACTGTTAATGGACTGTGCATTTTAGTGCATTAATGATGCACACTTTGTGGATCACACTGTCAGTCAAGTGAAGCATCTCTTCAGCGGCTTTCTCTGGAGATGAATTCATGAAATGAGAAGGAAAAGCACCGAGAACTACCACTGTGGTACCAGTAATGTTACTTACAGTGCAAGTCAGAGGTTGGCAAAAGTTAATCAAACAAATTAAAAGCTAAGAGTGATAAAAACTGAGTCACAAGTTTTGTATTTAGTACAGATGAATGCATGAACATGTTTGTGGCTATCAATTAATACAGTGTGTTTGTGCGCATGTGTTTGTGTGTTTTCGTGCATAAATATGAGAGATCCAAGATCAATGAAATCTTTCGTTTCATTTAATCAATTATTTTTCTTGTTTATTTTCAGTGTTCAAAACTGGGAATTGTCAGTGTCAGTAAGTATATGTTTGTACATTTCCTGTAAAACCAGTAAACTTGACGACTGATTTTAGGCAGATAAGAATTCTGGAAAATGACTGATTTGTTTGATCTTAGTAGATAAGATTAAGAATTCTGGGGATTAGTGTAATTTTATTATTGCAGCCCAGGGCCACTCAGTGTTTTTTTTTTCAGGGCTTTTACTGTGTTAGTATGACCACATATGGGGAAAAGATTAACACTTTACAACACACACACACACGCACATGCATGCACGCACACACACATGCACACACGCACGCACATACAGCCATACACACAGACACACAGACACACACACACACACCACACAACACACACACACACACACACACACACACACACAAACATGCATACATACACAAACACGTGCACACACATGCTTGTACGTTTGCACGCACATACACACAGACATACACACTAGCACACACACACGTGTGCAGGCATGCATGTGCGTGTGCATGCACATACACACTATAGTCGTGTTGAGTATTAGTAAAATACATGTGAGGTCACAGTATGTTTATGAGAAATTCCAATAACATGTGACAGGACAGAAACAGTGATACGTCTCATGTATTTCTGTTATGTAACTTAAGCATGTAACATGGCAGATCAGGAATTTTGATAATATTCTGAATTCTTTCAAGTTGATTACTTCAGTTTGGCAATAATTTGTTTCAGCTTTGAATACAGATTAATTGAAAGTTGCTTTTCTTTTCATTCTCAGTCTGAAACTGCTATTATATAGTTAAAGTTCAGTTGAACATTATGATGCTGTCAAAGCATGTATCCCATAAAGTTCTGAAAACATGCCAGCCCTTCATTGTGGTTTAACTGATATCAGTTTGGAAAGTTTGATGAGACTCCAAATATTCATTATTTGAGGGGACAGATACTGGACAATAGCTTATATATATATTTATCTTTTTGTTTTGTTCTTTTTGCCTAGAGCAGCCAGGTGCTATAGCTGAACAAGAAACAGTGTCACTGTATCTGGAAAAGAAGCAACAAATTAGGCACATGCACACACACACACACACACACACACACACACACACACACACACACACACACACCACACACACACATATATATACACACACACACACACACACACACACACACACACACACACACACACACACACACACACACACACAGTATGCTTTCCTTCACTCCCTCTCCCCATCCACTCCGCCTTCCCAACACACACACACACACACACACACACACACACACACACACACACACACACACACACACCACACACACACAGCATTAGAAGAGCCCCACCCATGTGATAGCCCCAGTTTCTGCCTTTCAGGTGACATTCACCCTGACCATATCACTGTGCTGACTGCAAGTCAGCGCCATATTTTCACTGCCTGTGGGAACACCATTCGATGTTTTGACAAAGGCAGAAAGGTATGTTTTGATTGGTGGTAGGTTTATGCAGACAAGTGCTATGTGAATCTCTTGTTTTGTAGGTTTTGCTGTAAGTTACCAGACATTGGATTTTAAAAAAAAAATCAAGGATCTAAAGAGAAACATTTTAAGGTGTCTGTCAGAAAGGAACTTGTTCCTTATGAAAAACAAAAACAGTTCTTTATTCATTTGAAGTGTGGATATTGTTTTAGAAAATAAAGTATGGAAAAGATTGATGATGCAGTTCTTTATTCATTTATGTATATTTTATATTATTATGCGGCGAACAAAATGTCTTGAAGTTGTTGCCTTGCTTAATACGTTTTATTTAGCAATATGTTGACATACCTGCAATTTTGTCTCTTGCAACTTGTGAAGTTATATTTCATGATTCATTTCCAGAATTTCTCTGATAAGACCGAACAATGTAATGATTGTATTGTGTACTCAAAACCTTATACTGACTTTGCAAGGATCAGTGTATGTGTGTGTTGACAGGCCATTCACATTTACGAAGGTCATAAGAATGATGTGACCTTGTTACTGCCCTTTGGTCGTCACCTGATCTCTGTGGACAGCGGGGGAGTGATGCTGGTGTGGGATGTGCACTCTGAAGGTCAGTGTTGTCCAGCGTCTGACCAGGTGCTTTTTTTCTTTTTTTTTTTTAATGGTAATCATTCTGACTGTGTGTCAGGTAGTGATTGTGCTCTTTGATTACACAGACAGACAGACAGACAGACAGACAGACAGACACAACAACAGACAGACACACACACACAACACACACACACACACACACACACACACACACAACACACACACAGACAGACAGACAGACAGACAGAACCAGACAGACAGACAGACAGACAGACAACAAAACACACACACACATTCACACACACACACACATTAACACACACACACACACACACACACACACACACACACACACACACACAGAGCTTGGCTCACTCACTCCTTTCCCCAAAACATTAACAGTGAGTCAATTTTTTTTTGGTAGGAATTTGAAAATTTATTGCTAAAGCTCTGCTGAAAAATCGTTGACAAACGTAGACGTGTTTCAACCTCTTAGTCTTCTTCAGGCAAGATACACAACACTCGGGACAACAAAAATGAACGAGCAATCACTTATTTTTCAGCGCACATCTTGCGCCAAATTGGATGAAGATAAGTGATTGCTCGTTCATTTTTGTTGTCCTGATTGTTGTCTATCTTGCCTGCTGAAGACCTAAGAGGTCGAAATGTGTCATGTTTTGTCTTGTGATTCGTTTGCAACGTTTTTTAGGCGGAACTTTAGCAATAATTTTTCAAATTTGTTCAGATTTACATCTGGAGTTGCCTCACTTTCAACTAGATCTAACTTTTTTTGTATTCTTTAAGGAACGCATCATAACAACAAAAAAAGCAAAAAGCATTCTTTTATTCTGCATCCAGTGGATAACAGTGTGAAAGTGTTGTGTGCCCCAGTGGGGATGCAGGCAGCTCTTGCCGTTTACATCGTAACCCCACGTCAGGAAATTCTGCGGTAGTAATTAAGTAGTTTTCTCCATTGTCACTGTGTGACTGTCATTTTTATTTATCTTTCCTGCATGACATCCACTGTTTTTCTGCCAAACCCTCTGTTCTTGACAATATTGTTTTTGACAATATTAAACACATTTTGTTCTCTTGTTACAATTTGTAAGATGCCAGCTTTTTAGTTATAGTGTGGTGAGTGGGTGCTGTCCTTAGATGATAATACTATTAATAGCTCTCCATTCTGCTGTGTTTGTTTACCCAGGGCTTACTTTAGGCACCATTCTGTTTATTTTTAAATTTTTGTTTTGTTGGTTGATTTGTTTGTTTAAACCTGGGTGATGAATATAGCAGAATGGCTGGGAACGAGAGTTTGGTGTAGTGTGTAGTTTAGTAAATTATGATTTAAATTGATGGAAATATTTTGGTGGTAGCACTGGTGCATTTGTTCCTGTTTCTTTTCAGGACAGAATTGCTTTATCCTTGTAGTGACAGCCCTAAATAGGTCATGTGTGATCAGCTGGATTATAATGAAACTGACAAAAGTGTTGTGTGTGGTCCTTGCGTGATTGCAGACTGAAACCACATTTTATGTGTGCATTGTTGAAGTAGTGAAAAATTGTCTGTAGTCTTTGGAAAAAAGAGACAACACATGTGTCTCTCTCTCTCTCTCTCTCTCTCTCTCTCTCTCTCTTCTCCTCTCTCTCTCTCTCTCTCTCTCTCTCTCTCTCTCTCTCTCTCTCTCTCTCTCTCTCACACTCACACACACACACACACACACACACACACACACACACACACACACACACACACACAGGCATGGGGGTATGCGCTTCCATGTTTTCCATTTCACTTAGTTGGAGGATTTCATTGGGACTGTTGTTCTACAGGTATTTTTTTGACAATGGAGTTTGAGGTGACACGTTTTGAGATCACTGCTGCGGTTCACCCCTGTACCTACATGAACAAGGTGCTGCTGGGCAGTCGGCAGGGTCACTGCAGCTGTGGAACATTCTGCACAGCAACCTGGTGCACACCTTTGCCGGCTGGGATCAGCAGGTCACTGTGCTGGAACAGGTGGGTCAGGGTGCTGGTCACTCCTTTGGAATGGGACTTAGAGGGAACAGACTGAATGGTGAAACAGGGCTGGGGAGTGGGAGGGGGGAGTGAAGATGGTGAAAAGGAAATGCCAAGAAAGAGGAGATTCTGAATTATTGCTTTGTTTTCATGTGTGACATATGTCCTATGCATGTGATGATTGAGAAGATTTTGATGTGTAAAAAAAAAAATCTTAATAATTGCTTTATGTGGATTCATTGCTGTTAGTGTTACAGTATGTGACAGTGGAAAGAGAAAAAAAAAGAAATGTAAAAAAAAAAAAATTCTAAATGATTGGTTTATTAGGATTTGTTGCTGTTACAAAATGATTGGTTTATGCAAACTGCTTATAAATTGGCCAAGTACTTTCTGAGATATTCCATAAAGAAGAAAAACCGTTACAGGCCATTACGGCCGTTGGTAACGGCTATAGCGGTAAACTAAAACATTGGGCATCATCCGTGGCCCATAATGAACATAACCTACAAATTTTCTGGAAGATCGGCCCAGTAGTTTTGTTGGAGCGAGAGGAGTGGAAGACATTTTGACCACGGACACACACACAGACACATAGACAGCATTTCTTCATTCCCATTCTAAAGTACTCCCTGTTTCATAAGAACTGGAGTACAAAAACATCGTATTTATTTCATGTTTACTGCAGTAATGTAGAGGTTATCACTCAGGTCAAATTGATAGTGGCCCAGCTGATGACAGAGGATGGCTAGAGCTGACCTGGTCTTCCATTCATACTGTCTGTGTTGTTGCAGGCTCCAGCGGTGGATGTGCTGGCAGTGGGCTGGCCGATGGTCGTATCCTGGTTCACAACTTCAAGTACGATGAGACCATCATGAAGTTCACACAGGACTGGGGGCCTGTCACGGCCATCTCTTTCCGCGCAGGTCAGTGCGCAGTCTGCATGTGTCACCACTGGCAGCGGTCAGCTCTGAAGGGCTTGTGCTGCGTAGAAACTGTTTTCGTAGGTGTTGAGTAGTGCACGATAACAGGTCCTGTGGAAGATGAGCTGTCAGTGTATGCCAGATTGCACAAACATGTTTATTGTTGTGACATATTTCCATCACAGTGAGATTAGACAGTATAGTTTTTTTGTACATTTTCTGTAGGTATTCCAAGGTGATTTTTTTAAACAGCCTAGAGTTGTTTAAAAGTAGTTTAATTTAAAAGAGCTCAATTTTCTGAACACATTGATATAAAACTTATGTTCTTCTGATAATATTTGACGAGTTATGATTTTTTAAAGAATTTTGGTTCGGACCCCAACTTTGAGGTACCATAAATCCATTTCTATGTTCTAAAATGAGCCCAAATTGTTCCTGGCTACTCTCATGCACTTATAGATAATGCCCAATTTTTTCCTTCCGTCTTCTCTGAATAAATAGTCAACAGTGTAATCCTGAAGTTGGTTAAATATGCAATTTGCGCAAAAGGGTCACTTTTTACATAAATTACGGTTGTCTTTACATGTTCATTAATTTGTATCTGTATGTTGTACAGTGTTGTTTTTATACCAAAATGATTTTAAAAAGCTTATAAAACACATATAACACATTTTGTGAGATATTTCATACATAATTTTAATTATGTAACAATAAAATATGATCTTATAAAGAAGAGAAAGTATACATTTTACAGCTTTTCGGCCATCAAAAAATATTTTAACAGTTTTCAGTCCCAATAATATAGTGCACAGTCATTAAAAGTATATAATAATGTATGGTTTCCATGAAGCAGTTGAACTTCTCTGGATCTTTTGATTTTTTCCGACAGATAGTTTTGTAGTCAGATATAATTTTTGGGGACTGTCTTTCTGTCCCATTGCTGTCTTGTTCAGTGTTTGCACCCAAAGTCAACAACAAAGCTTGAACTCCACCCCTCTTTGTTCTCAAAGTTTATAAAGCGACAGCAACAGCATTTGTCACTTTGGTGTCACATGGAATCTTCAAAAGCTCACCCTTTTTTCCCAGAGTTTTCCAATTGATGCCAACTGAAGACAGAGCATCATCAATATTATCCAAATCAACATCTTCATTTAGCATTGCTGAAAGTTCTTTATCTGGCAACTTCTCAGCCTTGAGTGTACAGTGCTGGATCACCCCTTTAAAACCTGTTAATCAGGAAGCTGGTGTCGGGGGGAAAAAGCTGAAGAAACCATTCTGCCACAGTGTCAAAAGTTACAGACTTCTCATTTTCAATTCGAAGTCTGTCAAGCTCAGTAACAGTCTGTTTGTGCAGCTGGATATTGTTGGGGGGGGGGGGGGGGGGGGGGGGGGGGGGGGGTTGGGTCTTCTTCCTTTACCAACACCAAGAAGAAGCACTTCAGTTCTTTGTACTGGTCGTCCTCTGCAACACACACACACATACACACACACAGCACACCACACACAAAGTACACACACATTACACTCACACATGCGCACACCAGATACAGCACACACACAGAGCACACACACACACCACACGCATGCATGCATGTGCACAGTACCCCACTCCCCCTTCCACACACACGCACGCACACACATGCATACACACATGTGTAACCATTGTGTTTACTAACAAGATGGAGGTAAGTACAATTAATGATTATGTTGCAATTTTAATGGGTAAAATTACTAAATACC
Organism: Conus ventricosus; assembly: GCA_018398815.1. Classification (NCBI taxonomy): domain Eukaryota; kingdom Metazoa; phylum Mollusca; class Gastropoda; order Neogastropoda; family Conidae; genus Conus; species Conus ventricosus. Next base: position 63,002,976 of record CM031613.1, read on the forward strand.
ATGAACAGCAGAAAATATGTCAGGGACATAAGAATGAGAAGAAAACCATGTGCTTGGGCAATTCTTACTACATTAAAGTAAATCACTGTTTGCAAATTTATTTTTGTAACAAACTGAAATCATCAGCAAACTTTTTTGTGTGTGTGTGTGTGCCAAGGTCTTTGTGTATTCTTGTGATGTTTACAGTGTGAGATGAACCTCATTGTGTGTGTGTGTGTGTGTGTGTGTGTGTGTGTGTGTGTGTGTGTGTGTGTTTATATACATGCATGCACGCGCGCAAGAGAATCTACAGAGTTTGTAAAAGCAATGCATTCAGTGACTCGGTCGCGGCTGCGATCATCGCGGCCAAGTGTTTGAGCAGACGACACGTTCTGTTCAGGACCCTAACTTGGTCCAAGTCACGTGACCTTTTCATAAGAAATACTGAAGAACTACAATGTAAATCATATTTTTATGACACAGGTTTTTCAAATTGGGTGTTTCGATTACTTGATTACAGTGTTAAAAATCCTTCCACGTAGCTGAAGATAAATAAAGTCGATCGTGAAGTTGAAGTGTCGATTAAAAAAAAAGGCTCTCTCAGTTCACGTTTTTAAAAAAGATTTTTAATACAATCGCGCTCTAAGTACACAAAATATAACTTATAGAATTTAGTAAATATATCGACTTACCTTTCTGTGTTGTTTCTAGCGCCAGATGTTGAAAATTTGGTGAAAATAGTGTTGGATTTGTAAGCGATGACACAGATACGTCTGACTCGTCCGCCATTGTTGACATGCTTCAAGTCTTCCAATAGTGATATGCGGGGAAACCGCGGGGGGAGCGCGGCGCACTGTTTCGTATTTGTTTGACCCCATTCATTGGAAAGTGCGGAATATGAGCTTTAATTTGATATATTTTTGAAAAAGATTTCGTTCATATTTACGGATTTTAGAGTAATTTGAAGTTTTAAAACATAATTTTAGGGAACTTAACTAAATTTTTTCTGTACCCTTACTGCATACGAAAATGAAGCTTGAAGTCTCCTCTACAACTCTGTATAAGTTTCATTGAGCTATTTGTGCGTGCCGCGCTCCCCTCGTCGGGGAAAGAAGGTGGGTGTAAAAACTTGTGTTCTGAAAGTCGCGACGGCATGCCTCCGACCGCGAAGAAGTACTTCTTTACAAGGTTGATAATAAACTTATGTTCTTTTAAATGATAAAACCTATCCAAAACGAAAGAAAAAAACTGGTAAATTGATTGGTGTTATTTTTATTGTCTAAATCGGCCATTTTTATGTGGTTTGCACAAGTTGAAAACACGGAAAATTTCGCTCCTGCAGCGCTGTTCGCCAGGCAAGGGGCCTGCATTGGGAATACCTATTTTCTGATAGGAATATCATATCCTGTTAGGAAAGTTAGAAATCTTTGTTCCTCAAACAATGGAGAGTTTATCCTTTGGTGCAGCAGATGAAAAGTCAGATGTATATGTGCAACATATTTACGCTGGATTAAAAGGAATTAGGTGGGTCATGGTCTATAGTCCTCTTATTCTGTGGACTGTTTGACATGCGATGATGGTTGATATTAATGTTAACCTTTTGTTGTGGATTGAGAGAGAAATTAAAGAATTATATGAATGTTAACCCTTTTCAGCAACATTTTTTCCTCCGCACACTTTCGTTTGGTTGCATTTACTACTCTTCGCTGGCTGCTTTGGGGGTGCTATTGGATTCTTTTTTGCACCCTTGGTGGTGAGAACACCACAGTATTATGGACTGTGATGTGTCTCTATTTGACGCCAGGAGCGCAGACACAACCAGCCGTGTCTCCCTGATGAGTCCGACCCAGCAGACGAAAAGGCCTCGGAGCAGGCAATACAAATATATCTGCCTTCAAAAGGGATTGCGATGGTTCCCATATGCAGCTTGTGAAGAGTTTTCATATCTGTAACTTTTTATTTTTATTTTTTAAATTTCATGTTCCCAGTTTCTCCATCTTCAAACTTCCCTCCCCTCCTTAAGTCCAAATCTTTGCCAGTCATTACTATGAAGACATTTCAGTTGTTGGCCTGCGCTTGTTTTTCCCCTACTATTAGATTGTTCGTCTGTGTATTTGTCTGACTTTATTCAAGTTTAAAAGGCTGTGCCAGTCTTGAATAAAAGTTACTCTGTGTCAGGTTTCCTTATGGGAGCAAAACATACCCCACTTGTTTACTGTTTATCGTTTACTGTTTCCCTACCTCATTTCATTTCCGATTTTGCTTTGATTAAATTGAGGTTATTTGTATTTGTTTCTGTCCGTCTGTGTGTTTGTCTTTTGATCTCCCTTGCATCTTTGGGTGGATCCTCAGGCGTAGGCTCAAAGACTGTCCCCTACGTTTATATTACTTGCATAATGTCTTCAGTTTTACAGCAACTTTTTTCCTCCCCACACTTTCGTTTGGTTGCATTTACTACTCTTCGCTGGCTGCCCTTTTGGGGTTGCTATTGGATTCTTTTTTGCACCCTTGGTGGTGAGAACACCACAGTATTATGGACTGTGGTGTGTCTCTATTTGACGCCAGGAGCGCAGACACAACCAGCCGTGTCTCCCTGATGAGTCCCGACCCAGCGGACGAAAGGGCTCGGAGCAGGCAATACAAATATATCTGCCCTCAAAAGGGATTGCGATGGTTCCCATATGCAGCTAGTGAAGAGTTTTCATATCTGTAACTTTTTTTTTTTTTTTTTTTTAAATTTCATGTTCCCAGTTTCTCCATCTTCAAACTTCCCTCCCTCCTTAAGTCCAAATCTTTGCCAAGTCATTACTATGAAGACAGTTCAGTTGTTGGCCTGCGCTTGTTTTTCCCTTACTATTAGATTGTTCGTCTGTGTATTTGTCTGACTTTATACAAGTTTAAAAGGCTGTGCCAGTCTTGAATAAAAGTTACTCTGTGTTAGGTTTCCTTATGGGAGCAAAACATACCCCACTTGTTTACCGCATTAATTATGGATTGAAAGAAATTTTTAAAAAAACCTATTTATTGGCAGACAAAGCACCAACCATGGTGACAGGAAGTGCCGCTGGCCACATGGCATTCTGGGATCTGGAGACAAAGTCGCTGAGAGTCAGACCTTGGAGGCTCATGGGAAGGCTGTTAGTGGCATGCAGTGTTTGCCCAATGAACCTATCATGGTCACATCATCAGGGGACAATTCCTTGAAGGTGAGACAATAGGGACAATGTCTTTTGTTCTCTGTCATTTTTAATTCATATTTGTTCATACCACTGCTACTACTACTGCTATTGGTTCTGCTACTGCTGCTGCTGCTGCTACTACTACTACTACTGCTACTGCTAGACTACTACTACCACTACCACTACTACTTTTACACTAGCTAATACTGCTGCTGCTATCAGATGTTTGAAAAAAAACAATAAAAGCAGACCTGCCAACCATTAAACATTTCGCGTAATGTATTACGCCCAAGTGATAATTCTTACGCATTTTAGCCAAAAAATTACGCATTGAAAGTTTTCAACTAAAAAAAGAAAAAAAAACAGATGAAAAAATCGGCTTTTTGTACAGACACGACAGCGCCGTGCGTATAACCAGTAATCTTCAAGAAGTGTTTCGGTCATGCGCAGTTCGTTTCACTATCTTTACCATTTAGCGAAGTTGGCGTCCTTTCTTCTTCTTCTTCTCCTTCCTTGTCAGCGACCACAATCAACTTGATGATTATTCTTTAGAAGTTTTAGCTACAAAAATGTCGAAACGTGGAGTAGAAAGTTCTGGACAAGATGCGAAAAAGAAAAAAACTTGGTCAAAAGTTCCGAAAAGAATACTTGGAAAAGTTCCCCTGCATACGACCTTCGGCTAAAGGTGTAAATTGTGTACGGTGTACCACTTGTGAGTCGGAATTAACAATTTTTCCCCTGGCGGGATGGTGGATGTGAAGCGTCACCTTGAGTCACGCAAGCACATCGATTCCTCTAAGCGCCAAATTCTTCCAGCATCACACAGTTTTTTCAGACTGTAGACACCTCAAAAGAGGATGAAATGAGGAAAAGGGTAATTCGGCTGAAGCATTGGTGGCTGGATTTTTTGTCGAGCACAACATCACTCTTAGCGCAGCCGACCATGCATCCCAGCTTTTTAAGGAAGCGTTCTCAGATTCGGAGATCGCCAAACTGTTCAAGAGTGGTCGAACAAAGACAACACACATTGTGAGGACCCTTGCCATGGAAGCCCTAAACTGCTGCTGCATCTCGACTGCAGAATGGACCATTTGTGTCGGGGACTGATGGAAGTCAGGAAGGGGGGGGACAAATTCTTTCCTGGGGTGGTGCGATACTTAAAAAATGACACAATCGCCACTGAGCTGATAACCAACCCCACATGCACCGAGTCAGCAACAGGGGAGAACATTTTTGAGGTTGTTTCTGGCGCACTATCAAGCCTTGGTGTGCCATGCCATGATGGTGCAGCGGATTTGTGTGTGTTTCCAGTGTATTCTACATTTTCATAATTTGTGAAGATTTCTTGTGACACTTAAAAGAAAAGCTTGTTTTTGAAGAAAAGTAAAGTTCACAAAAATTGTGGGAACAATTTGATCGCATCGTGTTTGTTCGAAAAAAGGTAAGTGTCACTCTTGATTACTCTTCGTTCTCAGAAATTACACATTTCTGCCTCACTGAGCTTCAATTCTTACTCATTGGTGTCTTAGGGGGTTGGCAGGTCTGAAAAAGACATAATTCAATATGAAATTTACATATGTTTAACTTGCCCAAGGAAACGGATTAGAAAGCAGTATCTGGTAAACTATGTGAGTGTGCAATGTAGTCAGCCTTTAAACAAGAAACAAAGGGTAAGAAATGACCTGTATGTACAAAGCAGCACTATGATACGCTGTATACAGTGATGCTAATAGTAAAATTGATGTTGGCAGGTGTGGATTTTTGACCAAGCAGATGGAGGGGTGCGTTTGTTGCGGATGCGTGAAGGTCACAGTGAACCACCCAACTTCCTCCGTCACTATGGCAATGATGGCCGCAGTATTCTCTGTGCTGGTAAACTGAAAACTCCTAAATAAATCTGATTAATTGAATAGAAATATGTTGTATTCAAGGTAAAAAAAAGATGTGTATCGTGTCACCTTATCCCTGAATAGGATTAAGATATGAAGTCGCATGAAAAAATATGAGACATCAAGACAAATGAGCTAGTGAAGACATGTCCATTGATGGAAAGCTGTTAAGTTTGTTTTGGAGTGAAAAGTTGGTCAAAGCTTTTGTATGTGTGTGTATGTGCATCCTTACCATACTAAAAGCGGGTAAAAGTTTGTTTCCATTAGACATTTTAGATATTTTGAGACACTTGAAACATAGTGTTTCTTGAAATTAACAGACATTCACACTTTTCAGGTAAAGAATGTTTTACATTCTGTCTTTAAAAGAGAAGAAAATAAAGTGAGGAAAAACTCAAGAGACAGCCTGACAGCAGAAAGAAGGTCTATGGAGAAAAAAAATCCAGTCAGACAAGCGTTTCAGTTCGGTCTTGAACTGCTGATACTTTGGGTGGGCTGGGCTCCATCCAGGTGGTGCTGCTGGGATCCACACCTGCTCCTCCTCAGTGGAGGGGTGTCAGAAAGCTTCAGGTGGTGTAGTGTTCCCTCTGACAGTGCTAGCCACATGTATGGATCTCCTGAAGTGCTTGGCTGTTTCTCCATGTGTACCATCCCCAGGTTAGAGTTGCTTTGTATGCGTTCAGGACATGTTCCGGGTCTGTTTGCCCTGACAGAATGGACATACAGTCATCTGATTCCACCTGTGTCACCTGGTTTGAATGGAAGGGCAGATCATAATCTGAGGATGAAGATGGTCCTAAGAGATGCCACATGCCCTGTGTCAATCCAGATGACTTTTTTGGAGTGTGTTTTCCTCTGTGGTCTGTTGCCCTTGTAGGCATTGGTGAATTGCCCTTGTAGGCCTTCTGGATTCTCTTGGTATTCTCCTATTTCTCTCAATTCCTGTATTACTGTGTCTCTCTCTATGATTTCCCTTTCCCAGTCCCTATCTGTTGGCTTGTGTGTGTCCAGTTACTGCTCTGATGTTGAGATTTTTCTTTGTCATATCTACTGTCTCCTAAACTTTCTACTTTCTGTCGTGGTTTGGATCTGATTTGATTTCACACCTTGGTTTCCAAGTCCTGGAGCATGGTTCGTGACCTTACTCTTTACTCTGTGTGCGACTGGAGGACGGATTTCAGGAGCTGCTTCAGCTTTTGGTCTGCAGCAGTAAACTGTGACATCATGGAGACCCGGTGGTACACCAGACTGTTTCCTTGTGTGCTTGTTTGATTGTGGTACATGTTGATTGTTGTAATGCATGTTGATGTTGATTGTGGTAGTGCGTGTTGATGTTATGTGGTAGTGCGTGTTGATGTTGATTGTGGTAGTGCGTGTTGATGGTAGTTACATGTTGATTGTGTTGTACGTGTTGACTGTGCTAGGGCATGTTGATTGTGGTAGTACATGTTGATTGTGGTAGTACTTGTTGATTGTGGTAGTAATTGTGGTAGTACTTGTTGATTGCGGTAGTACATGTTTTAATTGTGGTAGTACTTGTTGATTTGTGGTAGTACTTGTTGTTGTGGTAGTATTGTTGATGTGGTAGTATATTGTTGATTGTGGTAGTAATTGTGGTAGTACTTGTTGATTGTGGTAGTACTTGTTTGATTGTGGTAGTACTTGTTGTTGTGGTAGTTAATTGTGGTAGTACTTGTTGATTGCGGTAGTACTTGTTGATTGTGTAGTACTTGTTTGATTGTGGTAGTACTTGTTGATTGTGGTAGTAATTGTGGTTGTACTTGGTGATTGTGGTTAGATTGTTTGTTGTGGTAGTAATGTGGTAGTACATGTTGATTGTGGTAGTCTTGTTGATTGTGGTAGTACTTGTTGATTGTGGTAGTACATGTTGATTGTGGTAGTACTTGTTGATTGCATGTAGTACATGTTGATTGTGGGAGTACATGTTGATTGTGGTAATACTTGTTGATTGCAGTAGTACATGTTGATTGCAGTAGTGCTTGTTGATTGTGGTAGTACTTGTGATTGTGGTAGTACATGTTGATTGCAGTAGTACATGTTGGATTGTGGTAAGTACTTGTTGATTGTGGTAGTACTTGTTGATTGTGGTTGTACTTGTTGATTGCAGTAGTACTTGTTGATTGCAGTAGTACATGTTGATTGCAGTAGTACATGTTGATTGCAGTAGTACATGTTGATTGCAGTAGTACATGTTGATTGTGTGTAGTACTTGTTGATTGCAGTAGTACATGTTGATTGCAGTTGTACTTGTTGATTGTGGTAGTACTTGTTGATTGTGTGTAGTACATGTTGATTGCAGTAGTACATGTTGATTGTGGTAGTACTTGTTGATTGTGGTAGTACTTGTTGATTGTGGTAGTACTTGTTGATTGTGGTAGTACATGTTGATTGCTGTAGTACATGTTGATTGTGGTAGTACTTGTTGATTGCAGTAGTACATGTTGATTGTGGTAGATTAGAGAGGCCAGAGGAGTGGAATCAGAGTGTGCTGCAGCACAGACCTTGCATTTTTCAGGGAGGCCACCCTGGTCTGTGATCTGCAGGCTTTCTTCGGCCATTTGCTTTGTTTCCTTTCCCTGCTGTGTATTTAGAGGAGTCATTGTACCAACTTCTGAGGCTCTCGATCGGTTCTTCTAGCACTGTTGAAGCTGTTTGGTAGGCCACAGTGGTGGTAACTGTTTGGCTGCTTTTCCTTTCCACAGAGAGAGGCTTTCTGATTTCTTTTCTTTGAAACTAATCGTGCAGGAAGCAGCTATCTGTTTTGACTGATTGAGTATTGTGTGTGTTTCATGTCCTTGGTGGAAAGGAAAGTTTGTGTCATCTTTGGAGGCTCATCGAGGGGGCATTGGGTATCCATTCCTGAGGTCTATACTGAAAATACACACTTTTTTAAGAAAAAGAACCCGTCTTCTTATTCTTTGTGTTATAAGAGAAGTTAATTAATATTAATAAGCAACCTCATTGGCTGTATTTAACTTGCATTGCTGTAGATAGTAGATGTTCAACAGCATTGAGTGTTCAACAACATTTTGAAGTACCATTTAAAAAAGTTTATGTCGTCACAAAGAAAAGCAGGAAAAGAGACGTTAATTCTGTTCATGAATTGCAAGTAAAGATAAAAAAAAAAAGAAGAAAGAAAGAAATGTGGAAGTTTTTGCTCCTGTGCAGGTCAGGACAGCAGGCTGCACTGTTCTCCACTGTCCATGACAAGCACAACAAGTGTTGGGCAGAGCTTACTTCAACAAACACACCAAGGTGAAAAGGGACCGGCAGAAAATGCCGCCAGTCACAGTCTTTGCTGCTGGTGAGTCACGTTGGCAGAGGTCATGGCCTGTGGCTGGCCACCACATACACTGAGTCGGTGTTACACCTTATTGTCCCCCGTCTTTTTAACCTACAATGTGAAGTTTTGTTGGACTACTTCCCCTTATTTTTTCTGTGCAAAAACTGTAAAGATTTTTCTTCGTGTACATGACGGGCCAAAGAAGATGTAAAAATTCGTACCTCATTCCTGAAAGAAAGAGAAATGACTTTCTTTGTGTACTGAACGGCGATACCATGAAGACTGTAAAAATCAGTCCCTCTATTTTTGGAAAAAAAGAGAAATGACTTTTTCGTGTACATAAAACGAGGGGATCCCAAAAAAAAAGCTGTGAAATCGTATCATACCCCGGGAAAAAAAGAGAAATGATTTCTTCGTTTTTTACTAAAACGAGCGTCCCATAAGAAGCGTGAAATCGAAACCTTTATACCTGGAAAAAGGGAAAAAGGTTTGGTCTTTCCCCCCTGCGCTTAGGCATGGTCGGCACGTGAATGATGGGGTTTCGCCTGCTTTGGCCAGGGGTTTGGGCATCGTTTGGGTCCACTCTGCCTTTTCTGCTTTTTCCCTTGTGTAAATGAAAAGTACCTGCAAGTTTTTTAAAACTTTGACAATGGTTCATATGTGTTTTTAGTAGGAATTTTGAATGATTTGGGGTTTTTACTGCATTGTTTTCTTCCATTTTTTTTTTTTTAAAAAAAGCAATGAAATGTGTTACGTGAGCAAGTTGAGATAAAAATAAAGGGTGATCTTTGAAATAGTTTTGAAATTAAATAAAAACTTTTGGTGTGGGTTGGTGCAGAAAATATGGTTGTTTTTGAAAAGTTAGGTTTTAGAGCATATATGATACATTGAACCCCCTTTTTTGACATAGTTAGGTTTTATGGCATATATAATACAATATAAACCCCCTTTTTGTAAAGGCATGTGTCACGGGATCATTCACCCCATTAAAAAACTTTATAGAATGGCGTTTTTTTGGGGCTTGTGCCTTCCATGTGGCGCCCCAGCATTATGATGTTTGGGAGGCACCCCTGATTGTAAAAGTGAACAGCCAAAAATGCCAGACTGGAAAGGTCAGACACCCAGTCGCCTATCGGGTTTGGAAAAGGGGTTGGAATTTGTGAACAAGGAAAATGTCATTCACAAAAGTGGTATGAAAGGTTGATGTGAGCGTATTGTGCAAAAATGAGTCAATGATGGGTGTTTGAAAAAGGGCCCCTGCTGACAGCAAAACAAAAAATTCGATTTACTTTGTGCAACGTAAAAAGTTTTTTTTTCTTGCAAAAACCAAAGCTTTTGTTTGGAAAAAGGAAAATAAAAAAGACTACCCTTTCCCTTGTTAATTTTGAAGGCTAGACCCGGGCCTTGGGCGAACTACAATGTTTTTGGTTTCCTTCTTAGCAAAAAAAAAGTCTTCCTCAGTTAAAAGCATTTTTCCCGTCTTAAAAATATTTCTGTTTTAAAAAAAAAATGGTCGCCCTTAATCTGAGGTATCAAGTAGTCCAAAATGAGGGGCCTTGTAATGGTGTGTGTTTTGTATGTGACTTACACTTGTTGAGATTTGGGGGTTTATTTCGTTTAATGAATTATGCGAAAAGGTAGACATATTTGCATTTTTTTGGTACGGAACATTGTGTTTTGATTTTACATGCGTGTGACGTCAGTGCACCTTTTTAAAAATTGTCACGAGTAAAGGGGGAAGAGGGGATGGGACAGGGGTGGCGTGCCATCGAGGGACTGCGCATGGGTGACGTTTTGGGAACCCAACAGAAGGGTTTTAGGGGGGCGTACAAACGGGGGTCCCAGCGATTTCATCATGGCAGTCGCTCGCCCCCCAATGCACGGTTAAGTGTGGGATCTGCCCCCCTGCAGAGAGGGTTTACTGTGTATCGTAATTTAGGGGTTCTTGGGGAAAAGAAAGTACAATGTTCTGTAATGGGGTTTTGTTAGGTAGTTAAAAAATGTTTTTTTCAGATATTTTTATTTAACTCTTGTTTACAAAATTTTTTTCCTTTTGATTACGACTCTGGTTTCTTTTATTATTAAAAAGAATTTTTAAAAATGTCATGTTAAGAAAAAGGAAAAAGATGGGGATTTTGGACAAAAAGCAGGTCTTTTTGTTCAGGGTATGATATGGGGAAAACTGAAAACAAAACCAGTGACAGAAAAGACAGAGAGGAGAGGCGGAAGAGGAAAAGAAGGAAAAAAGGAAATGGGGCGGGGGAAACAACAATTGAGGAGAAGAGGGAAAAGAAGCAGAGGAGGAAGTCCAGGTAATGTTAAAAATGCGGGCTAGTCTTTTTTCCAGATTTTACTTCTCAGAAAAATTTTCAAAATTTCAGTTTTAAAAAAAGTAGGGTTTTTTGAAATGTATTGTTTTGTTTTTCCATGTTTCTTATGTTTGTTTTTTTTTACTTGTTTTTGGGTTTAAAAAATCCCTGGTATTTTTTGGTTGGTTTGCAAAGTTCTTTTTACTGGGATTTTACGTGTGGTGTGTGTGCCCCCAGGCTGTGGATATATCACCTGGGGGAAATTATGTTGCCTTGGTACAGTTCGGCCCTGGACTCTACAATTGCAGTGGGGAAAAAACATCGGGGTTTCCCTTTGGGGCAAGCGCTGGGTAGGTTGCCCCTGTTGGTCGCGTCTTGTTGTCAGAGTGAAATGGGGGGGAAAAGGGGCGGGAAAGAATACAACATGATCTTATGCCCGGGAAAATGAGGGGGTCACAGGGGTGGCAAAACTTGTTTAAAAAAAATTTTCAAGAGTCGCCGAAATATTCAGGGGCCACTTTTTTTTTAACTGCTAGAAAATTACTGAAAACATGAATCCACACAACACCCCTGTGGCATGCACGCGCGACAATCGCACCAACCACACGCCGCACGCACGCAGCCGCACGCTTGTGGCGCGCGCGCGCGGCCGGCCGGCCCATGACTGGCTCACACAATAAAAAAATGAATCAGATAGAAATGGCATAAAAGGGGAGCTGACCCCGTTCATAAAAAATGTCGATTGTGTCAACAGTATTGTTCATGAAGTCAGATGCATATTCCACTGTTTTGTTAAATTTTTAGCTAAAGGATACTCGTGCACTTTGTATAGGATTTAACAGTGAAACTTACATGGGATGGTGCTTTTATTATCATATGTTGCAGTTAGAATTTTCCCCTAGGAGTGTTTACAGGTGAGTACCAAGCAAAGTAATCTAAGTTGGTGACAAAAGGGTGAGTGTTTGGTAAAGTTGATTGATGTTCCCTTCGCGGTTTTCACCCGGAAGCCCGCTGAGCTTGGGGTTTGGTTATGAAAAATGAATATCATAGGTTTGATTTCTTTTAGATGTTTGTCATTTTGGGGGCCAATCCTGACTGGGTAGGTGTTTTGAAACTTTTTTGTTTTAAATTTTAAAAGGGGGGTATAAATGGGAAATTTTTTTATTGGGTTAGCATGTTCTAAGCTAAAAAAATGATAAATTTTTGTTTTTTTTATTGATTTAAAACATGGGCCGATTGGATGAAAAATGCCTTTTTTTTTGTGCCTGTTAAAAGGGGAGGGGAAAATATTCTTTTAGGGAATTTTTGGGGTATTTTAATGGCGCATGGTTAAAAGGGAATTAAGGTGCCAGAGTGCACATTTCAGCATAATGATTATCCGATCGGGCCTTCACTGAAACGGTGAAATATGTTGTTTCTTCGTGTTTTCAGTTTGGATATTGCTAGGTTACTCAATGGCTTTGGTTTCTCATTAAAAAAGTATCAGAAAGGGGGTTCTGCCAGTGGAACTAAAAAAGTCATATGAATGACAGGTGCTACTTGGGGCCTCTAAGCATGGGTTTAAACCACACGTCCGGAAAAAACCCGGAATCGGATTTCGTATTGGTCGTTTGTCCCGGGAAATCCGGGCATCGGCGGCGTTGTGGTGATTTTCCTTTTTTTGGGGTTTTCGGTTTTAAGCTGGTTCTTGAACAACCGCGCATGCGCCGTCCAAATTTTTGCAAAAATTTTCTTCCGATATGCGCCCTTTTCCCATGCCTACAGGTGTTATGCACGTCTTCACGTGAACGATCTTCTTACGTCGGAAAAGATCCCGTCGACCTAGATTAGTCTGAATTGCTGCATTTATTCTTTCTTTGAGCACGATGCCGTTTGTGGCTGTGAATGAGAACGTGTGTCGAGTTCTGTCCCCAAAAAAATGGTCTTTGGGGTGGGCTGGACGAAAGGGTCCCGGCAATGATGGCGAAATGGGAAGGGGACATTTTAAAATTTGGGGGCCCAAAACCCCGCTGCTGGCGTTGCCGGTGCATGTCTGCTTGCGGAATCAAGATGGAAGCTCTGGCATAACGGCACTCAAAAAGATGTCAAAAAACAAGAAACACCAGGAAAAAGCAAAGGTAGTAACGTTCTCTATTTCTATCTCTATCTGTTGCTTGTGAATTGTCTGTTGAAAGTATGGGAATAATGTATACTTGACAAGGACGATTGTAAGGACTAGGCTTTGGCCCCAAAATCTTATCCCTTTGGGGTTTTAAAAACAATCAATCAATCAATCAATCTCTCTCTCTCTTCTCTCTCTCACACACACACACACACAGTTTTTAGAAAAGGGTGGGTGGTGGCTTTTATTGTGGGTTTTTTTTTTTTTGGGGGGGGGGGGGGGGGGGGGGGGGGGGGGGGGGGGGGGGTTTAAAATAGTGGTGATGAACAAAAAAGGGGTGTCCTGAAAAGGAAAGCTTGTGTTCAGAGACCATTAGAAAATTTTTTAAATAGGTTTAAGGGACCATGCTTCAAAAAATTTGAGCTGTGATACTCATTGGACATTTTTTTAAGTATAGGACTTTTCCCGGATTCCTTTTTGAGTTGGGCTTGGACCTTTTTGCAAGGGTTTTGTGTTAATATGTGCTGTATGGATCCTTCTTGAATGTGATCGTTGGGGGTATAAAATTCTGTTTTTGGACATCTGCGTTTTAAAAATTATTTGAACACCTGTGGGTTTGTTTGTTTTTTTTGGGTAGTGGGGGTTTTTTAATTTGTAACTGCTCGTATGAACATCTGGACACTGCTGTGCTTGGGTAATGTGAATACATTCCTTGGACAAGTAAAGCACCGTCTGTAAGTAAAATTTTGATCATCAAAATTATCTGGTTTAGTGTTTTTATTATTTTTATGATTCCAAGTTTTCTTTTCATTTTTTTTTTTTTTTTTTTTGGGGGGGGGGGGGGGAGCATAAATTACTTGGGACACAACATTAGTCTTTTTTCACTTATAAAAAACATGCTGAAAGTACCTCAAAATGGTCGATTTTTAACGAAAATTTTAAAAAAGCTTCAGCTTCAGGGGGCTTCCCCCTGACCCCCCCCCGGGGCTGCCCTTGACCCCCCCAGGGGGCCTCCCGGCCCCCCGGCCCCCCCCCTTTTAGGGTTTTTAATTTCCCAGGTTTCACCCAGTCTGTGTGGTTTTTTTTGTCTTAGTTTTGCTACACCACATGATTGGTTTTTTGTTTTGGGAAAGCGGATGGTTGTCGGGGTGCAGCTCACGTGGTTGTTTCAGGGCGTGACCTTTGAGCCTGAAACAGCTGCTGGTCAGCGCTGGGACCGACTGCCACCATCGATCTGGCACTTTGGGTCCAGAGATAAAGCCGTGTCTTTTGAAAGAGTCAAGATGGGCCGAGACATCCATCGCATACTTCTAACCCGAGAAAGGGAATAAAAAAAAACCCCATTTTTTTGTGTGAGGATTTGAGGGAGAGATCTCTATGGAAGTATTTAAAATTACATTTTTTCTGACGGTTAGCTGTTTCTTTCCACTCTGTTTTAGATCAAAGGTTGGGTAGTAGCCTTCCCTCAGTTCCCCCTTTGGATAGATAAAAGGGGGGTTGGGTAAGAGGGGGGGGGGGGAAAAAGGAAGCAAAGGGGTGTGGGGAAAGGGGGCTTGGAGTTGGTTTGGGGGTATGGTGGACGGCTTGGGTTTGTGGGAGGTGGTAGAGAGAAAAAGGGAATCACATAAAGAAGCCTAACTGGAAAT
>CM031613.1:63018382-63077356 GCA_018398815.1 Conus ventricosus
AATTGGAGGTTTTTGGCCATGCTAAAATAACTCCCTTTGGGGGGGTTGTTTCTGTTCCCCAAATTTGGGGGACAGGGATTTTCCTGAAAATTTTGCTGGTACCTGGATGTACCATAAATCGGTTTTGGGGTCCCCGTGATTAAAAATAAGAGCAGTCCATGCACTTTTTAAGGGGTAATTAAAAAACCCAACCCCATTTATTGTTGTGTTTAGGGAAGAAAAATTTTTTTTTTCGTGTTTTTTTCCCCCTGTTTTTTAAAAAAGGGGGTTTTGGGTTTCCTCATTTCCCCCCTTTGGTCAGAAAAAAGGGGGGTTGGGAAAGAGATTTTAAGAAAAAAAAGGGGGGAATAAAACAAGGGGGAAAAAAAACCCCCATTTTTGGGGGGGGGGGAGGAAAAAAGGGCCCCAAAATTTTTTTTGGGGCGGGCCTCCATGTTGGTTTTAATTTTTTCCCCCCCCCCCTTTTGCCGAAGGGGGTTGTGGAGGAGAAAAAAGGGGAAAAAATGTAAATTTGTTTTTGGGGGAAGTGCCAGTGGTTGTAAGAGTAAAAAAAGATTCCTTTTCCCTACGTTGTGGGGGTTTAAAACCCTCCCAAACAAAGTGGTCCTTTTTGGGGAAATTGTGGGGGAGGGTTTTTAAAACGCATGTAGTATTTTGGGGGCCCCCAAGTCCAGGGGGGGCCTTGGGGAAATCTTTTTTCCCTTTTTTTCCATTTTGGGGCCGTGATTGGGGGAATACACTACCCCAAAATTTTTTTTTTTTGGGGGGGGCCCAGGGAAAAAGGTGTAACTGGTAAACCAGGTTTCCACTTTGGGGGGCCGGGGGTTTCCTACCCCCAAACCTGTTTCCCCATGCCATTTGGCCTGGCACGGGATTGGATATTTGGGTCCCCCCTTTCCTTTTTTTAAACGTCCCCCTTGGGGGGCTGGATGATAAAATCGCCCCCCAAAAAAAATTTTTTTTTGGCCCCGGGGATGTGGATGGAGCACTAAACCCCCAAAACAGGGTTTCACTTTCACTCAGCATTGCACAAAAAAGAAGAAGTTTTTCGGTTTGGGTTTTTTTTTAAAATTAATTGAATTGAAAAAAATTCTTTTTTCTGGGACGTGGGGGGGAAGTTTGACCCTTGGCAGTCTGCCTAGCGGATGCCTGTTTCTTCTCTTTTTTTCGTTTCCAGGAATTTTTTTTCCTTTTTTTTTTTAATACTTTTTTTTTTTTTTGAAGTTGTGGAATTAGGACCATTGCTGTTTAAAATTTTTTTTATCCCCTTTAGTTTTATTTATTTTTTTCCTTTCTTTGTTGTTACCTTCATACAAGGAAAAAAGATATGAACTGTTCCTTCTGAAAGCAGAAATGTGTGCCTTAAGCCTAATGAGCCTTTTTTGTGGTTGTCTTGACAATTTCGTTTGATTGATTACTATTTTGTCATGTTTTCGTTAGCAATGAATTGAGATGGAAAAGGACTATTTTGCTGTGTTTTTCTGTGTATTTTGCTGCAACACAGGTTGCAAATTCCATTAGCAGCAAAAGGCTTAATAATCTACTTAATTGGTGTTTGCAGATGGATGTTTGCAAACGATTTCCCTGTTCAGTATGTCCTTGTATGTCAGAAAGTGACAGAAACATAGAGAGAGAATGGTGGGAGCTGGGGAGTTACAGAAGTTATGTGCCACGTCAAATAGCATTGACACATTTCTGTGAATGTGGTCAGAACATTGTAGTAGATGAACCAGGTACCTGTGTGCGTGGGCTTTGTTGACAGAACATTGTAGTGATAAACTGGCTACCTGTATGCGTAGGCTTTGTTGACAGAACATTGTAGTAGACAAACCGGCTACCTGTGTGCGTGGGCTTTGTTGACAGAACATTGTAGTAGATAAACTGACTACCTGTGTGCGTGGGCTTTGTTGACAGAACATTGTAGTAGACAAACTGACTACCTGTGTGTGTGGGCTTTGTTGACAGTAACCTGTGGCCTGCCTAGCTGGCTGACTTCACAGTGTGCGTGGTGGACCTGGATTACTCTGCGCACTGTGAGAGTCTTCAGGGACACTCCAACACTATCACAGACATGGTAAGCTTCTCTTGACGATTGTTGACGATTTAGCTGATTTCATTTTTTTTTCTTGATCATTACTGTTGGTCTCTGGAGAACTGAAAAGACTTGGTTTTGTGACTATTGCTTGTCTTCTGTCCAAACCTTTTAGTGACTGATGTGTGCCAGTTTCACTACTTTGGCGCGAGTGGCAAGAACACTCTGTACCTTTCTTCCAGTCCAGCGGCATTAGCATTGAAACAGGAATTCCACCACAAAAGTCGTTTTAAGACTTGCGTGTCCAACAAATGCCTTAGGCGTGGAAGAGCCATACATCAGGATTCATGAAAAGATTGAAATGGAGAGTGGGGGAGCTAGCTTCTTCAACAAGGCTAAACAGGAGTAGTCAAACACTGAGATACATGTAATACCAAGAATATAAGAATGGCTGAGGGCAAAAGATGATGGTAATACAGTGGGTGTACCATGAACACCAAAATTAATTCGGCCTGCAGAGCTGGCTAACTGCCGTTTGATGCTATGGTCTGACATGTACAGTATATGACGCCAAACCAAATTAACGTGGTAAAAGGGCCAATATACATGTCATCAAACAAGTGCATGGGGCACGCCTCTGGTTTCCCCGATATAAATGGCTTTAATGTAAATGTAATAAAAATGTGACCTCCTGCCGCTCACCCAGGGTGCTGACTGGCAAGAAAATGGAATAAACTGAATCAGGTAGCAAGGGTGGATCGAGTATGAACTTACAAAGGGATACTACTGTTTGCCTGAGGGTGATAAGAAAAGAGCTAGCTCCCCCCACTCTCCATTTCATCTTTTTATGGGAATCCTGATGTAGTGTGTTCCACATCAGTGGAGATAAGGCATTTGTTCGGACAGGTAAGTATGAAGCAAACTACATGCATTGGTTAGTTAGAGTAGTTAGTAATACATGTACCAGTGTCATAATCGATGGCCAAATTGTTGACAGGGTGGAAGGTAACAAATGTCCGCGTAGAATTTTAGATAATGAATAGGTTTTGTGACAAGAATTTGACAACAGATAAGAAGAGAAAAGTCTATCAAGGATCTTTTGTCTGCAGAAACAGAGAAATGCTAGAGCCCATTCAAAGATTTTTATGGACCGATTATTGTTGCATTGAATCAGTGCTTTATTTATGTGTTTGCTGTTCTGTACCTTTTCTCTTTTATGATTAATGTTGCATCTGACTCATTTTCTCTTTTTGAGATGATACAAATTTTCTTAACATACCTTAGCTGAATTACAGGTTTTCCTCTGTTTAATTGAATTTACTTTAGCTGATATCTAATTCATATATCGGTGATAAAAATTTAATTAGCCATATGTTAATTGCATTTACTTTGAATAGTTGACAGTTTTTTTTCATATCAGAAATAAAAGATTTAATTGGCCATTATAACACTATGATATATTGATGCCTCTTGCAGTTGTACTGTAAGTAACTTGGGGGCTTAAGGATCACAGCAGATGCTCATTGTGTTGTAGTGTGTGCAGTGTGTGTAGTGTTTGTGTGTGTGTTGTGGACGTGGTGTATGTTGTTTGTGTGGTGTTTGTGTGTGGTGTGACGTGTGTGTGTGTGTGTGTGTGTGTGTGTGTGTGTGTGTGTGTGTGACGTGTGTGTGTGTGTGTGTGTGTGTGGAGTGTGTGTGTGTGTGGTGTGTGTGTGTATCAGAGTTTCAGTGGGGATGGGCGTTGGTTGATCACCTCCTCATGGACTGTACCGTGCGGACGTGGAGTCTGGTCCATGGCAGGTGCGTACTGTTCACTGTCTGTGGTTTTGTCAGATTGGAAATTGATCACATTAAATACAGCAAGTCCTGGGACTGCTTCATTGAACTTATAGATGGCCCACAAGAGGTATAGGAGTCCCCCCGACATGACTGAATATAAATTAAATCCAAGCTTTTCTTTTTTTAATTCCAGTTTATAATTGAACATTTAAACTACAGACGTTTTCTCTTTTTTGCATTTTTTCAGATCTCAAAATGCTTGGAACAATCGTCCCATAAATGTTTAAATCTTAAATGTTTTGTTTTTTGCTAAAAAATTGGGAAAGAACTTTTAAAATATTCTTTTTTGTAGCCCTGTTCTCCTCAAACCTGAGCTGCCAATTTGATTATCTTTTGTGTTTTTGTTGCAAAAATTGTCGTGTGTTTCTGAGTTTTTTTTTCTTTTTATTTTTGAAAAAAAGCGTTGTGTATTTTCTGGTTATTTGCCTACTGTCAGAGTTCCGGTGTTTTTAATTCTTTACATTGGAAAAACATTTTACGGGGTTTTTCATTTCAAATCTTGATACTTCATTTTACCCATTTTGGGTACTTATTTCCTGTCTTGGTATTTCATTCCCATCTTGGTTTTTGATACTTTTTGTACCATCTTGGTATTTCATTTCAACCATTTTAATTTAGTACCTCATTTCCCCATCTTGGTACATCATTTTACCATCTTGGTATTTCATTACGTATCTTGGTTCTTCATTTTTACATCTTGGTATTCATTTCACCATCTTGGCCTTTTGGGCCCTTTCTTCGGTCTTCAATTTATCTTATTTCTTCACCATCTTGGTACTTCTTTTTTACCATCTTGGTATTCATATTACCATTTGATACTGTACCCAGCTAATTTGATTTTTTTTCTATGTGAATGGTTTGCGGATTGTTCTTACTTAGTTGTGCTCATGCAGATGTCAGTATTTTTTTCAGTGCAAAAGTTGACAGCTCACTGTTGAAATTGTCTTCATAGCAAGGTTTTTTGTTTTTTGTTTTTGAGTGTTTCCTTCATTCTTACCTACCCAAGCCAGTTCCTTGTCCCTCTTGGCGTGATCAATTCCCTCAGCCAGGATCCTTACTTTCCAGAATTTTAGAGAGCAAAGGAGTGAATCATACTGCCAGGCCCCAGACCAGGGTCCATGACAGTACACATCATTTCCAGTGGTGATACCTCTTACAGTTACGGTGCATGATCATTCACTAATAGACTACACTTGTGGGTAATTGTCATTAAGTCACTGAGATGATACACCTTTTCAGGTGGTTGTTGATTGTAAAGAGAACACACTTTTTCAGGTTGTTACAGGCTGATTATAAAGTTGACTGCTTGTTGGTGTGATTGTAACTGATTCACTGAAAGATAACAGGATGATTGTTAGTTGATTCATGAAAATAACACACCTTGCTGAATGGTTGTGTAGTTGATTTCTCACCAAGATGGCACTACCTTGTTAAAGTAGTTTGTAGCTGATTCACTTAAAATGACACTCATTAGTAGGGTGGTTGTTAGTTATTGAAAAAGATGGCACAGCCTCTAGAAATATGAGGTTGATGATTGACAGTGACACACCACGTCAGGGTAGTTGGTTTGTTGACTGACAAAGCGGCACATCTTCACAGGCAGCTCCGCGATTAAGCAATTATTGTAGTCAGTAGGAGGCTTAGGAGGTAGTGTCCTGTGTATGTTGGATCAGAACAGGCACCACTGAACACCACCGAAGTGACTCGGCGCAGTGCAGTGTCTCCTCGGTGGGTTGTCTCTTGACACTTGACATTGACTGCTCCCTGTGGATTGCTGTTGCTGGGGCTGCAGCTGGCTGGGTGGGGCTGTGGCTGTGGATGAGGAATCGAATAAGCCGTGTGGGTGCAGTGCCACTGAGGTAGCACAGAGCAGCACCAAAGAAAAAAAGATATTGTACATGTGGTCAGTGTGGCAGTTGTGGGTTCATCTTTTCACTGTAGCACTTTCCCCATAGCCCTCCTCTCTACTCCAGGCCAAAAGCTGTGTATTACTTGTTTCCCCCCTCCTCCCCCAAATCCTGTAATCTCCGTCCATCTGTTACTTTATACAGATGAACCACAACAGCCATGACAAATTTGTCATCTTTGCTTCTCTGTACATGCAGATGTATCAGTTAATATGGGTGTATGTTGTCACCTTCACTGGCAGATGTATCAGTTAATATGGTGTAATGTTGTCACCTTCACTGGCAGATGTATCAGTTAATATGGTGTATGTTGTCACCTTCACTGGCAGATGTATCAGTTAATATGGTGTATGTTGTCACCTTCCACTGGCAGATGTATCAGTTATATTGGTGTATGTTGTCACCTTCACTGGCAGATGTATCAGTTAATATGGGTGATGTTGTCACCTTCACTGGCAGATGTATCAGTTAATATGGGTGTATGTTGTCACCTTCACTGGCAGTGTATCAGTTAATGTGGGTGTTATGTTGTCACCTCACTGGCAGATGTATCAGTTAAATGGGTGTATGTTGTCACCTTCACTGGCAGATGTATCAGTTAATGTGGGTGTATGTTGTCACCTTCACTGCAGGTGTATCAGTAATATTGGTGTATGTTGTCACCTTCACTGGCGGGTATCAGTTAATATTGGTGTATGTTGTCACCTTCACTGGCAGGTGTATCAGTTAATATGGGTGTATGTTGTCACCTTCACTGGCAGGTGTATCAGGTAATATGGGTGTATGTTGTCACCTTCACTGGCTGGTGTATCAGGCAATATGGGTGTATGTTTTTCACCTTCACTGGAAAGGTGTATCAGGCAATATTGGTGTATGTTTTTAAACCTCACTGGCAGGTGTATCAGGCAATATGGGTGTTTTGTTGTCATCTTCACTGGAAAGATGTGTCAGTTAATTGGGTGTATGTTTTTCACCTTCACGGGCAGGTGTATCAGGCAATATGGGTGTATGTTGTCACCTTCACTGGCGGTGTATCGGGCAATATGGGTGTTTTGTTGTCCCCTTCACTGGCAGTGTATCAGGCATTATGGGTGTATGTTGTCACTTCACTGGCAGGGGGTATCAGGCAATATGGGTGTATGTTGTCCCCTTTCACTGGCAGGTGTATCAGGCAATATGGGTGTATGTTGTCACCTTCACTGGCAGGTGTATCAGGCAATATGGGTGTTTTGTTGTCACCTTCACTGGCAGGGAAACAGGCAATATGGGTGTATTTTTGTCCCTTCACTGGCAGGGGTATCGTTAATATGGGTGTATTTTGGGTCACCTTCACTGGCGGGTGTATCAGGCAATATGGGTGTATGTTGTCACCTTCATGGCAGGTGTATCAGGCAATATGGGGTATGTGTCACCTCACTGGCAGGTGTATCAGGCAATATGGGTGTATGTTGTCACCTTCACTGGCAGGTGTATCAGTTAATATGGGTGTATGTTGTCAACCTTCACTGGCAGGTGTATCAGGCAATATGGGTGTATGTTGTCACCTTCACTGGCAGGTGTATCAGGCAATATGGGTGTTTTGTTGTCACCTTCACTGGCAGGTGTATGTTGTACTTCACTGGGGGTGTATGTTGTCCTTCACTGGCAGGTGTATGTTGTCACCTTCACTGGAGGTGTATGTTGTCACCTTCCCCTGGCAGGTGTATGTTGTCACCTTCACTGGCAGGTGTATTTGTTGTCACCTTCACTGGGCAGGTGTATGTTGTCACCTTCACTGGAGGTGTATGTTGTCCCCTTCACTGGCAGGTGTATGTTGTCACCTTCACTGGCAGGTGTATGTTGTCCCCTTCACTGGCAGGTTGATGGACTGCTTGCTGTGGAGTCCCTGGGGCCCACACTCAGCATGTACCAAACGGGGATTTTCTGGCGACGAGTCATGGGGGTGACCTGGGGGTGTACCTGTGGGCAATCAGACGTTGTATCCTTCGTCCCCGCGGGCAGCCGCTTCCCGACGACTATGTTCCCAAGACTATCAGCATGCCAGCCACAGCAAACGTGACAGAAGGTGAGGCCTGCTGTCTGCATTGGTGGGAATATACACACATCCCTTTGTCCATGTGGGGAACACCATCTGTCCTCAAGTGAAGGCACTTTAAGAAGGGAAAGAAGAGTACAAGTGAAGGCACTTTAAGAAGGGAAAGAAGAGTGCAAGTGAAGATTGTATAAATATGAAGAAAAAATGGATGTTTCTTTAGTGAAATCTGGTGAACATAAACTTGCAAAATGTTTCATGACAAAGACGTTTATTATTATTATTATTTTTTTTTGTACATTGCTTATATTGATACCTGTATAAATGCTCCCATTGATGTAGAGTTTTTGTAGAATGTTGATGTTATGCACGCTTAATTGAAATCTAGTTTGTGCCTCTTTCTTCTAATTCAAACCTTACCATTATGTGTTTTCTCACCTACCAATTGCATTTGATTTTGTTGGCAATGCAGAGGACATGGAGAGCGGTCCAGAAGACGAAGAGATGCTGGGTATGAAACAGTCGGAGTTCAAATCCCCAGAACAGATTAGTGATGAGCTTGTCACGCTGTCCCTCCTGCCAACATCACGCTGGCTCAATCTCCTCCATTTGGAAGTCATCAAGGTCTGAACAGTGTGTGTGTGGTGTGTGTGTGTGTGTGTGTGTGTGTGTAAAATAGCATAAATATGTGTGTGTGTGGTGTGTGTGTGTGTGTGTGTGTGTGTGTGTGGTGTGTGCATGCGTGTGTGTGTCACTGTGTGTGTATGTGTGTGTGTATGTGGACATGAACAAAATCAAATTTGCTGAAATCTGTGTGTTCATAAATTTTGAGCTGAGTCTTTTTTTCTATTCTATTCTGTCTGTTCTCCCCAAAGTAATGATGTCTTTTTCCCAGAAGAATTTATTCAGAAACATCTGCAGTTTGAAAAGTTTTGCATATAGTTCAGGGTATATAAAAATCATCTACTGATTATAGAAAATTCTCTGAGAACTGATTCCATACGTAAGTGTTAACTCTTATGAATTTTTCTTGAAATTCCATGTTTTAGAAATTCTAGCAGTTCAGAAAAAAAAAATCAGAATTTCATCAGTTGCTTAAATGATGTAGGGTTTTGGTGGTCATTTTTGGAAAGGGCTGATAAAACTACAGTTATAAAGTCAAAATGGTGTTCTAGGAGTGTTGATTATTGTTGTAGTAGAGCTGTTGGGTAGAATATCTTATTCAAAAAGGTGAACTGGATTCTCCATCACATCCCCTCCCCCCCCCCCCCCCCCCCCCACACACACACACTAACCACAACATCCCCTCTCCCCACACTCTGCTTCCCCCTGCCCCTTATTGCTCTTGACTTCAGCCTTTTACACTAAAAGGTTGGCATGGAAACTTAAGAATTATTCAGAAAGTTGGTGGATACTGGAGATTGTGGTGAAATTGTACATGTGCAGATGAATCTTTGGGCAAAGGTGCATAATAGGAACATATTAGTACTTTTCAAGCTTGTTGAATCCTTTGTGACTTGTTGAACCTACCTTGCCTGTTGAATATGTATAGTCTGACACTGTCATGCCTTTTGAATCTGCATAGTGAGACACTTGTGAAGCATGTTTGTACATGCGGTCTGACTCTTGTCAAGCCTGCTGAACCAGCTGTGAGCATTGCCTGTCTGTTCCAGATGCGTAACAAGCCAAAGGAACCGCCGAAGGTGCCCAAGTCTGCGCCGTTCTTCTTGCCACTGTTGCTGGATTTGAAGCCCACGTTTGCTGTGCCAACAGAGGGAGAAAAGGAGGAGGTGAGTCATTGAGGGGTAGGTTGGTAGGAGGGGGCAGGGGAGCAGGTGAGTTAACACAGGTGTTGTTGGTTGGAGAGGTGAAGAGAGGGTGGTGGTAGGAAGAGAGGGGCTGAGGTTACACAGGTGGGTGGTAGGAAGGAGGTGAGGTGATATGAGTGTTGTTTGCTAGAGGAAGGAGGGTGGTTAGGAAAGTTAGAGGCAAGATGGTTACAGATGTTTTTGGCAAGGGGAGGGTGTTAGGAGGGGAAGAGTGCAGGTGATACAAGTGTTCTTATTAGGGATGGATGGTAGGAAGAGAGGTGAGATGATGTTGTCAGCTATGAGGGGTGGTAGGAAGAGAGGAGGTGAGATGATGAGATGTTGTCAGCTATGAAGGGGTGGTAGGAAGAGAGGAGGTGAGATGATGAAGATGTTGTCAGCTATGAAGGGGTGGTAGAAAGAGAGAGGTGAGATGATGAAATGTGTCAGCTATAAGGTGGAGGAAGAGAGGTGAGATGATGATGATGTTGTCAGCTATGAGGGGTGGTGAAGAGAGGAGGTGAGATGATGAAGATGTTGTCAGCTATGAAGGGTGGTAGAAAGGGGAGGTGAGTGATGAAGATGTTGTCAGCTATGAAGGGGTGGTAGAAAGAGGAGGTGAGATGATGAAGAGGGTTCTCAGCTATGAAGGGTGGTGGGAAAGAGAAGAGGGGGAGATGATGAAGATGTTGTCAGCTATGAAGGGTGGTAGAAAGAGAGGGTGAGATGATTGAAGATGTTGTCAGCTATGAAGAGGTGGTAGGAAGAGAAGTAAAGATGGGATGTTGTCAGCTATGAAGGGTGGTAGGAAGAAAAGTGAGATGAGGGAGATGTTGTCAGCTATGAAGGGGTGGTGGAAGAGAGGGGGGAGATGATGAAGATGTTGTCAGCTATGAAGAGGTGGTAGAAAGAGAGGAGGTGGATGATGAAGATGTTGTCAGCTATGAAGGGTGGTAGAAGAGAGGAGGTGAGATGATGAAGATGTTGTCAGTATGAAGGGTGGTAGAAAGAGAGGAGGTGAGATGATGAAGATGATGTCGCTATGAAGGGGTGGTAGAAAGAGGAGGTGAGATGATGAAGATGTCAGCTATGAAGGGTGGTAGAAAGAGAGGTGAGATGATGAGATGTTGTCAGCTATGAAGGGGTGGTAGAAAGAGAGGTGAGATGATGATGATGTTGTCAGCTATGAAGAAGTGGTAGGAAGAGAAGAGGTGAGATGATGATGGTCGCTATGAAGGGGTGGTAGGAAGAGAGGTGAGATGATGAAGTGTTTGTCAGCTATGAAGGGGTGGTAGGAAGAGAAGAGGTGAGATGATGGAGATGTTGTCAGCTATGAAGGGGGTGGTAGAAAGAGAGGAGGTGAGATGATGAAGATGTTGTCAGCTATGAAGGGGTGGTAGGAAGAGAGGTGAGATGATGAAGATGTTGTCAGCTATGAAGGCGTGGTAGGAAGAGAGGAGGTGAGATGATACATGGTGGTGTTAGCTAGAGGGTGGACGGAGGTTAGGTGATGAAGATGTTAGCTGGAGGAGTGTGTCAGGGAGGGAGGAGGTGAAGTTATTTGCCTGGAGGAGGGTGGTAAGAAGAGATGAGATGAGATATTAATGAAGTTGGCAAGGGGAGAGTGATTGGGTGAAAATATGATTTTGTATAGTTGTTGGTAAGGGGAGGTTGGTTGGGAGAAGGGTTGGCAGTTTGTTGTGTTGGAAGTGCAAGAGAATCACTACTTTGTTTTTCACACTCAGCTATATTTCACACTCAGCTATATATTGGAGTTTGTACATTTGTAGTGAGAGGGGAAAGAGAGGGAACTTGTGTTTGTTTGACCTGGGGCACAACTTAACCCTCTTGACAGCCCGAGCGCCCGCTAGCGCCCAACCGGAAATCACACAGCCAAAACGCTGAGCGCCTGCCAGCGCCGGTTTAAATCACGTGGCAACATGGGCGCCGCCATATTTCTCGTAGAAAAGGAAGTCTCGCGAGAACGTGACTTCCTTCTTCCTGTGGCCATTTACTTCCGTTTGCAAAAAACCGCGAGTCGATACGTGCCGTAGTTCTCGAGTTACGAATTTTTAAAGTTTTGTGGTCGAAATGCTGTTTTTCGCCATCGCTAACATTGATTTCTGCCGTTCTATAACGAGATCTAGTGATGAAGATACTGTGATTTGTAGGATTTAGGGCATAACACTTAGTGAAAGTGCTGGGTAATGAAGCTTAGAGTGACCTAGATTTCGACTGGGATGAGGTTCCAGGTATGATTCGGAAGAAAGTTCTGAAGAAGTTTTTTTTTTTTTTTCCCGAGTAAATGGCTCATGTGATATTCTTCAAACTTACGATGTAGCAACTATATATTCGTAGGACTTTTAAAAATTATTTTCATTTGACTATTTCCTTTCCTCTCTTTAAATTAATTTTTTAATGGGTAACCATGTTCAAATTACGGAGTTACTTACCTTGCCGATGTTTTTCGGCGTAACTAAGCTAAGGTAAGTGCATACTAAAGGGGTTAAAGAGTTGTGCTGCTTGTGTTTGTGTGTGAAAAGAAAACAATCTTTTAGTTCCCCCACCACTCCCGCTCTTGCTTCCTTGGTGATAATGATTCATTTTATGAACATTCACCTGCTATGTGTACTGCAGCAAAACATTTGCTTGGCTTGTTCAGTTTGTGCTTTCTGTCTCTGTGATACCATACAGTTCTGCACAAACAGAAGAAATTATGATTGGCTGGTGTCTGGAATTGATGTTTTGATACTTGCTGGTTTGTCAGGTTCCATCATCACGAATCCTGGTTCCCGACCTACATGCTGCTTCCGAGTTCGCCGAGATGTTGTTGAACTCTTCACAACCTGCACACTGTAAGTTGCCTTCTCCTCACACAGCTTTGGAATGTGTGGTCATGCATTCACTGACCAATCTGCTTGTGTGTGCGTGTTGCGAACGGCATGCAAAGTTATGCATGAATTACTGTAACAAATAAATGATTGGGGCAAACAAATGCCAGTCAACAGTATGTCCATCATCATAATGACTTGGAAAGGATTTCGTTTGGAAAAATTTGTGAGGAAGAGGGGGTGATAGGGATGGAGATGAAAGAGTGCTTTGAAGTATAAACGCTAAATCATTTACCAATATGCTTAGTGTAAGATTGGGGTTTTCGTGAACAAAGGCTAAAAGGAATTAAAGTAAGTGATGATGATTTTCAACCATGTTTTAATGGAGAAAAACGCTCATTTTCAGACAAATCCGTTTTGGCAAGATTGAAGGGCTTGGGTGCTTTTGCCATTGACACGACATCCGCAGCCTGCGGAGAGAAGAGCTGTCAGGTTTCATGGATTTTATCCTGAATCGGCTTCAGACTAATCAGGACTTCGATGTTCTCAATGGCTACCTAGGATTGTTTCTTCAGGTAACTGTACTTGGCAAGATAAAAGCAGTTTTCTGTGGCCATTTTGTGATAATACTGGTGATTGAAGGAAAAGAAATCTATGAAAAAAATCTCTTGTGCTTATGCTTGCACGTGGTGATATTGCATACAAGTGTTATGCTTAAATTTGATTGCTACGCTTAAATGTCAGAGTGCCACACTTTTTGCTTAAATTTTGATTGCTACACTTAAATGTCAGAATGCTGCACCTTTTGCTGCAAGGCCTTGGCAGCTCAGCTTCTGTTTCAAGAACAGATTTCATTGAGTTGTTTTGATAACAAATTCGAGATTAGAATTTAACTGATGACATGGCACTTTCCCAGCTGCAATTTTGATCACAGACTGGTGAAAATTTCTTGTTTTCAGATGAGGTAGTGATGGTGTGACAGTCAGTGGATGAGGTCACTCCAGTTGCTTTATGGTGTGTGCAGGTTCACCGTGACGCCCTGCAGTCCAGTGAAGAGCTGCAAGAGAAGATGCAGGCAGTCAGCATGGCACTGACACAGGCTGCGCAGCACCTGGATCAGGCCATGATGGCAGTCCCTCTGCCTCCAGAAGTTCATGGTCTCTTCTAAAGTGGCCTGAGTAACATCAAACCGATCAGCAGTTTATCGACCTCTTCATGTGTCAAATGAAGGCAGTGAATTTGAGACGTCAAGCGCACTAGAGACCCAGGTGTGTGTTTTTTCCTGACCAAGGTGTCTTTTTCAGCATGTCAAAGAGATGATGGCCGGATTGTGAGCAAGCGAATGTATGATGAAGCACATGCACTGGTGAAGACGGTGGGAAGTTTGATTCAGTGCAAGCTTGTGATATTGGTTATACATTAAATTTTGTTTTTGAAATACACTGGGTAAAAATTATCATCGTGTGCCTGATATTGTTTGTGAGGAAAAAGGGGTTATTATTTGGCATGTGTTTGTGGGTTGAAGGGATGCAGTTTGCTTATGATTTAGCCCTCTGATTGAGATGATACTGCAGACAGCAATACAGAAAGAGAGGCAGGTAGCAATACGGAAGGGATGGAGGCAGCAACAAAGAAAGCAAGCAGGGACAATACAGAAGAGAAGCGTTGACAATCCAGGAAGAGAGGAAGACGATATGTATATAAGCAGAGAGAGGAAGAGAGCAGGAAGCGATGCAGGAGCAGAGACAGGGTGCCAAAACAAGAGGGAAGCAATTACAGGAAGAGAGGATGGATGCACCAAAGAAAGAGGGGCATAGATCAATGCAGGAAGACATGCAGACAAGCTAGAAAAGGGGTAGGAAATGGAGAATGTGTAAACAGCTCTAAAGAATGAAGAGGAGAATGGTAGAAATCCAGACTTCTCAGAAATAGAATACAGTGAAGCCTTCTGCCTCGCATGCACACACACACACACACACAGAGAACAAGAAACATTCAAGCCACCAGCTAGATAAATATGACACTACCAGACTGTGCCCAAAACAGTTAGTGACCCAGCGTCCCAGTGCTTCTGACTTTACATTTTTCAAGAGGCAGTCATGGACCAAGAGAATGGCAGGCACAAGAGTGGATAGACAGAGAAGAATGTGATGAAATAAGACATTTAGAGCTGGAGTATTAAAACAATGTTTTGAGAGAGCCACCATAATGATGAGCAGAGCAAGATTTGTAGCTCGCCACAAACCTCTGAGACCTGACAAATCAACGAATTCAAGGACAGCATGTGAAATCCTTGATCGTTTCAGAGACCTGACAAATCAACGAATTCAAGGACAGCATGTGAAATCCTTGATCGTTTCAGAGACCTGACAAATCAACGAATTCAAGGACAGCATGTGAAATCTTGATCGTTTCAGAGACCTGACAGATCAACGAATTCAAGGACAGCATGTGAAATCCTTGATCGTTTCAGAGACCTGACAGATCAACGAATTCAAGGACAGCATGTGAAATCCTTGATCGTTTCAGAGACCTGACAGATCAACGAATTCAAGGACAGCATGTGAAATCTTTGATCGTTTCAGAGACCTGACAAATCAACGAATTCAGGACAGCATGTGAAATCTTTGATCGTTTCAGAGACCTGACAAATCAACGAATTCAAGGACAGCATGTGAAATCCTTGATCGTTTCAGAGACCTGACAAATCAACGAATTCAAGGACAGCATGTGAAATCCTTGATCGTTTCAGAGACCTGACAGATCAACGAATTCAAGGACAGCATGTGAAATCCTTGATCGTTTCAGAGACCTGACAGATCAACGAATTCAAGGACAGCATGTGAAATACTTGATCGTTTCAGAGACCTGACAGATCAACGAATTCAAGGACAGCATGTGAAATCCTTGATCGTTTCAGAGACCTGACAGATCAACGAATTCAAGGCAGCATGTGAAATCTTGATCGTTTCAGAGACCTGACAAATCAACGAATTCAAGGACAGCATGTGAAATCTTTGATCGTTTCAGAGACCTGACAAATCAACGAATTCAAGGACGCATGTGAAATCCTTGATCGTTTCAGAGACCTGACAAATCAACGAATTCAGGACAGCATGTGAAATCCTGATCGTTTCAGAGGACTGACAAATCAACGAATTCAAGGACAGCATGTGAAATCCTTGATCGTTTCAGAGACCTGACAAAATCAACGAATTCAAGGACAGCATGTGAATCCTTGATCATTTCAGGATCCTGTGCAACAACTGCAATACAACTCAAGATCCTTTTGTTATCGTCAATAAACAACTGGTCAATACACTCAAGTCCTTTTGTTATCATCAATAAACAACTGGTCAATACACTCAAGATCCTTTTGTTATCATCAATAAACAACTGGTCAATACACTCAAGATTCTTTTGTTTCGTTAATAAACACTGGTCAATACACTCGAGATCCTTTTGTTATCGTTAATAAACAAACTGGTCAATACACTCGAGATCCTTTTGTTATCGTTAATAAACAACTGGTCAATACATTGAAGATCTTTTGTTATCGTCAATAAACAACTGGTCATACATCAAGATCCTTTTGTTATCGTCAATAAACAACTGGTCAATACATTCAAGATCCTTTTGTTATCGTCAATAAACAACTGGTCAATACATTCAAGATCCTTTCGTTATCGTCAATAAACAACTGGTGTCATTTCATCACAGATACCCCTGCTAGCAATACACGCCCAATAACAGGACGAGTACTGGTGGAAGACGGACCATAATTACACCATAAAAGCTGATCCTATTTAGGTAAAGTTGGAGTCATTTGGGTGGGGTAATGGTGAAATGCTTTGAGTGATCTAGTAACCCTTTTTTGGAATAGGAAGAAATGCCAAATGTAATGATTGAAAGGCAAACAATTCTGTGATTTACCAATCACTGAGATGCAACGGTTGTGACACAGGTGCTAGGGTGTGAGATTTTTTGGTCAAAGCCCGTTATACTAATTATACCACGTGTGTGTGTGTGTGTGTGTTCCATGTAGATTTATCAGAATTGTTGAGTATGCTTTAGGAAGAGTGGAGCCACACACTTGAGTCCTCCACACAAGGACACCATTCTGAGAGTGTTGTATAAATTTCCAGATCAACAATGTAGATGTGTTTCTCTTGAGCCTGGTTGATGTTCAGATGCATCCTGAACGAGTGGCATACAAGTCTGTCACTCAGGATCAGAATGGGAATCCTCGGTGATGGTTCATAGAAAACCACCTCAAATGATGGAGCTCTGGCCTGACCGTACCTCAGTTTGATTCTCCTTCCACATCCATGCCCGTGACCACCTCATGTCACAGTGTTCAGTGTCAACAACTTCATTGCTAGCCATGCTCTCACCAACAAGGTGCAATAAAAGGCTGTAGTCACGCTTTCATGAAACGCACAAGAATCGAGAGAGCGAGTCAATAAAACAAAGAGACTAACAGTGAGCATCCTAATCTAGCACTCCTGATCTGACTTGAATGAACCTCCATCCGACTGGCCGCAGCTGCTGCCTTGGAACCTCCAGTGATCTCCAAACTATCACGATGATTTAGAAGGGTGGGAAGAGGAAGATACAGTATCAGTGTCCCAAATATCATTTGCACAGCATACTTTAATGTCCTGGAATATACTCTAATGAAACAGTGCTCTGTCATCATTCCATCACTGATTGTTTTGATATGGAGTATAACGTCAGATCAGTAATTGTTGTTGGTTTGCATGCAGAAGACAAAAATAACGGTTAACATGAAACTGTGCTTTTGAACAATAATCGCACAAACACAAGTATACCAAAAATAACGGTTAACATGAAACCATGCTTTTGAACAATAATCGCACGAACACAAGTATACAAAAAATAACGGTTAACATGAAACCGTGCTTTTGAACAATAATCGCACGAACACAAGTATACCTATAATGAACCCGTCTAATATCACGATTAGTGGAAAGACGTTAAATGAATGACACACACACACCTATAATGAAAAGAAACAAAGTCATGAAGAGTATTAAACTTTTATTCATCTCTGAGTAACACACTAAAGTCGTTTCCCCTCCCCTTCCCACACATACAACCACCCAGTGATTAGCAACGCTGAACTCTTTGTTCATGTATATTGTTCACTAAATAGTAATGAAAGGATAGAACTGTGGATCTAGTTCACCATACGTTGCCTAAAATGTGCGTGCCATGCAATGTGGACCTGCAGGGACCTGTGCATTTGTACAGGAATAAAGCTTTACCTTCTGTTGTAGGTCTTCAGGGACCCATGCCTTTTCTGAAGGACTGAAGCCTTGCTTTACGTCATGGGTTTCTGGGGACCCATGCGTTTACTGAAGGAATAAAGCTGTGCCGTCGTTTTGGTTTTTGTTTACTCTTTTTATTTGTTTTAAAAAATGAATGATTTTTGTCTGGATGCAGGGCCATGCTTTGTTGACAAAGTCATATGCTTTTGTGGAGACGGCTTTCAATACTCACAACACATGGCAAAGATTAAAAAATAGGTTATTTGTGCCTCAGAAAAGTAATGAAGAGAAACTATGACTAAAAAAAACCAAGATTTGTAAAAATATTGATAGGTTATTTGTGCCTCAGAAAAGTAATGAAGAGAAACTATGACTAAAACAAACAAGATTTGTAAAAATAGAAAGACCATAACACTGAGAGGTCCATTATATGGTTACAGAAACAGCTGAACTGCTCGGAATGGTTAAGGGTCTGTGAGACCTATGAAATAGGCTAGGGGCATGCCATCGAATTGCCGCTTTAATGGACATGGATGTGTAAGACCAATGAAATTCAAATAGGGGCATGCCACTGAACTGCATCTTTGACAGGCATCAAGTCTGTAAGACCAACACATTGCAAGTCAATCGATTAATGACGGGGTGAAGGTAAAAAAAAAACCCAACCCTTTTTCCCTTTATCGTCTGTACCAGTGGCTACAAAGGTACTTTCCTTTTTTCCTTTGTGTGCTATGGATATGTGATAGCGGCGGTATGCATGTGTGCGTATGTGCATGCATGTGTGTGTGTATGCATGTGTCTGTCCTTTCATGTGTGCCCCAATTGTAGTAGAGTAAGAGTATGTGTGAATGTATTTAAGCATGCAAGTGTTAATGTGCCAGTGATTAGCAGTACCATGTCCATTTTGAGTGCAGATGGTCTTGGGCTCAAATTCCAGACAAATCAACCGGAGGACTTTGAAATTCCTGCAACTGATCTTGGCACCCATCACTGGAAGGAACACTGTCAGTATAGCATGACTGGGTGTGATAAAAGCATGGGCACAACAGCTGTCCACATATGGCAGGGTTTCCACTTCATACAAGACCTTATAGTTTATCAGTTTCTGAGTACCTGCAACAGGTATTGTGTCCCCTTTTCTGAATACAAACGCATGTGTGCAGACTCAACACGTCCATGCCAAGACAGGAGAGAGAATGCACTTGTGTGTGAGTGTATGCGTGTGTGTGTGTGAATGTATGTGTGTGTGAAAGATCAAACTAATTTTAGTGGTAAGGCCTTCTGCCCATGTTAAGAGGGAATGAAAGGAAATATGGAGGGAAGGGAGGGGAGTAAAACAAAAAGAGAAAGGATTTGAGACAGCATCTCCATTCCATCTAAAGCACTGTATGCAAACAAGCAGGTACTGCAGATTTCCAGTGCCTTCTCCTAAAAAGCCATCGGCCAACCTGCTGGTGCATCCAACTTCTTCACAAAAAACACTTTTTAGTCAATCCCCTGTGATGCTGGGGTTCTAGCCTTTGAAGAGTTGTCCACTAGAAGATGGACTTGCCTGTTAAGAGGCCAGATATCCCAGCTCTCTGTGTTGACGTTTTCTTAAAGTTTTTCAAAACTGTAAGACAAACTCACCCTGTTAGAAACCACATTATTCTTGGCCTAAATGAAAGAAGAACGAAAAACTTAAAGTAGTATTGATGCCTTTTCTGAGTGTTCTCTGACTGAAGGTCAGACTCATCCTGATTAATAGCCAGAGCAGTTTTTTGTTCCTGTGGCCCAGTTTTCCAGTTCACAGGAATCTTTACTTTCATCTCTGCAGCTCGGAAAGAGCAGCACAAGTTCCCCCTTTTTCTACCTCAGCCCAGAAAACGGCTCACTTGTAAAGCACTTTGAATTTGTGCAAGTCTCGTCATCAATTGCATATCATCTGCCCTCGACCAGGTTGTTTTTCATCTTTTTTTTTACTTGTTTGTTTGGTGTCTTCCTCCCTTTGTAATCTGGTGAAACATTCGCCGTGTTGGCGTGTCCTTCATGCCCAAAGTGAGGTTAAATGTGAGAAAATCTTTAGTGTGGATGCATTTTTTTTCTTTCTTTTCAGTGATATTAGTGGATGCTTTCCAGTTACGTCTGATCAGCTGGGGAATGTTTCTCTACAACTTCTTTTTTTTCCCTTTTTTTGCAGTACTTACTTTTTTTTTTCACTTACACTTGCAAAGGCCCACATCTTACATGAAAGTGGTGATTGAAGAGATCAAAGTGGTGATGAAGAGACAAAGTGGTGATTGAAGAGATCAAAGTGGTGATTGAAGAGATCAAAGTGGTGATTGAAGAGACAAGTGGTGATTGAAGATAAGATAAGATAAGATAATGTTGCTTATAGCCCAGCCGACCGCAGAGGGCCACATCAGGGCTGTCACCACTTTTAAAATCAACTCACCAGTCATTTAAAAAAAAAAAAAAAAAAAAAAAAAACCAACCTTTCACACATCTCGTTAAATGACATCGTCTACAAACGAACCAGAAACTTTGTTAAAAATCCTTCTTCCGTAAAATCTCAAATCAGATGAAAAATGTTAATTTCTCTCAAAAACCAAGGATCACGTCAGGCGGGACATCCCTGAACAGGATCTTCATGGACTCCGCTGTAAATGTTTGTGTTCACATCGTGCAAGTCCAAAAACTCTAAAAGAACATGTTTCATTGTGAGTGGTGCATGACATGGAATGCACCACGGAGTTTTCTTCACTCTTTAAAAGGTAAGAATGGGTTAAAATACAAAATGGCCGGTGTGCAGCCGGCACAGAACCGTTTCCTCTTTACGCCCAAACCCGACGTAGATGGGAGGAAGTCTTTTAAGGTTTGGACGGATCTGAAAGAGTTTGGTTATTCGTCTGTGTGTTCCAATCCTCCTCCAGAGGTCTCTCACATAATCGTTAATTTTGGGTTTCACATCTGAGCAGGGGAAAATAAGTGTTGGACAGTTTCTCTCTTGTGGCGTTCTTGGCTAAACGATAAACCCATTTCGTTCCCGCCGATGCCAACATGGCCGGGAAACCCCAAGCAAGAGTAATGTTTGTAACCGTCCGCCTTCAACTTGCTAAAAAGTTCAAAAAAAAGTAAAAGTTCTGGATGCTGAAGGTTGCGGCCAGCTATGGCCCCAAAGCTGACAGCGAATCCGACAGAACCAGAAAGTCCCTCCTCGAAGAATGGGGAGATTATCTTCAAAGCCAGTACTAGAGCAGTAAGTTCAGCAGAATAGACAGAAGCATCTGAATGTATATGTTCCAAAAATTTTTGAGAAGGACCCCCCAGGGCAGTAGGCTGCACGGGCCCACTCCATCCTCAGACTTGGAAACCGTCAGTGAAACTTTTTAAATAGGATGGGAATTTGGAACAGAGCTCGGCATACAAAGCCTTGTACGCCAGAGAGCTGGTAGACTCCTTACGGAAAGCTGCGAGATCAAAACGAATCTCTGGTGTGAAAAAGGTCCATGGAGGTTGATCCGGAAACTTGGAAAAATCGGAAACAACTCCCAGGTCTATACCTGCATTCCGCACGTGAGGCTGCATACGAAGACCAAACGGCGGAATACATTTCGGGTTTGTTTCAAACTTACTTTGGAACGGAGGGTCAAAAAACACAGTCATAGGCAGGATTCTGCGGTTCTGAGAACAGTCGGATGTAATAATTCAAAGACAGTTTCAGCTGCGGTTGGACAGTGAAGGTTCACCTGCCTTGCGTCAGGCTGTACACAGGGTGGTGCGGAACGCTCCAAGACAGAGCGAAGCCCTTGATGTGGATAGGTCCAAGAGTTTGAGGTAAGATGATCTTGCGGAGCCGTACACAGCACAACCGTAGTCTGTTTGGAACGGACCAGGGCTCTGTAGAGGTGCAACAAAGTTTTCTTATCAGCCCCCCAGTCGGTTGTGTGCTACGACCCCCCAAAATTTATCAGTGTTTTTTGGGAAAGCAGTTTTGAGGTTTTTAATAGGCTGAGAAATTTAAAATTTTTTTGGTCAAAAATGACTCCCAGAAATTTGGCCTCTTTAACAGCTGGAAGGGGAGATTTCCCTACTTGAAGTTCCGGATCGGGAAAAAACTGACGGAAATTATGGAAGTAAATACACTGGGTTTTTGTAGCAGAAAGGTGAAACCGTTTTCATCCGCCCACCGATGGATTTTATCTACGCAAAGTTTGGAGCCTGCGCTGGACACTCGGGGTACAGGCTTCCAGTTGCGTAGACAGCAAAATCATCCACAAACAATGAACGGGTAAAACCCCTGCTGAACTGATTGAACAATGTTGTTGATCTTAATACTAAAGAGGGCAGGAGTAGTATGCTCCCCTGTGGAACACCCAACCCCTGTCGGGGACATCAGAGAGAGTGGTGCCAACCCGGACCTGAAACTGTCGTTCTCCCAAAAAAATTTTGAATAAAAAGCGGAAAATGACCTCAAAAACCCCAGATCGTGGAAAATCATGAAGTATCCCCCGACTTCCAGGTGGTATCGTAGGCCTTCTCCAAGTCAAAGAAAATTGCCACGCATGCTGTCTGTTTAAAAAAGCGTTCCTAAGTGTAGATTCCAGACAAATCAAATGGTCAACTGTACTACGGTGTGTTTGGGGAAAAACCACACTGTTCTTTCGCCAAAAGGCCACGGTTTCGAGTTTCCACATGAGCCTAGCATTGACCGTTTTTCCATCAATTTACAGACACAGCTGGTCAAAGCTATGGGACGGTAGTTAGAAGGATTAGAAAGATCTTTTCCAGGTTTGGGATGGGAATAATGAGGCTGTCCGCCAAGAGGGTGGAAAGCAACCTGTAGTCCACACGTGGTTGTATACCTGTAACAGGATGTTCAGACCTTCTTGCGGAAGATGTTTCAATAGTTGATAATGTATGTCATCTATACCTGGAGGGGGAATCGCTGCAAGAGAGTAAGGCAGATTTCAGCTCGTTTAATGTAAAAGGAAGATTGTAGTCTTCCATGTTGTCAGATGAAAAGTTGCAGGGAGATTTTTCTTTTAGGGCTTGTGTTTGACAAAAGTGACTGATTTATTAAAGAGGAGGAATTCTTTTCAATGTTTGAAGCAAGCAGAATTTGCAACTGCTTTCTTTTCTGTTTTAAAGAATCCGAAAAATTGAGATGGTTCACAGTGGGACAGGTGTTCTTCCCTTTGATTTTCTTAATGATGTTCCCCACTTTTTTCTTAGAAGTTTTTGATGTCAGCCTGGAGCAGAAGCTTCTCCAGGGACCGACGTTTACTGATTTTAAAAGTGTGTGTCTTGATTTAGCACGGAGTTTTTTGATGGGCTCGAGCGTTGGGACCGAAGGTCGTTGGTATACCTGACGCTGAGCCCGTTTTCTAACTTGGAAATTTGTTGGCATTCTGAATCGAAACCAGGGTTTTTTTGGGCATTTGAAGTTTATCGGAAGACACTGGAGTACAGGCTTTAGCACATTTGATCATAGTGTTAGTCAGAGATTCTGCTGGGTCTGGACTCTGAAAAAATCAGTTTTCCTGAATTCTTTTGAATAGTGGGTGCAAATAGATCCCAGTTTGCTTTTTTATAATTGAGATGTTGAGAGACAGAGACGTGTTCAGTTAATACAGGTTGTAGAAGGACAGGGAAAAAGGTCACTTCCGTGCAGATCGTCATGGACAGACCACTCATAGTCCAGGACCAGCGAGGGGTCACAAAACCGACAAATCTAAACACGAAGTGAACCCGTGGAAGAGTGGAGGTAAGTTGCAGATCCGTCGTTCAGGACAACACAAATCCAAGTCTGAAAGGACATCCTCAATCAGCAGACCCCTGGGTGACGTACGGCACTACCCCAAAAAGGATTGTGACCGTAAAGTCACCCAACAGCAAAAAAAAGGTCGAGGAAGTTCTCCTATCAGACTGACAAGGTCCTGACGACAAAAACCCGGGGCAGAAGGAGGTAGATAAAGAGAACAGATGGTCACAGTCTTGTGGAGAGTGACTCTCGCAGCTACAGCCTGAAGGAGGTAGACAGGCGACAGGACTATACAGCAAAGTTTTGTGTAGGAGAAGGGCAACACCGCCCGACATTTCCCAACATGGATGGTTGTGCAGGTATTG
The DNA here is from genome assembly GCA_018398815.1 of Conus ventricosus. NCBI lineage: Eukaryota > Metazoa > Mollusca > Gastropoda > Neogastropoda > Conidae > Conus > Conus ventricosus. The sequence goes on from CM031613.1 coordinate 63,042,231, forward strand.
AAAGAATATTAAAGCCAGAAAGAGTAAAGGTCTTCTGGCTTTGAATTTGAGTTTCCTGAAGACCACGACGGAGGGTTTTATAGACTGACACAGAAGCTGCAGCTCCTCAAAGTTGGAATTTAATCCACGGATATTCCAAGGGAATATTGTACTATCCATGGTGCAGAGGGCGAAAAGGAGAGGGGATCAGGTCATCTCCTCATCGACATCTGCCGCCAATGGAGTGAATTTATTTTGTAGTTTCACTGGACTGTGTTGGTCTTTGGACCTGCTGGCAGACTTGCCCGCAGGTGACAAAGGCCTGGAGTTTGGAGAAGGTGGAGGTCTGGGTTTGGGAGATGGTGGAGGGTTTTTGGTGGGGGGTTTTTCCTTATCTCCACCATCTCCACACTGGGTGGAAACTCCCTTGCCCGCACGGGCACTGGACAGAGGAGTTTGAGGGGAACTGCTGGTTTTTTAATCTGCCCAGCAGCAGATGTTGTAGACTGCTGGCAGTCTGAGGGGTGGCGGATTTTTTTCCTCCCCAGGGGCAATCATTTTGGGTTGAGGGTGGTGGACCTGCTTCCACCAGAGTTGACAGTTCGGACTTGCAGTGTCTTCGAGAACGTAAAGTCATCAGTCTGACCCGCAGACTGATCGAGTGGAAACTGTGGGAACTTTCCGTACAGCTGAAGCATAGGAAGAGGCTGTCGGCGTCTGCTGCCCACAACCTGCTTGCGGGCTTCAAAAAAGGAAATTTTCTTTTCAGTCTTTTTGTCTTTGAATTGCGGATTTCCCGAATCCAAAGAGGACAGTTTCTTGAAGAGGGGGGATGGTCGCCACCGCAGTTAGCACAATGTGCCGGATCTTTACACAAACCCATCATGGGTTGCCTTGAGCAAAACACCGCATACCTCTTGCCTGAACAGCGGTCCCTGACATGGCCAAACTTCTGGCACCTGAAGCACCTCAATGGGGAAAGGCACATATAGCTGAACATGAACATTTAGGTAACCAACCTTGATGACCGGAGGGAGCACAGGGTTGCCCGAAGGTCAGAAAGAGGGTGTTGGTGGCCACTCTCTTGAACCCTTCTTTATCGTCACCCTGCGCACCTCCGTCACACCCTGGGACGCCAGCTCCGTTTTTATTTCCGCCTCTGAAACCCCCGCCAGATCTCTGCATCGAATCACACCTTTGGATGAATTTAATTGCTTATGGGGAGTCACCCTGATTTTCCCTATCCACAAGCTTTTTTGCCTTTTGCAACTGTTCGGATTGCTTCTGTGATCGACATTGAAGAAGAAACGAACCATTCCTCAATCGTTTTATGGACCAGTTCACCTGCTATACCATGAAAGCCCTTTTGTACAGCAAAAGGGCTCAGAGCTGAAAGAGGCTTTCCTGCTCTGTCCCTTCCACCACGGCAGGAAGCCCAGAAACCTGTCTTCTGTCTTACCTCACTGTCAGAATCACTGTCTTGTTTCAAATTCCCCCGAAATAGGGGATACTGCCTTCCTCTTCCTTTTGGGGGGGGAGTTTTTTAATGAAGTCATATTTAGTTTATTGTGATTCATCTCTCCTTACCCACCCACCTGGAGTCCAACTAAGGGGCCAGGGCCAAGAAAACCCAAAGTCTTGGGCCCCTTCCAGGCTTCGGGAGAGACATACGACAAGCAGAAGCAACCAACCCTATCCCCCCTGATCATGCTCAACTCCCGGGAACAGAGAGCTGAGCACTGCAGGGTTTACTTGGCCAGCTGGGAACTGCCCGTCTTGACCCAACCCCAAGAAGGGAGCCGATTAGTACACCCGGGCCAAAGTGTACTCCCTGTCTAGGAGAGGTCCGAGCCAAAGTGATGTGTTGAGAGCGCTGGCCCCCTCAATCACCAGGAACTCATTCCCCTCCGACACAGTCGCACCGCACGCAAACGCGGCGGATCTTAAGGAGACCACAGAGAGAAAAGGAGTGTGGAAAAGAAGACTTGAAGGGGAGACGAAGATAGAAAAGGGCCAAATAAGGGAGGCAGAAAACAAAGAAAAGGAGAAAGGGGGTTACTCTTAGTCAGATCCTCAAACCCTTTGCCTATCTGACATGGGAAGCCCTACCAGGGGGATCAACTCCTTACCACGTTACGCTTAGGCCAAACAGCATCTGCACCTCTCAGGCCTAGAAGCAGTGTGAAAAAAAAGCCTATCTCCAAGTATTGATGCCCCCGCCAGCAAAGCCTAAGGGATCACTGGACCAACGCAAACCCTCCGACCATGACAAGGTCGCAACCCCCCGGAGGGTTTGGGGATTGAAGAGACAAAGTGGGAACAGCAGTGGTTTATGAGCTTCCATCCAAAAAAAGTGCTCAACACTGAGTGCACACGGAGACAGAACCAAACTCCACCGTTAAAAAACTCCATGGACACACTCTGAAGTTGTGACTTCAATCAAATACCTGGGGTCACGATCCAAGACGACCAAAAAGGGGATCCCCTTTGAAACCCTGCAAAACCAGAAAAACCCTGGGCTTCCTTAACAAACCCCAAAAATTTGGAAATAAAAGAGAAAAAAAAACTAAAAAACCCCTTTTTTTGACTGATTGTTGATTTTCGCTGGTCTGGGACCCCCACACCAGCAACGGATCCGGAATCGAAAAGATCCAGGTAAAGCACCCAGAGGGGTCCACCAGCACGACCAAAAACCCTGTAGATGAAATCCCGCTCCTGAAGTGGGCCCACATTAAGAAACGCAGACAAAATGCCAGACTGGAAAAGAGTACAAAATTTTATCACAAATTTTTTACCAAATCCAAGTACCGCCCAAAAAACCAAGACCCAAAAAAGTTTTAAAAAAAAACAACAGCTCAGCTACAAACACCCCCAAAAGCAGGACAGACTACCGACAAAAACCTTCCCACAATGCAGGGCAGACTGCCGCAGATGACCTTTCCCCCAATCAGGACAGACTGCCGACAGATGACCTTCCCAATGAGGTCAGACTGCCCACAGTGACCTTCCACAAGCAGGACAGACTGCCGACAGAAAGACCTTCCCACAATGCAGGACAGGTGCCGACAATGACCCTTCCCCAATGCAGGACAGACTACCAACAAAGACCTTCCGAAACCATCCAGTACCCAAGTGGGGAAAAATTACCAGAGGGTGTTGACGCGGGGGAACCCCCTGGACCGCTTCAGGTTCAGACTCGCCTCTCCCAATAACACCAACGACAACACCCCCCCCATCCCCTCCTAACCACCCCCCCCCCCCTTCCTCCTCACCCCCCCCCCCCCCCCCTCCCAAAGCTGAATACAAATTATGTCTGACAAACACAGCGCAAACCCCAAAGTATATGACAGAGTCATCAGCAAAATGATGTTGGTCGTGAACAGGAGAAGAAGGAAAAAAACACTTTGTAGAAAAATGATACATCTTTTATTAAGTTTCCACAATCACTTCCACTTTGTTTCAAAAAGCAACCATACAGACCTTTGTGTTCATTCAAAAGTTTATTCCAGGCCACACTTACACTTTAAAATATACTTATCACATGGACAAATTACTCTTCCTGTTTTACAGAATACTTGAAGTTTTGTAAAACAAATGGTCTACTGTGTGTGTGTGTGTGTGTGTGTGTGCGTGTGCGTGTGTGTAAGAGAGAGAGAAAAAGAGAGTGTGTGTGCATGTGTGAGTGTGTGTTTTTCTTAAACCATTAAAAATATAGGTGAAAGAAAATCTGTCTGTGAATCAACTTTCATTTTCAGGAACTAAATGTACCCTTCCCAACATTAAAACATATCAATCCTGCTCCTTGTACAAATCTGGCAGTCACAATATTTCCAGCAGCTGTAGCTGAAGAGCAAACAAAATTTTGAGGCACTAACACTTCGGAAATGCTCTGCCCCAACCAATGCAAGAAGAATCTGTGAATTGAGAACGTCCATCATGAATGACCATTATCAATTCTGCTATGTAAAGTGTCTGGAGACGTGTTGACGTGACCACAGTCAAGAAGACCAAAAGCTGACTGCACTGGAAATGTCAGAGATGGGATTTTTCCGCCGACCATTATCAATTCTGCTATGTAAAGTGTCTGGAGACGGTGTTGACGTGACCACAGTCAAGAAGACCAAAAGCTGACTGCACTGGAAATGTCAGAGATGGGATTTTTCCGCCGATTGGCGGATTTCCGTCTTTTTGATGGCCCCAGGGGTCGTTTTTGAGATCAGTGTAAATCCGTTGAGAAAATTCGGGGGGGGGGGGGGGGGGGGGGGGGTAGAGGTAGGTTTGTGATGAAGCTAATGTACGGCGAGAGGTCGATTGTCATGTGACGTAGCTCACATCAAGGCATGTGCCCGCTCATCACATGTAGTTAGTGATATGAATCATTTTCCCCGTGCCACAATTAAAGGAAGAATATTCATATGGCTTGACTAGTGTAGCGGGCGTCCCCAAAATAATTGTGAGTATGACTCATTCAAGAAACGAATGTGGTCATTGGGTGAAAGTGACCACTGAGTGAGAGTTTAAACAAGGGCTGGTAAGGTAAGGTGCTGGTCAGGTTTTTTGAACACTGAGTATGCACTCACTAGGAGAAGGGGGGAAAGAGTCAGTTTAACCCAGCAGATGGCCTAGAGACTCGAACCTGTCAGGACGTGGTCCTCGTTGCTGACCATCATTACAGTGAGCGATAGATAGTTGGGAAAGCTACAGGGGGAAAACTTAAAGAAGAGAGAAGAGAATCATATGTTGAATTGAGAAGCAGGTTACTTACACGAACCTTATTCGTGTTTCAGCCCTTCACCCTTTACCCTTCGCCCTTCACCCTTCAACTTTCACCCCGTGAGGTGGTTGAAGATGGCCATGGTGTGGGGAACACACGGTAGTTCAGCCCCAGCCAGTACCACTCCAGGGAGGAGTTGAAGCTCGTCTTTTTGCAAGAGACAGAAGAAGTCGCGGAAGAGAAGACGAGACTCGTATCTCCAGGACAAGAGAATTCGAGGGGCAGTATATTGTCTCAGAGAGAGAGACAGGGAATTGAGAAAGCAGGGAAGCTTTTACTTGAGGCAGGCAGGTCCTCAGTGATTACGGGAGTTATGTATTCTCCTGGTCCGGATTTTGGGTTAAAGGAATGTGAAGGCCATGGCTTTATAGAAGCGGAACTAGATTATTTTATCTCTCAGTGTAAAGAGAGATACAAGCGTGAAGACTATTTTTTCTCTCAGTGTAAAGAGAGATACATGTGTGAAGATTGATTTGTCTCTCGGTGTGAGGAGAGATACATGTGTGCGGATTTATTTGTCTCTCAGTGCGGAGAGAGATACAGGTGTAACATCTGTTTACAAGTTGTTGTTGTGATTAGTAAAGTGTTTTCCCTGAAGGAGAGGGGGAGAAGAAAAACATTCGGTAGTGCTCCTTTGGGTGATTGGAAAGATTGCGTGTGCGTATGGAGTAAATGCTGTCATGAATGCGCGTATGCAAGAGTGACAGTGTGACAGTGGTGACCCCGACTCCAGTTTCACGGCGTAGCTGCCGTTTGTTTCTCCGGGAAAAAAAAAAAAAAAAGAAAGATTTCTATTTGGGGCCCTTGGGGTTTAAAAAAAAAAGATTTATATTTGTACCTCAAGGGTTTGAGGAAGAAAAAAAAAAGGTTTTCTATTTGTACCCTCAAGGGTTTGAGGAAGAAAAAAAAAGGATTTCTATTTGTGCCCTCAAGGTTTGAGGAAAGGAAAAAAAGAAGAAAGTTTAATTATTTATTGTGTATAATATTTGCATTTGTTGTTGTTTTTTTCTATTTCTATATGTGTTAGGGTGGTTGACATTTCTTTTGGTTGCTCTACTCCGTTAAGGTTTTTTTTTTGGTAGGAGTTCTTTTGGACCCTTCCCACCTCAGGACCGATAGCCTCAACCTCCTCTTGCTCGTACCTGGCAGCAAGGGGGCAGGGCGTTGAGGAATCGCTGTCCTTCCCCTAGAGGATTAAGTAATTTTGTCCCCTTTCCCAGACTGATAGCCCCAACCTCTCCTGCGTTTAGCAGGGGACATGGCGTTGGGGAGTCAATAGTCCTTTCCCTTCTGATAAATATCTATTTCATTTCGCTTTCCTATTGTTTCAGTTTGATTTTTCCTCCCCTTGCCCCTCAAGTGTGGGATCAACTTCTCCTCCGTCACGCTAGTAGTGTAGGTGGTGGAGTTGATTACCGCTCTGCCCAAATAAACATCTTATCTTTTGATCATTTTTTTTCTGTGTGGTGCGAGATTTTCTTTGAGTTTGGGTGAATGTGCAATTTATTGATTGATTGTTTAGTATTTGTATTATTACTGTAGTGTGGTGTATATGTGCAGTGATTTATTTTTTCCCCTCTCCAGTTTCACGGGAGACAGTGACCACTAGGGTGCTGTCTGTGGGCTTCTTCTGCTTTTCTTGATTTCTGCTCACTATTCCGGTCCTGTGTATCCTTTCATTTCCTTTTCACTCCCTTTTTCAAAATCTCTTAAACCTTCTCCTCAATAAGCTCCTATCTAGTTTTCTTTTCAACATTTTCATATTTAGGTAGGATTTCCGCTAGTTTGTGTTTCTTCCCCTTTTTAATTGTTTGTGATTCCATTTGTTTTGTAAATTTAGATTCATTTTTGTATAAGTGCGGTACATTTGTTTGTAAATTCGTTTGAAATTAAGTAAGATAAGAAAACTGACAACAAGAACATTTTGAGAACTAAAACTTTATAAAGAATTTATTTTCAGAAAACTTTATTGTTTATTTTTTTTTTCTTAGGGAAAACAGTTTTGTATTAAAACTTCATTTTGTTTTGTAAATTCCAAATTGATAACAGTGCAAATTATTTTTTGGAAAAATACATTCCTTGGATTTCATATCTACCCTGTTTTAGTAAGCGTTTTTTGTTTACACCGGAAATTGAATTCTGTATTTGTATATACTATAATTACGGTTTTGTAAAAACATAATATCATCACATATCGCCTATTTTTTATTCATACTTTGAGATTGTTTGGTGTTTATATCTGACGGTTCATTATGGATGATTTTGATAAATATGTTACAACAAGCGGAACGCTTGGGTTTTGATGGAGAAAAACTTACCAACTATGTGCAACAATGCATAGATAGGGCAACAGGCTAAGAGAGAGAGAAGAAAATAAAAGGAAACTAGAAAGTGAAGAAAATCTAAGGAAACTAGAGATAGAAGAAAAAAGACTACAGAGGAAGTTGAAGAAAGTAGACTACGAGGAAGCTGAAGAAAAAAGACTACAGAGGGAAGCTAAATCGGAGAAAAAAGATTACAGAGGGAAGCTGAAATTGAAGAAAAAAGATTACAGAGGGAAGCTGAAGAAAATAAACTACAGAGGGAAGCTGAAGCTGAAGAACGTCAATTTAAGTTGAGACAGTTAGAACTAGAGACTGATGCTGAAATTAAAAGAATACAGGCATCAAGAGAACCTCCACCAGTTCCACCAGTCGGTTCCGCAGCCATGCCTCAACCAAAAGCGGCATATATTCCAAAGTTGCCGCCTTTTGAGGAAAAAACGGATGACATTGATAGTTTTCTTTTCCGATTTTAAAGTCACGCAACGTCTTGTGGTTGGCCAAAGGAAAAGTGGACATTGTATATTGCGTCGTTGTTTAAGGGGAGCGCTTTGACACTGTACCACTCACTTGCAGCGAAACAAATTTAACTTGGGATCAGTTGAAAGAAGAACTCCTCAAGAAATTTCAATGTTCTGCTGATCGTTTTCACGAACGTTTCCGTTCTGTGCGCCCGAAAAAGGAGAATCGTTTCCATCGTTTCTGATCCGTATGAGTCATTGTTTGGATCGATGGATCGATTTGTCTAAAACGAACAAAACTTTTCAATCACTGCGAGATCTCCTTTTTAGAGAGCAACTTTTCCAGAGCGTGAGCAAAAATCTGGCCACTTTCCTTAAAGAAAGGCAATTTGAAAACGTGGAGGAAATGTGTCAGATGGCTGATCAGTATTGTATCGCTCACCCAGATAAGGGCGTGGCTAGGAAAGGAGAATTTTCCATCTTTGAGTCTCATGCGTCATGTACTATCCCATCAGGACAGGGAAGTTACAGGAAAGGAAATCGTGGGTCATTTTTGAGTCCTCAAGGATATACCTATCCTAGGAACGGACAGGGATCTTTCCGCGGTTCGAGTGACTTTCGTCAATACCAGTACTCACCGCCGGAAGACCCCGTTACTTCTCACAAACGTTCCGAGGTCGTGGACAACGACCACCACGTAGACCTTTTGGGCCAGTTCGTGGACAGAACAGAGGTTCACAAAATCAGTCAGCTGCCGATCAGACAATGCGCTGTTTCTTTTGTGATGGCAAGTTCCATCTGAAACAGAATTGCCCTTTCAGACCGGTGATTCAAAACCCCATTAGTCTCCACTGATTGTGAAGAAGGCCTTGTTTTGGACACCAGATCAATCTGTTGATGGACTGGGGTTAGAAAACGGAGCCATCAATGGATTGCAGGGTTCGGTTTTGCGAGACACTGGGTGCACCACTGCTGGTGTACGGAAATCTTTCGTGCTTCAAGACCAGTATCTCAACACTGTCCAAAAGTGTAGGTCGTTTGGAGGCAAGATTGAAACGTTTCCGCTGGCGAAAATTTCAGTCGACACACCGTACTAACTCCGGCTTTCTTACCGCCTGTGTTATTGATAACCCAGTCTGCGACTGATCTTGGGCAATTTGCCAGTGTCGCTACAGTACATGGTGGTGCTGGAGGATCGTTTGTTCCTTGTCTTGTGGGGTACTAGATCAAACGTCATAGAGCAGGGAAAGGCTACAAAGCCGCTAAAAGTCTCAAAACTGGATGAACTCCAGATTACCCCAGATGATTTAAAAGAAATGCAGGGTAAAGACGAGACGCTGACGACAATACTTCTGCTGCTAAACAGACTGTCACTGACGTACCAACGGACCCAAAACCAACGTACATACTGGACTCTGACATTCTCTACAGGTGTGTACCTGGACAGGACAACAGACAAGTTGTGGTTCCAAAACCACTTAGAGAAACAGTACTGCACACGGCTCATGATGCATTGTTCGCTGGTCACTGTGGAATCAAAAGAACATTAAAGAGAGTTCTTGATTCTTTTTATTGCCGGGTGTCACAAAGGAAGTTACGAAATACTGCCGCTCATGTGACATCTGCCAAAAGACACTCAGAAAGGTCGCGTCCCATGTGCACCTTTGCACAAAATGCCTCTCATTTCCGTTCCATTTCGGAAGGTAGCTATTGATCTTGTTGGACCGCTGCCACTGTCTTCTTCGGGGTATCGCTATATCTTGACTTTGGTGGATACAGCAACAAGGTATCCAGAAGCGATTCCACTGAAGAAAATTGATACAGTATCTGTCGCTGAAGCCTTACTTGCAATTTTTTCCAGAGTGGGTCTTCCAGACGAAATTCTCTCGGATTGTGGAACGCAATTCATTTCTGATCTCATGAGAGAAATTTACAGACTGTTGTCAATCTCTTCCATTTCAACCACGCCATATCATCCCCAATCGAATGGCATGGTTGAACGTTTCAATGGAACGTTAAAGTCCATGTTGAGAAAGGTTGCAAGGCAAGAGCCCCAGGAATGGGATCGTTTCATACCGGCTTTGCTTTTTGCATACAGGGAAATGCCGAACGAAACGCTGGGATTCTCTCCATTTGAGCTTCTTTTCGGACACTCACCAAGGGACCTTTGGATCTATTGATGACACAATGGACGGAAAAGACGGACATACCTGACAGTAAAACTGTTTACCAATACGTTTATGAACTGCATATCGTTTGAAGGATGCATGTGAGCTTGCTCAACAGTCAGCTGATAGGAAAACTGATGTGTACAAGTCTTTGCAGACAGAAAAGCAAAGGCACGTTCCTTCAGTGTAGGGGATAAAGTCCTTGTGCTACTAACTGATGAACATAACAAGCTTCGTGTTATGTGGAAGGGTCCTTTTCAGGTGGTCGAAAACTTTCTGAAGTAAATTATAAGATCAAAATGGAAAACACTGAGAAGGTATTTCATGTGAACATGTTGAAGAAGTATGTTGAACGTACAAATGTTGCCATCAACCAGTCGGTTGAGTGGATATGTCCTGTGTCAGAAACTGATGTCAACATGACAGACATTATCAGTGATGAATTGTACCCAATGTAACGTACAGGGACAGATCAAAGGTTATGAAAACAGCAAATGTAGGAGTGTTAACATCTACCAGTGCAGATGATGTTGTACCCCTTCCTATTCTGTCTATCAAAGGGGAAACCTATGAGGGTGTGGTTCTGTCGAATGATTTGTCTACAAGTCAAACAGAACAGCTCAAAGACATTTTGAAAGACTTTCAGGATGTGTTGACGGATACCCCCAGGTACAGTAACTGGTATTGAACCCCATAGTATTCAGTTAACTTCTGAAATACCAGTGAGAACCAACCATACCCCCTCCCATTTGCAAAAAAAGAGTGATTGAGAGAGAGTGCTTGGCTATTGTATGGGCATGTGAGAAGTTCGCCGGTTCTTGACTGGAAGAAAGTTTCAGTTACAGACTGACCATAGGCCACTGACGTTCTTGAAATCGTCAAAGACTAAGAACAGCAGGTTATTAAGATGGTCTTTGGCATTGCAGGAATTCCAGTTTTACTGTTGAACCAGTGCCTGGAACACAAAATGTCATGGCAGATTTGTTGTCACGGTGCGTGAATATTCATGGGCAAATGTAACTGTCTTCAAGGGAAAGACTATTCCTGTTTTGTCTTTCTTAAAGGGTTACGGTGTGATCACTTTTGACGGTGCATTGTATGCTATTGACTGTTTAAATCAAGTGGTATTTATGCATAATTTGCTTGTTGAAGTGACTATATGTTTTGCAAGCAAACGACTACTTGATGTTGATGTAATACATATTTATTCTTTGGTAACAATGGAAAAAATCAAGTACTATTTATGTCTAATTGCTTGTGAAGATGAATCTATATGTATGTGTGATGAGCAAATAACCTTTAGAAATGTATATATACATGTTTTGATTGTGCAATGAGACAAACCAATTGTTTTCATTTGTCATTGTCAACAATGGAAAGCATGTGACTTTTCAATGGACTATAACATTACATGTGGGGAAAAAGAAATTATGTTTAAACTATGTTTATTTTGTTACATGTCTATTGAGAAGCATTTACACTTGGAAATATTCTCATTTTCATGAGGGTTTTGAAACATATGATGGTGAGACAAAGATCAAGGGAAAATGTGCTTCACATCTAATGTATGAACACAATTTGTGCTTTGAATTGTTTATATCCCTAATTGTTTTATCCATGTAATTTGTGAAATGTATCTTGTGGAATATGGTGATCAATTATGAATGTTTTTTTAAAGATTGAAAGTTTGAAATATGCTATTTATGGTGGATCATGGGGATTGATTCTATACGTTGATTATTAATTTGGTGAATCATGTGCGATGGTTACACATTTTGAGATTCATGGCTGAAGATGTGTTTAAGTGAAGTTGTATATCCTTTAAAAAAATTTTCTGGAGAAAATTTTTTCATCCCAGGATGGGGGTGTCATGTGACGTAGCCTCACATCAAGCATGTGACCTCCATCACATGTAGTTAGTGATATGAATCATTTCCCCGTGCCACAATTAAAGGAAGAATATTCATATGGCTTGACTAGTGTAGCGGGCGTCCCCAAAATAATTGTGAGTATGACTCATTCAAGAAACGAATGTGGTCATTGGGTGAAAGTGACCACTGAGTGAGAGTTTAACAAGGGCTGGTAAGGTAAGGTGCTGGTCAGGTGTTTTGAACACTGAGTAGCACTCACTAGGAGAAGGGGGAAAGAGTCAGTTTTAACCCCAGCAGATGGCCTAGAGACTCGAACCTGTCAGACGGTGGTCCTCGTTGCTGACCAGTCATTACCAGTGAGCGATAGATAGTTGGGGAAAGCTACAGGGGGGAAAACTTAAAGAAGAGAGAAAGAATTCATATGTTGAATTGAGAAGCAGGTTACTTACACGAACCTTATTCGTGTTTCAGCCCTTCACCCTTTACCCTTCGCCCTTCACCTTCAACTTTCACCCCCGTGAGGTGGTTGAAGATGGCCATGGTGTGGGAACACACCGGGAAGTTCAGCCCCAGCCAGTACCAACTCCAGGGAGAGGAGTTGAAGCTCGTCATTTCGCAAGAGACAGAAGAAGTCGCGGAAGAGAAGACGAGACTCGTATCTCCAGGACAAGAGAATTCGAGGGGGCAGTAATTGTCTCAGAGAGAGAGACAGGGAATTGAGAAAGCAGGGAAGCTTTTACTTGAGGCAGGCAGGTCCTCAGTGATTACGGGAGTTATGTATTCTCCTGGTCCGGAATTTTGGGTTAAAGGAATGTGAAGGCCATGGCTTTATAGAAGCGGAACTAGATTATTTTATCTCTCAGTGTAAAGAGAGATACAAGCGTGAAGACTATTTTTTTCTCTCAGTGTAAAGAGAGATACATGTGTGAGATTGATTTGTCTCTCGGTGTGAGGAGAGATACATGTGTGCGGATTTATTTGTCTCTCAGTGCGGAGAGAGATACAGGTGTAACATCTGTTTTACAAGTTGTTGTTGTGATTAGTAAAGTGTTTTCCCTGAAGGAGAGGGGGAGAAGAAAAACATTCGGTAGTGCTCCTTTTGGGTGATTGGAAAGATTGCGTGTGCGTATGGAGTAAATGCTGTCATGAATGCGCGTATGCAAGAGTGACAGTGTGACATCGATCGATATTGTGTTCTCAATTAATCTGTTCGCAAATGGATGTTTCCGGTTTCTGCTTGGGCCGGTCGAGACTGCTGTCTTTGTTTTCATTCTGCGGTTGACCGAAACCATCAAAGGCGGAAGTTGAGTTTGAGAACGCGGCAAACTGTTTGCGAATTTTTTTTCCTGACGCCTTTTCTTTCGGTGTGACGAGAGTAGCCTAGCGAAAACCAGAATGTTTCGTCAGATAGCAGAAAGCGAGAAAGTTCTTGCGAAGCAAGTCGATGCTTCAGTTAAAAACAAATGGACTTGGAAGTGGTTGGAGGAGGAAGTGAGCGCAAAAGTGATGCTGACCAGTTCCAAAGGCGCCGTCAGCCACAGTGTGATTCTCAGACTGAAAGACTGCATGAGGAAAATCACCTATCCAGGACAAGCAGTCTGCACATGGTGTAATGACGCGATCAAGTATGGCTCACGGGGCAAGTCAGCATTGATCAACCACGTTCTTGCAAGACTGACTGAATTATCCACAAAAAGAAAGGCTGCCTCTGACAGTTGCACAAGACCAGCGAAGAAGTCAAGAGTGTAAAATTAAATAGTTTACGGTCGGTGACTTTCACCTTACTTTTTTTTTTTTTTTTGCTTTAGGCTGCAGTACAGATTTGCTCATCAGCTCTTTTGACATTCTTCAACTCGATCCAAACTGTTCTTTGAAAGGTTAAAATTCATGTTTATCATTCATCTGAATCATGGTCTCCCATTGTGTTCATTGACTGTTGGTGATAGTACTTCAGACTTATGGTATTTTGAAGGACAACTATAAGAAATTATTTGATTGGTGTTGAGGTAAACTTTTTTAATAAGTATTTTGAAGGATGGCTATTACTATTAGAAACTAAACTGCTCGCTGAAATGTGGTGATGTGAAGGACAGCAATGAGAAACTGACTTGCAACTGCTGGAAAATTGTGTGACTATTAGCAACTGAAAATCACCAATCCTGTGTCAATGGTCTTTCCTGACAGACATCAATGGCGAAGGTGAGAAAGTCTGTTTTTTGTAGGATCAAGGTTATTAATACTTTTGAATACTTTGGTGTCTCAGATGCTGATTTTTGCAGGTTAAATTCTAAAAAATCTTCAGCTTCAGGGGGCTTTGCCCCCTCACCCCCACCAGGGCCTTGCCCCTGGACCCCACCGGGGGCCTTCAGCGCCCCCGGACCCCCGCCACTTTTTTCCTCCTTTTCCACATTATGAGAATCCCATCTCTGAAATGTTCATACATTTTGTTTCACTGCGCTGGAAATGTTCATACATTTGTTTCACTGCACTGGAAATGTTCATACATTTTGTTTCCCTGCACTGGAAATGTTCATACATTTTGTTTCAAAGAAATAAAATATGGATGAAATGGCAAGAAGAAAGGAAAGTATAAGAAAAAATTCTGATAAAACAAAAAAATCTGAAGGTGAGCACCGAGCAAACCTTTTTTTCTCTCCACAAGAAAGAGGCAGGGTCCTGTTGAGAAGAGAAAGGCTCAAGATGGCCATGGTCTTGGCTCAGGTAAGGTGATGTGGGTGTTCGATATATTCCACTTCCAGATTTATTTCTGAATCTGTGCCCTGAAGAATTCATTTTGAACTGCCGTCTATCCTCCAATGTCAATTCAGTTAGCGGCGTGGATATGTGTGTATATATGTGCGTGTTTCAGAAAGACTTACATTTAGATGCTTTCATTTTACTGACATTGCCTTTTATTTGTTGTCTTCAGACAAAGGACAGGCTTTCAAATACCTGTTGTAATAAATTTCTTAAATAATTTAAAAGTAAAATTCCACTCTTATTTTTCTCAGTATCCCTGATTGAGACCGTAAGAGTAACATCTCTGCCTTGCATAGGAGAGGTAGTCAAAACATGTCTTTATCCAATTTCTATCATGTCCAATGGTTTTTAATCATCCTAATCACTCTCTCTCTGTCTGTCATCGAGAAAAAAGTCTGAAGATTTGCTTCCCTCATATTGTGAACTACTGTTAAACTATAGATCATTTTTACCAAAAGTTCAAATAACACACGAGTTTCCCCAAGCTGATTAAATCAGCACTGAACAAAACATTCTGCTGTCCAATGAATTGACTGACTTGCAATCCTGTATTCTACCCCTTAAACATTGACACTAAATCAAATTTGACCTCTAAACCAGAGTACAGACTAAGTGTACATGGTTGCCTTTAGAAGGGTTGGAGATGGCAAAAGCAGCTAAGTGAAAAGGCCTCTCTTACACTTGTCTAATCACAGATTACAAAATCCAGTGTAGAAAACTACTACAAAGGATTTTCAGTGCAATAAAGTATCTTCATATAAAACACCATCTTCACATATTTCAGTATATTGTACAAAATAAATCATAATAATATGACTGCACTCACACATGTCCCCATTACATTAAGGCAGACATACATGTCAAAGAGAGAAATGGTGACAAGAATTTACACTCGATACAGTCAAGAGGGGTCTTTATACACGCATAAAACTGGGAAATAGCAATCAATTTTGTGATGTTTGCACCATCTTTATCCCTCTGAACATGCATACAAATGCCATTCACACTTTCTGTTTGTATTTCTCTCTGTTTCTCTCTCTCTCTCTGCAGAGCAAAATTCAATATATTTACACAACTGGTGAGATGTACAGAAACCACACCCACATACACACACCATGTTCAGCAGGGGAGATCATTTGCTGGGTTTGCCTCTGATTTCATGCCACCACCGCATCATACTTTCCCGATGTCCCCAGATCATCTTGTGCCCGTAACTCACATACCATCTGCAACCACATGTCACAAACTGATGATTGATATTACACAGCCTTAGTTTGTTTTCATGCAAACAAGCACACAAACATACAAACCTTTGGAAACAGACAGGTTACAAGCAACACCTGTCATTCACTTCTAATTACTGCCTTTCCTTTCCAAACACCTACTTTACCTTTTCAGGAAAACAAACAAACAAATTACAAACATGTATACGCTTCCATTTCCAAGCTGACGAGTAGAAAATGACCTGTACTGTTGGTTGTTAGTCACTTCACCTGTCTCAGCACTTGCTCTCCCTCTTTTTTTGTTCTGAACATGAATCAAGCATGACCGATCTTTTTACATCAACCACTTCTACAAAAGCTTCAATGACCTCTCTCACAGACTTTTCAGGACACTCTGGTTTTGGTTTTCACATTTCATGTTTAAGATATTCTACAAATGATTTTTGAAACCGAAATGAAGACATCCATGTGGATGATTTCTTTTGGCAAGATCATCTGCCTGAATGTATATGAAACCGCTTGAAGCCTGAATTCAGGTATGTCTTCATGCACCTGTGTGTGCATGCATATGACGGTCCGCGAATGAGGTATGTTTATGTGTTGCATACTGGCATGCAAGTGTACATGTATGTAAATGCATATACTGACTCCTACTGGCAATACTGTTCGCATATATGCTATTTGCACTGACAATTTAAGTTGTCAATCAAGAATGATTCACACTCACATTCCAAAGAGCACACCACCGAGATGAGCGGCATGGTCAAAGACTCTCCACCCCATGACCAGTCCCACTGTGTCCAGAGAAGAATGGCCTTCAGTGCCTGCACCAATCAGCTTTATCAACCAGACCACAGACCAAACAACTGCTCTCACAGCAGATTCATCGCTAAGGTATACATGACTGGTCACTTTATAACAGCATGTAGATTTTGACAATTACATTTGAAGATCATATAAATATATAAACCACTGTCAATCTGTGTAACGATTTCAATGAAGTTCACCTAACTAATGATATAGCAGAAAACATGAGAAACAAATATCTATAGGCAATAGACTTGAGACAAATAAAAATAATCACACATTTATTTATTTATTATTCATCAGTTTAAAAAAAAAAAATTAAATCTACTGATGTCCAGTTAACACTCAATATAAACGGTTTATGGATAATCACTGGTTTTGCTGGCAGGTTTCTTTCTTTTCTCTTTCCGAGATGAAGGCAGTTCTGTTAACATACAATAACAGTGACAATGAACACTGAACTGCCAAAAGAAGCTAAAATTTATCATACTTAAAGGTATAATTTTTGATGATCACTTACACTGCTGGCAGAGAAGGAGTGTGGAACAACTCGCCAACAAAGGCTATGCTCAGACGAGCATCAGGATGAGTACACACACACGGCTCCCAGTAAACACATGATGGCTCCGGACTGAAAAGAAAACATGCAAAGCAACCTGAAATCAGGAGAAAATGGCCAAGGGCTTTCATTATGTACCCCACTAATGTGCATCTCTGGCTCTAAAAAAAAAAATCCAAATCCAATTCAGAAGTCTGAACTATGCACAAGCATGTACAACCACGGTCAATCAAATTGAGCAAACTGGAGATTTCTGGTTTTAGATTTGTCTCCCTTTACCAAACAGCAAAGGGACGCATCATCCACTTTTCTCTTCATTTCCCTTTATCAAACAGCAGAAAATAACAGTTCTTAAATTTCCAATCAACCACTCTTACTTGTTCAGTCACACTGCATGATGTGTGAGACAATTATTCAAGCTTTCAAGAAATCTTGTTGAACACACATTTAGTGATTTACCCTTTCAACCCTTCCACGTTTACAGTCAAGGCAGCCTCTCCTTCCTGGCTGATCTTCATGGATGGATGGAATAATTCACTTTAACACTCTCATATTTAAAAAAAACTATTTTGCCAAGAGACCACCCCCTCCCTCCCCCTCTCCCCGACCAACAACAGAACAAAAATACACAAAACAAAACATGTTTAATGCCAAGCACAGCAAGATATTACAATTTCATTTAATATGATGTGCCTTGGGACTTTTGACGCTTCACAAAACATGGCTTTCTATGAGTAGACTGAATACTTCATTACAACCCTAAAAATCTGAAAAACAATTCAACAAAGATGTGAAAAAATCTACACAGTTTAAAAAAAAATCTAATTGTTCGACAACATATAACAATTCAAAATCAAATTATGTAAACTTGGACTAATGATGATTTTTCTAATTGTTCGGCAACGTATTAGAATTCAACATCAAATTATGTAAATTTGGACAAATGATGATTTGACAAACTCAAACATTATCTTACTTTTGACATAACTCCATGTTTAAATGCAAACAGTAGACTAAATTTTGGTCCACAGACTTTAAAACATGTTTATAAAAAACACCTTTCATATACTGTCTCATCGTCAGAAACAGCAAAACATGATTTCTTGAGCAATGTAACAAGAGTTGTCGCTCTTTGGTCAAAGCGGCACACCCAGACAACATCACAGGTATACTCCGAAAGTTGAATTACAGCTCAAAAATTATGTCTCCAGAGTTTTTTGTTCATAGGGTTTTGTTTGTTTGCATTTTCTTTTTTTTTCCCTCTAGTCAGTAATATTTTCGTCCAACTTGAGGACAAAATTTGGCAAACTTGTAAGGGTAAACAGGTCTGAGACTACAAACCTTGGTACATAATCTAAGGGTGCATTTAATCTGTGTTACATTTTAGAAAAACTATCCCCATTCTCCTTCTGACCGACAAGCTTCACTGTCAACATTTCAGCACACACACCTCAACTCTCTCAAACTGCCTGATCCCATCTCCAGTGAAAATAGGCACAAGCGGTTGGTGTCCTACTAAGTTCAGTATTCTTAAACCTAAGTGCCAGTTTAACACTAAAAACAAAACAAAACAAAACAGAGACAACTCACAGCTCCAATTTAGGGTCCCATGGGCAGTGCCCTGTGACGCAGCACTTTGTTGCCAGACGGGCCAAGGATGACAAGCATGCTGGGGAAACAAAAGTCACTTCAGGGTCACAGTGTACTGACTACACCAAAGAAAATGTCTTGTTTGACATCACAGTAAAGCGTTTTTCTGCTCCTTTTCTTGGCTGACTGTAGTGCTAACATCAGTGTAGTATATTGTTAGAAAACAGATAAGCCAGTAAAACATAAGGGGTTCACCAGTTTGTGTGTGTGTGTGTGTGTGTGTGTGTGTGTGTGTGTGTGTGTGTGTGTGTGTGTGTATGTGTGTGTGTGTGTGCGAGAGCATGCTGATGCTGATGCATCTGCATGGATTGTGATCAATCATTACCAATTCACAACCATAAGCATGCATGATATAAACAAAATAGAAAGATGTTTCTGTTTGCAGCTGAACAAGACCAATGACAAGCAACCAGCAATACAAAACAAATGAAGATACTCAGTCAACATACATTGGCATGAAAAAAGAAAACCAGATGTGGATCTTCTTCTGTGATAATATTTCTTTTTTTTTAACTTCAACATTCTTTCCAAGCCCATATACTTGCAAAGGAATCTTAAGTGAAGTGGCAGATGTAAACAGCAAAAAAAAACAACAACAAACAAACAGGGTTGGGTCACTTCCTGAACAGCAAACCAAAGAAGAAACTGTCCTCAAATCATGAACAAACAAACAAACAAAAAAAAATAGTTTTTAAACTTCCTTTTGTTTAGAGACAGCACCTGGTTTCTTTTATATACCTTTTATCTGCATGTGTTCTAGATTGAATTTGCAACATTTGTTTGAAGTCGTGTACTCAAATGCAAACTACCTTTCTAGTTAATTGTTTACCAATTATACCAGGTAACTGACAAGGAATCATGAAAGGAAGAGGTATACAGCTAAGAAACTAGCTTTTGTCTCTGTATTGCTACCTGCCAAACAGCAGACATCCTGTACTCTGTCCCCATTTTTCATGCAGTCTACACTGTTCTCCCAACATGTTTCTTGTGGGACACTTCTGGAACAGCAGCAATATGGCACGGCAATGTTCAAAACATGGATCTACCAAAATGGCTCATCTCACTTTGAAAATGCCAGAAATCTGATTCCTGAAATCACTACAGTACTTGTTGTGATCAACACAGACTGTGGTCCTCCTGCAGTATTCTGTGATGGTTCATTTACATCCTCTACATGTTACAAATAACCAATGCCGCCACCTCACAGGTACATCGTTATCTGTCACTTATAATACTCGCCTTGCAGCAGAAGAGAAGACAAAATCAATTCAATGTTGTCCATAACCCGACCAAACAGAGTGGCCATACCAGGGCTGTCTGAATCAAGTGATCACCCAACAACAATATCTACAACGCACAAAAACTAATAACTTTAAGCACTGTGAAAGTCATAATTCTTGTTCTGACTGGTTCAAAGTCAAATATCTGCAGCAGTGCATGACCATGAAGAGTGTGACCAACAAACCACACAACATGACAGACTGAACAACAGAACACAGGGCAGTGTGGACAACAGAACACACAGCAGGACAGTGTGGACAACAGAACACACAGCAGGACAGTGTGAACAAAACAACACACAGCATGACAGTGTGGACAACAGAGCACAGGACAGTGTGGACAACAGAGCACAGGACAGTGTGGACAACAGAACACATGACAGTTGGACAACAGAACACACAGCAGGACAGTGTGGACAACAGAACACAGGACAGTGTGGACAACAGAACACAGGGCAGTGTGGACAAAAGAGCACAGGATATTGTTGACAACAGAACACACAGCAGGACAGTGTGGACAACAGAACACAGGACAATGTGGACAACAGAACACAGGACAGTGTGGACAACAGAACACATGACAGTGTGGACAACAGAACACACAGCAGACAGTGTGGACAACAGAAAAAGAGGACAATGTGGACAACAGAACACGCAGCAGGACAGTGTGGACAACAGAACACAGGACAGTGTGGACAACAGAACACAGGACAGTGTGGACAACAGAACACACAGCAGGACAGTGTGGACAACAGAACACAGGACAGGGTGGACAACAGAACAGAGGAAAGTGTGGACAATAGAACAGAGGACAGTGTGGACAACAGAACACCCCAGCAGGACAGTGTGGACAACAGAACAAAGGACAGTGTGGACAACAGAACACAGGACAGTGCGGACAACAGAACACACAGCAGGACAGTGTGGACAACAGAACAGAGGACAGTGTGGACAACAGAACACATAGCAGGACAGTGTGGACAACAGAACACAGGACAGTGTGGACAACAGAACACAGGACAGTGTGGACAACAGAACACACAGCAGGACAGTGTGGACAACAGAACACAGGACAGTGTGGACAACAGAACACACAGCAGACAGTGTGGACAACAGAACACAGGACAGTGTGGACAACAGAACACACAGCAGGATAGTGGGAGAACAGAACACAGGATAGTCTGGACAACAGAACACACAGCAGGACAGTGTGGACAACAGAACACACAGCAGACAGTGTGGACAACAGAACACAGGACAGTGTGGACAATAGAACACAGGACAGCGTGGACACAGAACATAGGACAGTGTGGACAACAGAAACACAGGACAGTGTGACAACAGAACACACAGCAGAACAGTGTGGACAACAGAACAGAGGACAGTGTGGACAACAGAACACAGGACAGTGTGGACAACAGAACACAGGACAGTGTGGACAACAGAACACAGAGCAGAACAGTGTGGACAACAGAACACACAGCAGGACAGTGTGGAGAACAGAACATAGACAGTGTGGACAACAGAACACACAGCAGAACAGTGTGGACAACAGAACACAGAACAGTGTGGACAACAGAATACAGGACAGTGTGGACAACAGAACACAGGACAGTGTGGACAACAGAACACAGGACAGTGTGGACAACAGAATACAGGACAACAAACAGAACACAGGACAGTGTGGACAACAGAACACAGGACAGTGTGGACAACAGAACGCAGGACAGTGTGGACAACAGAACACACAGCAGGATAGTGTGGACAACAGAACACAGGACAGTGTGGACAACAGAACACAGACAGTGTGGACAACAGAACGCAGGACAGTGTGGACAACAGAACACACAGCAGACAATACGGACAACAGAACACAGGGCAGAGTGGACAATAGAACACAGGACAGTGTGGACAACAGAACACACAGCAGGACAGTGTGGACAACAGAACACAGGACAGTGTGGACAATAGAACACAGGACAGTGTGGACAACAGAACACACAGCAGGACAGGGTGGACAACAGAACACACAGCAGGGCAGTGTGGACAACAGAACACACAGCAGGACAGTGTGGACAACAGAACACAGGACAGTGTGGACAACAGAACACAGGACAGTGTGGACAACAGAACACACAGCAGGACAGGGTGGACAACAGAACAGAGGACAGTGTGGACAACAGAACACACAGCAGGACAGTGTGGACAACAGAACACAGGACATGTGGACAACAGAACACAGGGCAGTGTGGACAACAGAACACACAGCAGGACAGGGTGGACAACAGAACAGAGGACAGTGTGGACAACAGAACACACAGCAGGACAGGGTGGACAACAGAACACAGGACAGTGTGGACAACAGAACACAGGACAGTGTGGACAACAGAACAGAGGACAGTGTGGACAACAGAACACACAGCAGGACAGTGTGGACAACAGAACACAGGACAGCGTGGACAACAGAACAGAGGACAGTGTGGACAACAGAACACAGGACAGTGTGGACAACAGAAGACACAGCAGGACAGTGTGGACAACAGAACACATAGCAGGGCAGTGTGGACAACAGAACACACAGCAGGACAGTGTGGACAGAACACAGAACAGTGTGGACAACAGAATACAGACAGTGTGGACAACAGAACACAGGACAGTGTGGACAACAGAACACAGGACAGTGTGGACAACAGAATACAGGACAACAAACAGAACACAGGACAGTGTGGACAACAGAACACAGGACAGTGTGGACAACAGAACACAGGACAGTGTGGACAACAGAACACACAGCAGGACAGTGTGGACAACAGAACACAGGACAGTGTGGACAACAGAACACACAGCAGGACAGTGTGGACAACAGAACACAGGACAGTGTGGACAACAGAACACAGGACAGTGTGGACAACAGAACACACAACAGGACAGTGTGGACAACAGAACACAGGACAGCGTGGGCAACAGAACACAGGACAGCGTGGACAACAGAACACAGGGCAGTGCACGGCAGTCGGGCCTAGATGAAAATCGGTCTGTTTAGTTTTCTGCCCCGGCGTTGAACCCCGGCGCTGACCTTCACCGCGTCACTGTCGTCATCAGTGAGGAATGTGGCAGGGTTTACAGATTGTTTCTGCGTTGAAACAACTGGAAGAGGATCCCACACTGACCCAACTTCATCATTGTGAGTCGGAATTTGGCAAACAGATCCCCTTGCCGATGACCGGGTTGGAGACACGCTCTGCACGTGATAACAGACTCCGACACTGCCTGCCCAATGGCCCACTTTTAAGCAACGATTGCACTTCGTTACCCTGGCCTCTTTTTTCGGTTGTTCCTTGTGATAAAGGGTGGCAGTAAAATCCCCTACCTTTACAAACCTTCCAATGGTTTTTCTGGGACGTTGATGAAAATGAAACGTCTACCAGAGTAAAATCGGGTCAGCTTTCCATCTCTGTTCCTTACATTTTTCCATTATCAAAGGGAGCGAAGAACAACTCCAAGTTTCACAAGAGCTGACTCAATATCCGCTCCATCGCAAGACAAGGGGATATTCGATACCAGACTTTAGTGGCTGGTCTTTCAGAGTCTCCCTGTCCTGTGAGTATGAAAGGATTCTTGTCATACAAACGCAGTTCAACACCGCTAAGAGACAAACCTTCTATCAACAACTACTTCGTGCTGTTCGAGTCGCTGGGTAGAGTCGCCATAATCCCCGTATTTCCTGCGCGCCCACCATAGTTTCTCTTGCCGCATATTCTTTCGGCTGCAACACAAATGTCCAGGGCCTGAAAGGAACGATTCTGATCAGAGCCAAAAGAATAAGGCAGGTCTCTTTTCAGCAAAAACACTGGTTCCACATGTGAGTCCGCCATTTTGAAGACACGCACTGAACAGATATAATGTAGAGAGAAAAAAAACACACAAGAAAATGACAACCACACAGAATAACAAAAATCCGACCAGCCAAAATAAACAAAAGATACCAAACTTCTATTCAGTGAAGGGATATCACACCCAAACTAGCGGAATAGAAGAAATTCACAAAATATGAGCTGAACGGTGACACAGAAGAAAAAAGCAGCTGTCGACCTCGAAGCCTCGCTTTCGAATCGGTAGTACTTGTTGATTGTGGTAGTAATTGTTGATTGTGTAGTACATGTTGATTGTGGTAGTACAGGTTGATTGTGGTAGTACTTGTTGATGTGGTAGTACATGTTGATTGTGGTAGTACTTGTTGATTGTGTAGTACAGGTTGATTGTGGTAGTACTTGTTGATTGTGGTAGTAATTGTGGTAGTACTTGTTGATTGTGGTAGTACAATGTTGATGGTGGTAGTACTTGTTGATTGTGTAGTACATGTTGATTGTGGTAGTACTTGTTGATGTGGTAGTACTTGTTGATTGGTAGTAACATGTTGATTGTGATAGTACATGTTGATTGTGGTAGTACATGTGATTGCGGTAGTACTTGTTGATTGTGGTAGTACTTGTTGATTGCAGTAGTACATGTTGATTGTGGGAGTACATGTTGATTGTGGTAGTACTGTTGATTGCAGTAGTACATGTTGATTGCAGTAGTACATGTTGATTGTGGTAGTACTTGTTGATTGCAGTAGTACATGTTGATTGTGGTAGATTAGCAAGGCCAGAGGAGTGGAATCAGAGTGTGCTGCAGCCACAGACCTTGCATTTTTCAGGGAGGCCACCCTGGTCTGTGATCTGCAGGCTTTCTTCGGCCATTTTGCTTTGTTTCCTTTCCTTGCTGTGTATTTAGAGGAGTAATTGTACCAACTTCTGAGGCTCTCGATCGGTTCTTCTAGCACTGTTGAAGTTGTTTGGTAGGCCACAGTGGTGGTAACTGTTTGGCTGTTTTTCCTTTCCACAGAGAGAGGCTTTATGATTTCTTTTCTTTGAAACTAATCGTGCAGGAAGCAGCTATCTGTCTGACTGAGTATTGTGTGTGTTTCATCTCCTTGGTGGAAAGGAAAGTTGTGTCATCTTTGGAGGCTCATCGAGGGGGCATTGGGTATCCATTCCTGAGGTCTATACTGAAAAATACACACTTTTTAAGAAAAAGAACCCGTCTTCTTATGCTTTGTGTTATAAGAGAAGTTAATTAATATTAATAAGCAACCTCATTGGCTGTATTTAACTTGCATTGCTGTAGATAGTAGATGTTCAACAGCATTGAGTGTTCAACAACATTTTGAAGTACCAGTTAAAAAAAGTTTATGTCGTCACAAAGAAAAGCAGAAATGAGACGTTAATTCTGTTCATGAATTCGCTACTTCAGAGGCACACCAGTTCATCTCCAAAATGGCAGATTTGAGAAATGCCCACTTGAAGTTTTTAAACAATGGCAGAAGTCACACGAGTACTTCTATAGTCACATAACTCACAATGGTTCAAGTTCAAGTTGTAATGTATAAGTGCTGTTAGCAGCATCAAATAGTATTCAACAGAAAACATAAAAACACACATTTACAAAAAATAGTCATTCCTTGCTTGAAAACTGCATCGCAGGGCTCTTCATAATTTGGAGCACACCCAGACTTCCAGTGCTAGTGGTAAGCCTGGTGTAGCGCTCCTTATCTGACCGTCCTAAGCCTCTCCCCTCCCACATGGCAGAGCAGGCCATAAATCAGTGTAATGAGGAAGGCAGACGTTTTTCCTCTACTGCTGCCCTTATCTTTCACAGCAGGGAAGAGTATCAGCCAAGTGTACGGAGGTAGCCTACCCTCCTTCCTTTCCTTAACATATCCTCTTTCTCAGCACAGTTGGTTAAAGCCGGGTGTTCCGCTGTTGCTCCAAACACATAGGTAATCTTGCTCTGTGCCACAAGTGTTTTTTTTCGCTTTATCTCTGCTATTATGCAACATCACATCACCAGGTTTGGAGCTCTTGATAAGACCATGAAAAGACACACAATGCACCAAAAAACCCAAAACCCAAAATTTGGAGGTAATCTGGTGTGCTCTAATGTAGCGAATTGCAAGTAAAGAAAAAAAAAAAAGAAGAAAGAAAGAAATGTGGAAGTTTTTGTCTCCTGTGCAGGTCAGGACAGCAGCTGCACCTGTTCTCCACTGTCCATGACAGGCACAACAAGTGTCTGGGCAGAGCTTACTTCAACAAACACACCAAGGTGAAAAGGGACCGGCAGAAAATGCCGCCAGTCACAGTCTTTGCTGCTGGTGAGTCACGTTGGCAGAGGTCAGGGCCTGTGTCTGGCCACACATACACTGAGTCGGTGTTACACCTGATTGTCACCAGTCATGTTACCTAACCTACAATGTGAAGTGTGATGGACTACTTCTCTTATCTTTTCTGTGCGAAACTGTAAATGACTTTCTTCGTGTACATGAACGAGCGATACCATAAGAAGACTCTGAAATCAGTACCTCATATCCTCGAACAAGAGAGAAACAAGGTTTGAGGTCTTTTCACCCTGCACCCTAGGCCTGGTCAGACGCACGTGAA
Source organism: Conus ventricosus (assembly GCA_018398815.1). Lineage (NCBI taxonomy): Eukaryota > Metazoa > Mollusca > Gastropoda > Neogastropoda > Conidae > Conus > Conus ventricosus. Next base: position 63,068,563 of record CM031613.1, read on the forward strand.
TGCATGTGTCGCCTGCATCTGGCCAGAGGTTGGGCATCAGTTTCGGTCCAAATCTAAGCACATTTACTGCTTATTCCTTGTGTAAATGACAAGTACCTGCAAAGATTTTTAAACTTTGACATACTGGTGTCATATGCTGCTTTTAGTAAGTGAATTTTGAATGATTTGGTGAGTTTTTACTGCACTTGTTTTCTTCCAGTAAAACAAGCCAATGAAATGATGTTACAGTGAGGCAAGTTACAGATGAAATCATAAGGGATGATCTTAGCAAATAGATTTGAAATATGAATACAAAACTTTATAGTGTTTGGTTGGTGCAGAAAATATGGTTGGTTTTGACATAGTTAGGTTTTATGAGCATATATAATACAATGAAGCCCCTGTTTTGACATAGTTAGTTTTATGAGCATATATAATACAATGAAGCCCCTGTTTTGACATAGTTAGGTTTTATGAGCATATATAATACATGAAGTCCCTGTTTTGACATAGTTAGGTTTTATGAGCATATATATAACAATGAAGCCCCTGTTTTGACATAGTTAGGTTTTATGAGCATCTATAATACAATGAAGCCCCTGTTTTGACATAGTTTTATGAGCATCTATAATACAATGAAGCCCCTGTTTTGACATAGTTAGGTTTTATGAGCAATATAATACAAGGAAGCCCCCGTTATCAAGGACCATGTGTCACTGGATCATTCACACACACATTCAAAACTTTATAGACATGGCAGTTTTCTGTGGCTTTGTGCCCTTCCATGTGGCGACCCAGCATTATGACTGTTTGAGGAGACTGAGAGCAGCCCTGATTGTCAAGCTGAACAGCCAAAACATGCCAGACTGGAAAGGTCAGACAGCCAGTCGCCATATCAGGGTGAAAGGGTTGAGAATTTGTGAACAAAGGATAATAGTCATTCACAGAAAGCTAGTATGAAAGAGTTGATGTAGAGCTGTATTGTGCAAAACATGACGTCACATGAGGGGTGATTGATAACGACACTGCTGACAGCAAAACAAGAACTTCGATTTACATTTGTGCAACGTCAAAGTTTTTTTTTCATTGCAAACAACCGAAGCGATGTTTGGAAAAGGAACATTCAAAAGGCTACCCTTTGCCTTGCTCTAAGTAGAAGGCTAGACAACCGGAGCCTGAGGCAGAACTACAACTGTTTTTGGTTTCCTTCTTAGCAAAATAAGATCTCTCCTCAGTTCAAAGCACCTTTCCTGCTCTTGAAATATTTCTGTCTTTAAAATAAAATGGTCAGCCCTATAATCTGAGGTATCAAGTAGTCCAAAATGATGTGGCCTTGTAATGGTGTGTGTGTATGTATGTGACTTACACTTGTTGAGATTCAGTGTGTATATCTGTCTTACATGAACTTATGTCGAAAACGCGTAGACATATTTTGCATTGTGACAGTCAGTACGCACCGTTGAAAATGTCACAGAGTCAAACCGGGAGAGTGACTGGGACAGCGTGGTGGCGTGCCATCGAGGACTGCGCATGGTGACGACTTGGAACACACAGAAGGGATCTATGGGGCAGTACAAACTGGACTGCCAGCGATTTCATCATGGCAGTCAGCATCGCCACACCACTGCACAGGTAGAGTGTGGGATCTGCTGCCCTGCAGAGATGGGCTTACTGTGTATCGTAATTAGAAGGGTTCTTGGAGAGACAAGAAAGTACAATGTTCTGTAATGATGGTTTGTTAGGTAGTTAGAAAATGTTTATTTCAGATATTTTTATTTACACTCTTGATTACAAAATCTTGTTCTCTTTTGATTACAGACTCTGGTTCTCTTTTCATTATTAAAGAATTATAAAATGCTCATGTTAAGACAAAGGAACAAAGAATGGGAAGATTACTGACAAAGAAGCCAGGTCTTTTTGATACAGGTATGATATGGGGAACACAATAAAGAAAACAAAACCAGTGACAGAAAAGACAGAGAGAGAGGCAGCGACAGAGGAAAGAGAAGACAGAGAGAGAGAGGCAGCGACAGAGGAAAAGAAGGAAAAGGAATGAGGAGCTGGGAACAACAATGAGGAGAAGAGAGGAAAGCGAAGCAGAGCGAGGAAGTCCAGGTAAATGCTTAACAATGACGCTAGTCTTGTTTCCACGATTTATACATTCTCAGAAAACTTTCAAACATTTCAGTTTTAAAAAACGTATGGATTTTGAAATGTAAATTGTGTTCCATGTTTCATGATGTTTGTTTGTTTACTTGCTTGTTGGTAAACAATGCCTGGTATCTTGTTGGTTTGTTTGCAAAGTTCTTTTTCACTGGAGCATTTATACAGTGTGGTGTGTGTGTCCCCAGGCTGTGGATATATCACCCTGTGGGAATTATGTTGCCATTGGCTACAGTTCCGGCCACCTGGACATCTACAATCTGCAGTCGGGGAAACATCGAGGTTCCTTTGGCAAGCCGCTGGTAGGTTGTCCTGCTGGTCAGCGTCTTGTTGTCAGAGTGAAATGGAGGAAAGGCAGGGAAAGCAATACATACACTGATCATTATGTCCTGGAAATGACAGGGTCACACTGGGTGTGCAAAACTTGTTTACAAATTTTCAAGGAGTCGCCGAAATATTCAAGGGGCCACTTTTTTTTTAACTGCTAGAAAATTACTGAAAACATGAACACGCACACACACACACATGTGTGCACGCACGGCGTGCACACACTCGCACACACACACACACACACACACACACACACACAACACACACACACACACACACACACACACACACCGCCGCGAGCGCACCATGACTGGCTCACACACATAAACACACTGAATAAGATAGAAATGGACATGAAAAGGGAGCAAATGACAAAGTTCATAAAATATGTCAGATTGTGCTCAACAGTATCTGTTCACTGAAGTCAGATGCATATTCCACTGTCAGTTAAGTAATTTCAGCTAAAGTGAATACATACGTGCACATTTGTAGTCAGGATTTTAACAGTGAAACTTACATGGGATGGTCGCTTGATTATCATCATAGTTTGAATCAGTTAGAATTTCCTCTACTGGAGCTAGTTACAAGACTGCAGATACCAAGCAATGATAATCTAAGTCTGGTGACAAACGAGGTGAGTGATGGTAATGTTGCATTGACTGTTCCATTCGCTGATTTTTCACCTGGAAGCCACAGCTGAGCTTGGGATTTGGATTATGAAAAGCTGAATATCATATGGTTTGCCATGCTTTTAGATGTTTGATTGAATCATAATCTTGAGGTCCAATCCTAGACTGGGTAGGCTGTTTTGAAAACTTCTTTGTTTTCAGTGAGAGGAAGTATCAAATGGAAGTTTTTCATTGGTTCAGCATGTTCTAAGCTAAAGCAATGATAAAATTTAGTTTTTTTTTTATTGACTTAAATCATGGCAGATTGGATGAAAGTGCTTTTTTGTGATGCGCTGCTTAAAGGTGAGGAGAAAATCATTGCATCAGGGAAATTTTGGAGTATTTTAATGGCGCACTGGCATAAGAGGGGAATTAAGGTGCCAGAGATGCACATTTCAGCATAATGATTATCACTGATCGGCACAATCACATGAGAACAGAGTGAAATATGTTGTATTCATACGTGTGCAGTTTGGATATTGCTAGGTTACTCAATGGCATTTGGTTTCATCATTAAAAACGTATCAGAAAGGAGGTTCCTGCCAGTGGAACTAAAAAGTCATATGAATGACAGACTGAGGTGCTACATGGCAGCCTCTGAGTGTGAGATTTGTTGGTCATTAGGTCCTTGCTACACCACATGATTGTTTTGCTGCTTTATGGGAAAGCGGAGCTGGTTGTGCTGTGGCAGCTCACAGTGGTGGTGTACAGGCGTGACCTTTATGCCTGCAACATGCTGCTGGTCAGCGCTGGGACTGACTGCACCATCAAGATCTGGCACTTTGGCTCCAGAGATAAAGCCCGTGTCATGCTGAAAGAAGATCAAGATGACCGATGACATCCCATCGCATACTTCTACACAGAGACAGGTAATAAAAAAACCCAACCCATTCATATCATGTGTGAGGATTTGAGGGAGAACTCCATGAAAAGTGAACATTACATGTTTTCTGATCTGTTAGCTGTCTTCTTTCCCACCTGTTTTTAGATCAAAGGTTGGGTATGTATGCCTTCCCTCAGTTCCCCCTTAGGATCAGCATAAAAGAGAGGGGTTGGGTAAGAGAGGAGGGGTTGGGTAAAAAGGAGGAGGGGGAATAAGGAAGCAAGGGATGTAGGGAAGGAGGCTTGGAGTTGGTTTGGGGGATATGGATGTACAGACGCCAACGTAGTCCATTTGTGAGAGGATGGTGGAAGGAGAAACGGACATCCCAAAAAAAGCCTAACTGGCAAGTGGTGCTGGCCATCAGAAGGAGGGCAGTTCCACTGACTGATGGCCATAGAAGGAAGGAATTCATCTGTGCTGTTGAACAGGCAGGAAGTAGTAGGACGACGATACAATGTCAAGTGATGATCTTCGGAAAAACCCTGAGTACCAAAGATGCATTTCACGTTAGAAAATATGTCCATTTATCTGGAGTGCCAATGAAATGGAAGCCACAGTGAGCTGAACCAACAGGCATTTTCATTCAGAATGCATCAGTATGCCATGGTACCAACGAAAATAAAGCCACAGGTAACAGGCTGTCTTGACAGTACTGGTGGTGTAATACAGTCCAAGCCGTAGTCACTCAAGCATTTGTACAGTGATGACCGTGTGTTAATCTAACGTTTCCATAAACCTAGAAGTTCGTCTCCATGCACTGCAATGTCGTGATGATCTACAGCGAGACCAGAAAACAGTCTGATTGATTTGTTTGGCCTTGACGCCCTTATCCTGTCTTTGGATCACACACTGTATGTCCATTTTTGGCCCGGTACAGTGCCATGTGGATGGATGTACACTGAACGTCCCAAACACACTGTAATGTCCATCTTTGGCCTGGCACAGTGCCATGTGGATGGATGGACACTGAACGTCCCAAACACATGCTGTTTCACTTTCACTCAGCATTGCACAGAAAGCCAAGTTGAAGTTTTTTTCTTGCGTCTGTGGTATTCTGTTACTTGAATGGATCATGGAAGTTGAATTGAACAATTCTTTTAATCTGGAACGTGGGAAAGAAGTTGATCCATATGGCAGCATCTGCCTAGCGGATAGCATGTTCTCTTCTCTTTGTTTCGTTTCCAGGAATTTTTTTTCCTTTTTTTTAATACTTTTTTTTTTTTTTGAAGTTTGTGGAATTATGGACCATTGCTGTTGAAATTTTTATTCATCACTTTCAGTCTTTGATTGATTTCTTTCCTTTCTTTGTTGTTCACCTTCATACAAGGAAATAAGATACTGAACTGTTCCTTCTGAAAGCAAAATGTGTGCCTTAAGCCTAATGAGCCTTTTTTGTGTTGTCTTGACAATTTCTTTTGATTGATTACTATTTTGTCATGTTTTCGTTAGCAATGAATTTGGATGGAAAAGGAAAAAAAATTAGAGCTGTTTTTTTCTGTGTATTTTGCCTGACACAGGTTGCAAATTCCATTAGCAGCAAAAGGGTTAATAATCTACTTTCATTGGTCTTTGCAGATTATTTTGCAAACGATTTCTTTGAATCAGTATGTCAGAAAGTGACAGAAACATAGAGAGGTGGGAGCTGGGGGATTACAGAAGTTATGTGCACTGTCAAATAGCATTGGAACATTTCTGTGAATGTGGTCAGAACATTGTAGTAGACAAACCAGGCTACCTGTGTGTGTGGGCTTTGTTGACAGAACATTGTAGTAGATAAACCTGGCTACCTGTGATGCGTGGGCTTTGTTGACAGAACATTGTAGTGGACAAACGGCTACCTGTATGTGTGGGCTTTGTTGACAGAACATTGTAGTGGACAAACAGGCTACCTGTGTGGTGGGCTTTGTGACAGAACATTGTAGTAGACAAACTGCTACCTGTGTGTGTGGGCTTTGTTGACAGAACTGTAGTAGATGACACCTGCTACTTGTGTGGTGGTGGACTTTGTTGACAGAACATTGTAGTAGAACTGAACACAGCACCATGTGCGTGCCTTTTGTTGACAAGAACATTGATATAGTCGAGAACCAATACTTGGTTTGTGGCTTTGTCTTGCACAGAACTATGTAGTAGATGAACCAGTCACTACTTGTGGGCGTGGGCTTTTGACAGAACATAGTAGTAGATGAATCCACTACTTGTGTTTGGGCTTGTTACAGAACTTTGTCAGTAGAAAACTGCTACCTTGTCGTGGGCTTTGTTCAGAAACATTGTATAGATGGAACTAGGCTACCTGTGGCAGGGCTTTGTTGACGAGAACATGTATAGATAAAGCTGAGGCTACTGTAATGCATGGGCTGTCCGTGACAGCAACCATGCGGCCTGCAGCTGGCTGACTTCCAGTTGATGTATGGTTGGACCTGGATACTCTAGCGCCGTAAAGCATTACGGGGACACTCCAACACATCACAGACATGGAAGCTTCTCTCTGCCATTGTGACGATTTAGCTATGTATCATTTGTTTTCCCTTGAACATTCACTGTTGCACTGAAACTGAAAAGGACTTGGTTTTTTGGACTATTGCTTGTCTTCTGTCGAAACCTTTTAGTGACTGATGTTGCCAGTGTTCACTACCTTTGGCGCGAGTGGCAAGAACACTCTGTACCTTTCTTCCATCCAGCGGCATTAGCATTGAAACAGGAATTTCATGACAACAAGTCATTTTAAAGACTTGCGTGTCCAAACAAATGCCTTAGCGTGGAAGAGCCATACATCGGGATTCCCATGAAAAGATTGAAATGGAGAGCAGGGAGCTAGCTCGTCCTTCAACCAACAGGCAAACAGGAGTAGTCAAACACTGAGAAACATGGTAATACCAAGAAATATAAGAATGGCTGGGGGCAAAAGATGATGGTGATACAGTGGGTGTACCATGAACACCAGATTAACGTGGTAAAAGGGCCAATATATATGTCAATCAAACAGTGCATGCGATGCTCCTCTGGTTTCCCCAAATCAAATGGCTTTAATGTAAATATAAAAAATGTGACCTCCTGACGCTCACCCAGGGTACTGACTGACAAGAAAAAGGAATAAACTGAAATCAGGTAGCAAGGGTGAATCCAGTATGAACTTACAAAGGGAGACTACTCTGTTTGCCTGAGGTGAAAGAAAAGAGAGCTCCCCCACTCTCCATTTCAGTCTTTTTATGGAATCCTTATGTATGGTGTGTTCCACATCAGTGAGATAAGGCGTTTGTTTGGACAAGTAAGTATGAAGCAAACTACATGCATTGGTTAGTTAGTGTAGTTAGAATACATGTACCATATGTTGTAAATCGATGGCCAAATTGTTGACAGGTGGAAGATAACAAATGTCTGTGCAGAATTTTAGAAAATGAAAAGGTTTTGTGACAAGAATGTTGACAACAGATAAGAAGAGAAAAGTCTGTCAAGAATCTTTGTCTACAGAAACTGAGAAATGCTAGAGCCCATTCAAAGATTTTTATGGACCGATTATTGTTGCGTTGAATCAGTGCTTTATTTATGTGTTTGCTGTTCTGTCCCTTTTCTCTTTTTTGATTAATGTTGCATCTGACTCATTTTCTCTTTTTGGAGATAATAGAAGTTTTCTTAACATACCTTAGCTGAATTACAGGTTTTCCTCTGTTTAGTTGAATTTACTTCAGCTGACATCTAATTCATATATCGGTGATAAAAATTTAATTAGCCATAAGTTAATTGCATTTACTTTTTAATAGTTGACAGTTTTTTTTCATATCAGAAATAAAAGATTTCATTGGCTATTATAACACTCTGATATATTGATGCGTCTTGCAGTTGTACTGTGAGTAACTTGGGGGCTAGGATCACCCAGCTGGTTTTTGTAAGAAAGAGAATGGGGCGTTCATGTGTAATGTAAATACTTACATGGGTTCAGATTCATTTCATCCAGCTCAGAAATGTTTGCCAATGATGTTCCAAACATTATGCTATTAAATCTAATCCTTCTGTGTGTGTACATGCTCATTGTGTTGTGTGCGTGCGTGTGTGTGTGTGTGTGTGTGTGTGTGTGTGTGTGTGTGTGTGTGTGTGTGTGTGTGTGTGTGTGTGTGTGGTGTGGTGTGACATGTTGCGAGTGTTTGTGGGGTGTGGGTGTGTGCGTGTGGCTGTGTGCGTGGTGTGTATCAGAGTACATGGGATGGGCGTGGTTATCCCTCCTCCATTGGACTGTACCGTGCGGACATGGAGTCTGGTCCATGGCAGGTGCGTACTATTCATGTCAATAGTTTTGCTAGGTGGAAAATTTAAACCCAGGTTCTCCTTTTACTGAAGTACAGCAAGTCCCTGGACACCTCCATTTAGTTAGAGATGGCCCCACAAGAGGTATGAGTGTCCACCAACTGAATAAAAAAAAATCATGTTTTTTATTTTTATAGATGTTCATGATTAGAATATTGTAAAAAACTTACAGACAAAGTCTCTCTTTTTTTATTTCAAACATTTTTATTTCTTCCTCATTCTCTCTTCCATTCCCAGTTCTTTCTTTCTCTCTCTCTCTCCAAACTTCATCAACATGATCTTTTTGCTGTACAATTCCGATGCAAAGTACCACATTTTTTTGTTATTAAACATATTTATACATGTTGACATATTGTAGTAAATACACGGTGAAACAATTAAAAATGAGTTTTTTTTTCGGTATGCTTCTCTTTTTTGCTTGTCTTTGGGTCCTACAACTACTGAGACAATCAGCCATTATTTTTTTTAG
>CM031613.1:63078356-63117509 GCA_018398815.1 Conus ventricosus
CTCCAACTTCTACATAAAGCTTCAATGACCTCTCTCACAGACTTTTCAGGACACTCTGGTTTTGGTTTTCACATTTCATGTTTAAGATATTCTACAAATGATTTTTGAAACCGAAATGAAGACATCCATGTGGATGATTTCTTTTGGCAAGATCATCTGCCTGAATGTATATGAAACCGCTTGAAGCCTGAATTCAGGTATGTCTTCATGCACCTGTGTGTGCATGCATATGACGGTCCGCGAATGAGGTATGTTTATGTGTTGCATACTGGCATGCAAGTGTACATGTATGTAAATGCATATACTGACTCCTACTGGCAATACTGTTCGCATATATGCTATTTGCACTGACAATTTAAGTTGTCAATCAAGAATGATTCACACTCACATTCCAAAGAGCACACCACCGAGATGAGCGGCATGGTCAAAGACTCTCCACCCCATGACCAGTCCCACTGTGTCCAGGAGAAGAATGGCCTTCAGTGCCTGCACCAATCAGCTTTATCAACCAGACCACAGACCAAACAACTGCTCTCACAGCAGATTCATCGCTAAGGTATACATGACTGGTCACTTTATAACAGCATGTAGATTTTGACAATTACATTTGAAGATCATATAATATAAACCACTGTCAATCTGTGTAACGATTTCAATGAAGTTCACCTAACTAATGATATAGCAGAAAACATGAGAAACAAATATCTATAGGCAATAGACTTGAGACAAATAAAAATATCACACATTTATTTACTTATTTCATCAGTTTAAAAAAAAAAATTAAATCTACTGATGTCCAGTTAACACTCAATATAAACGGTTTATGGATAATCACTGGTTTTGCTGGCAGGTTTCTTTCTTTTCTCTTTCCGAGATGAAGGCAGTTCTGTTAACATACAATAACAGTGACAATGAACACTGAACTGCCAAAAGAAGCTAAAATTTATCATACTTAAAGGTATAATTTTTGATGATCACTTACACTGCTGGCAGAGAAGGAGTGTGGGAACAACTCGCCAACAAAGGCTATGCTCAGACGAGCATCAGGATGAGTCACACACACGGCTCCCAGTAAACACATGATGGCTCCGGACTGAAAAGAAAACATGCAAAGCAACCTGAAATCAGGAGAAAATGGCCAAGGGCTTTCATTATGTACCCCACTAATGTGCATCTCTGGCTCTAAAAACAAAAAATCCAAATCCAATTCAGAAGTCTGAACTATGCACAAGCATGTACAACCACGGTCAATCAAATTGAGCAAACTGGAGATTTCTGGTTTTAGATTTGTCTCCCTTTACCAAACAGCAAAGGACGCATCATCCACTTTTCTCTTCATTTCCCTTTATCAAACAGCAGAAAATAACAGTTCTTAAATTTCCAATCAACCACTCTTACTTGTTCAGTCACACTGCATGATGTGTGAGACAATTATTCAAGCTTTCAAGAAATCTTGTTGAACACACATTTAGTGATTTACCCTTTCAACCCTTCCACGTTTACAGTCAAGGCAGCCTCTCCTTCCTGGCTGATCTTCATGGATGGATGGAATAATTCACTTTAACACTCTCATATTTAAAAAAAACTATTTTGCCAAGAGACCACCCCTCCCTCCCCTCTCCCGACCAACAACAGAACAAAAATACACAAAACAAAACATGTTTAATGCCAAGCACAGCAAGATATTACAATTTCATTTAATATGATGTGCCTTGGGACTTTTGACGCTTCACAAAACATGGCTTTCTATGAGTAGACTGAATACTTCATTACAACCCTAAAAATCTGAAAAACAATTCAACAAAGATGTGAAAAAATCTACACAGTTTAAAAAAAAATCTAATTGTTCGACAACATATAACAATTCAAAATCAAATTATGTAAACTTGGACTAATGATGATTTTTCTAATTGTTCGGCAACGTATTAGAATTCAACATCAAATTATGTAAATTTGGACAAATGATGATTTGACAAACTCAAACATTATCTTACTTTTGACATAACTCCATGTTTAAATGCAAACAGTAGACTAAATTTTGGTCCACAGACTTTAAAACATGTTATAAAAAACACCTTTCATATACTGTCTCATCGTCAGAAACAGCAAAACATGATTTCTTGAGCAATGTAACAAGAGTTGTCGCTCTTGGTCAAAGCGGCACACCCAGACAACATCACAGGTATACTCCGAAGTTGAATTACAGCTCAAAAATTATGTCTCCAGAGTTTTTTGTTCATAGGGTTTTGTTTGTTTGCATTTTCTTTTTTTTTTCCCTTCTAGTCAGTAATATTTTCGTCCAACTTGAGGACAAAATTTGGCAAACTTGTAAGGGTAAACAGGTCTGAGACTACAAACCTTGGTACATAATCTAAGGGTGCATTTAATCTGTGTTACATTTTAGAAAAACTATCCCCATTCTCCTTCTGACCGACAAGCTTCACTGTCAACATTTCAGCACACACACCTCAACTCTCTCAAACTGCCTGATCCCATCTCCAGTGAAAATAGGCACAAGCGGTTGGTGTCCTACTAAGTTCAGTATTCTTAAACCTAAGTGCCAGTTTAACACTAAAAACAAAACAAAACAAAACAGAGACAACTCACAGCTCCAAGTGAGGGTCCCATGGGCAGTGCCCTGTGACGCAGCACTTTGTTGGCCAGACTGGCCAAGGATGACAAGCATGCTGGGGAAACAAAAGTCACTTCAGGGTCACAGTGTACTGACTACACCAAAGAAAATGTCTTGTTTGACATCACAGTAAAGCGTTTTCTGCTCCTTTTCTTGGCTGACTGTAGTGCTAACATCAGTGTAGTATATTGTTAGAAAACAGATAAGCCAGTAAAACATAAGCGTTCACCAGTTTGTGTGTGTGTGTGTGTGTGTGTGTGTGTGTGTGTGTGTGTGTGTGTGTATGTGTGTGTGTGTGTGCGAGAGCATGCTGATGCTGATGCATCTGCATGGATGTGTGATCAATCATTACCAATTCACAACCATAAGCATGCATGATATAAACAAATAGAAAGATGTTTTCTGTTTGCAGCTGAACAAGACCAATGACAAGCAACCAGCAATACAAAACAAATGAAGATACTCAGTCAACATACATTGGCATGAAAAAAGAAAAAACCAGATGTGGATCTTCTTCTGTGATAATTTTCTTTTTTTTTAACTTCAACATTCTTTCCAAGCCATATACTTGCAAAGGAATCTTAAGTGAAGTGGGCAGATGTAAACAGCAAAAAAAAACAACAACAAACAAACAGGGTTGGTCACTTTCCTGAACAGCAAACCAAAGAAGAAAACTGTCCTCAAATCATGAACAAACAAACAAACTAAAAAAAATAGTTTTAAACTTCCTTTTGTTTAGAGACAGCACCTGGTTTTCTTTTATATACCTTTTATCTGCATGTGTTCTAGATGAATTTGCAACATTTGTTTGAAGTCGTGTACTCAAATGCAAACTACCTTTCTAGTTAATTGTTTACCAAATTATACCAGGTAACTGACAAGGCAATCATGAAAGGAAGAGGTATACAGCTAAGAACTAGCTTTTGTCTCTGTATTGCTACCTGCCAAACAGCAGACATCCTGTACTTCTGTCCCCATTTTTCATGCAGTCTACACTGTTCTTCCCCAACATGTTTCTTGTGGGACACTTCTGGAACAGCAGCAATATGGCACGGCAATGTTCAAAACATGGATCATACCAAAATGGCTCATCTCACTTTGAAAATGCCAGAAATCTGATTCCTGAAATCACTACAGTACTTGTTGTGATCAACACAGACTGTGGTTCCTCCTGCAGTATTCTGTGATGGTTCATTTACATCCCTACATGTTACAAATAACCAATGCCGCCACCTCACAGGTACATCGTTATCTGTCACTTATAATACTCGCCTTGCAGCAAAGAGAAGACAAAATCAATTCAAGTGTTGTCCATAACCCGACCAAACAAGTGGCCATACCAGGGCTGTCTGAATCAAGTGATCACCCAACAGACAATATCTACAACGCACAAAAACTAATAACTTTAAGCACTGTGAAAGTCATAATTCTTGTTCTGACTGGTTCAAAGTCAAATATCTGCAGCAGTGCATGACATGAGAGTGTGACCAACAAACCACACAACATGACAGACTGAACAACAGAACACAGGGCAGTGTGGACAACAGAACATACAGCAGGACAGTGTGGACAACAGAACACACAGCAGGACAGTGTGAACAAAACAACACACAGCATGACAGTGTGGACAACAGAGCACAGGACAGTGTGGACAACAAGCACAGGACAGTGTGGACAACAGAACACATGACAGTGTGGACAACAGAACACACAGCAGGACAGTGTGGACAACAGAACACAGGACAGTGTGGACAACAGAACACAGGACAGTGTGGACAACAGAGCACAGGATATTGTTGACAACAGAACACACAGCAGGACAGTGTGGACAACAGAAACACAGGACAATGTGGACAACAGAACACAGGACAGTGTGGGACAACAGAACACATGACAGTGTGGACAACAGAACACACAGCAGGACAGTGTGGACAACAGAACAGAGGACAATGTGGACAACAGAACACGCAGCAGGACAGTGTGGACAACAGAACACAGGACAGTGTGGACAACAGAACACAGGACAGTGTGGACAACAGAACACAGGACAGTGTGGACAACAGAACACACAGCAGGACAGTGTGGACAACAGAACACAGGACAGGGTGGACAACAGAACAGAGGAAAGTGTGGACAATAGAACAGAGGACAGTGTGGACAACAGAACACGCAGCAGGACAGTGTGGACAACAGAACAAAGGACAGTGTGGACAACAGAACACGGGACAGTGCGGACAACAGAACACACAGCAGGACAGTGTGGACAACAGAACAGAGGACAGTGTGGACAACAGAACACATAGCAGGACAGTGTGGACAACAGAACACAGGACAGTGTGGACAACAGAACACAGGACAGTGTGGACAACAGAACACACAGCAGGACAGTGTGGACAACAGAACACAGGACAGTGTGGACAACAGAACACACAGCAGGACAGTGTGGACAACAGAACACAGGACAGTGTGGACAACAGAACACACAGCAGGATAGTGTGGAGAACAGAACACAGGATAGTCTGGACAACAGAACACACAGCAGGACAGTGTGGACAACAGAACACACAGCAGGACAGTGTGGACAACAGAACACAGGACAGTGTGGACAATAGAACACAGGACAGCGTGGACAACAGAACATAGGACAGTGTGGACAACAGAACACAGGACAGTGTGGACAACAGAACACAGGACAATGTGGACAACAGAACACAGGACAGTGTGAACAGAACACAGAGCAGAACAGTGTGGAGAACAGAACATAGGACAGTGTGAACAGAACACAGAGCAGAACAGTGTGGACAACAGAACACAGGACAGTGTGAACAGAACACAGAGCAGAACAGTGTGGAGAACAGAACATAGGACAGTGTGAACAGAACACAGAGCAGAACAGTGTGGACAACAGAACACAGGACAGTGTGAACAGAACACAGAGCAGAACAGTGTGGAGAACAGAACATAGGACAGTGTGGACAACAGAACACACAGCAGGACAGTGTGGAGAACAGAACATAGGACAGTTGTGGACAACAGAACACACAGCAGAACAGTGTGGACAACAGAACACAGAACAGTGTGGACAACAGAATACAGGACAGTGTGGACAACAGAACACAGGACAGTGTGGACAACAGAACACAGGACAGTGTGGACAACAGAACGCAGGACAGTGTGGACAACAGAACACACAGCAGGATAGTGTGGACAACAGAACACAGGACAGTGTGGACAACAGAACACAGGACAGTGTGGACAACAGAACGCAGGACAGTGTGGACAACAGAACACACAGCAGGACAATACGGACAACAGAACACAGGGCAGAGTGGACAATAGAACACAGGACAGTGTGGACAACAGAACACACAGCAGGACAGTGTGGACAACAGAACACAGGACAGTGTGGACAACAGAACACAGGACAGTGTGGACAACAGAACACACAGCAGGACAGGGTGGACAACAGAACACACAGCAGGACAGTGTGGACAACAGAACACACAGCAGGACAGTGTGGACAACAGAACACAGGACAGTGTGGACAACAGAACACAGGACAGTGTGGACAACAGAACACACAGCAGGACAGGGTGGACAACAGAACAGAGGACAGTGTGGACAACAGAACACACAGCAGGACAGTTGTGGACAACAGAACACAGGACAGTGTGGACAACAGAAACACAGGACAGTGTGGACAACAGAACACACAGCAGGACAGGGTGGACAACAGAACAGAGGACAGTGTGGACAACAGAACACACAGCAGGACAGGGTGGACAACAGAACACAGGACAGTGTGGACAACAGAACACAGGACAGTGTGGACAACAGAAACAGAGGACAGTGTGGACAACAGAACACACAGCAGGACAGTGTGGACAACAGAACACAGGACAGTGTGGACAACAGAACAGAGGACAGTGTGGACAACAGAACACAGGACAGTGTGGACAACAGAAGACACAGCAGGACAGTGTGGACAACAGAACACATAGCAGGACAGTGTGGACAACAGAACACACAGCAGGACAGTGTGGACAACAGAACACAGGACAGTGTGGACAACAGAACACACAGCAGGACAGTGTGGACAATAGAACACAGGACAGTGTGGACAACAGAACACACAGCAGGACAGTGTGGACAACAGAACACAGGACAGTGTGGACAACAGAACACACAACAGGACAGTGTGGACAACAGAACACAGGACAGCGTGGACAACAGAACACAGGACAGCGTGGACAACAGAACACAGGACAGTGCACGGCAGTCGGGCCTAGATGAAAATCGGTCTGTTTAGTTTTCTGCCCCGGCGTTGAACCCCGGCGCTGACCTTCACCGCTTTGGTAAGCGCTGGCATCGCACGTACACCACGCACGTGTTTATCAGCTGCAGACTGAGTACTGATTCTTTGTGGTGAAGATTTCTCTTGTGATTAATGCATTATTATTCTTCGACACTCCATAACTGGATATAATTAACTCTGTGAGTGATTTGTGTGTTGTGATTCTTCTTTGTGCCGTTTGATATAACTTCGGTTCATACCGCATTCTTCAGTTTTGTGTGTGTGTGGTTTTTTTTTCCGTGGGTGTTGTTCATCAGTTGCCGGCGGAGAGTGACTTGCCAGGCAGTGTGGTGCAGTGCTGAGACTCGTACACTCCACCAAGCACTTATTTTCCTTCTCTCTCTCTCTCTCGCGCGCGTGTTTGTTGTTGTTGTTGTTGTTGTTCTCTCTCTCTCTCTCTCTCGCTGGTGTGTGTGTGTGTGTGTGTGTGTGTGTGTGTGTGTGCATGCTCTCTCTCTCTCCCCAGTCGTGAGTAGGCTCACCATGAAGATGAAAATGCAGCAACATTTTGCATTGGTGTGTGTACATGTGACATCAGTTTCAAATGATAGGAACGGGCAAAAGTACAAGGTCAGGTAGGAAGCATTTCATTGTTTATAACTGACATCTGCATGTGTAGCATGCTAAAATCTTGCTTTACTAAAAGCATGGTGTGGCTGTGATAAAATCAGTATCGGCATGCTTCACAAGCACGTAGAGCACGCAGATAGACAAGCAAAACATGCCTAGGCCGTGGTAGGGAAACTGCCGCCGTGTTCCCAGTGAAGCTGACCAGTGCCGAGAGTGACTGTTTGTTTGGGCCCTGTACCAGCTGTCAGGTAGGAGTACTTGGAATAATTTTCTGTCAGTTGTAAAGGAAAGACATGCATGTCCAATATGTCTGAGTTTGAGCGTGATTGAAAGGACGACACATGCTCGCCACTGAGTTGAACTTTCATTTCATTTGTTATGTGTTCGTTTGTCTGTTTCAATCGTTTTTTGTTGGCAAATCTTTGTGGTGCTTGCCAACAATGCGCATGAAAGAAGACCTATTCATGTTTGGTATCATTCTGTCAGTCAAAGACCCCTCAATCCAGTGACATCAATCGACTACAGTTCGCTACATTCTGGCGCAAAGTATTAATGAAGAAACACAGCACCCCATTTCCAAAACACTAGTATCAGTGAGGCTGACCAGGGCCGACAGTGACTGTTTATTTGAGCCCTGTACCAGCTGTCAGGTAGGAGTACTTGGAATAATTTTCTGTCAGTTGTAAAGGAAAGACATGCATGTCCAATATGTCTGAGTTTGAGCGTGATTGAAAGGACGACACATACTCTCCACTGAGTTGAACTTTCATTTCATTTGTTGTGTGTTCGTTTGTCTGTTTCAATCGTTTTTTGTTGGCAAATCTTTGTGGTGCTTGCTAACAATGCATATGGAAGAAGACCCATTCGTGTTTGGTATCATTCTGTCAGTCAAAGACCCCGCAATCCAGTGACATCAATCGATCACAGCTCGCTGCATTCTGGCATAAAGTATTAATGAGGAAACACAGCACCCTATTTCCAGCGCACTATCAGCCAGGCAGCTAATATCACATTACGCGTAGGGAGGAAAGCTTGTGGGAGGTAAGCGCAAGGAAGCTGACAGATGTTGGCAGCCGTGCGCTATCTAAACAAACTGTGGCCGACTCCATCCCTTCCCTCTCGTCTTTGCTCTGCGACCGTTAGGCGGTCAGAAGTTATTGCCCTTGTCTTCAACTAAATATTCCCTGCAGACAAGCGTGAGCGTGGACAACAGAACACAGGACAGTGTGGACAACAGAACACAGGACAGTGTGGACAACAGAACACAGGACAGTGAGGACAACAGAACACACAGCAGGACAGTGTGGACAACAGAACACAGGACAGTGTGGACAACAGAACACAGGACAGTGTGGACAACAGAACACACAGCAGGACAGTGTGGACAACAGAACACAGGACAGTGTGGACAACAGAACACACAACAGGACAGTGTGGACAACAGAACACACAACAGGACAGTGTGGACAACAGAACACAGGACAGTGTGGACAACAGAACACAGGACAGTGTGGACAACAGAACACAGGACAGTGTGGACAACAGAACACAGGACAGTGTGGACAACAGAACACAGGACAGTGTGGACAACAGAACACAGGACAGTGTGGACAACAGAACACAGGACAGTGTGGAGAGCACACGCTGAGGGGCCTGACCTGCACTGAGGTAGACAGCCAGCCACTGCTCCCTGCCAAACAGGCTGATGGAGACATTGGCAAAGGACCACAGAACATACATGTTGGCAGCAATGTGCCACAAGTTGAAGTGGCTGAAAGCTGATAGCACCATTGACACTGTAGGGTTACCTGCACACACACACACACATCAGATCTGCACAAGGACACGAAAATTTTATGTGTGCAGCATGGAATATTGTGTTTCTTCCTAAAAAAAAAAAGCCAAAGGCACAGAACTTGAAGCTAATGATCAACAGCTTTAACTATACTTCTTCCAGCTTAGAAACCTGTTTGTTCTTCAGAAAGAATCTTTTCCATTTTCAGTTTGTTGAGTAGAATCTTCTGCATTACTTTACTGCACAAACCTAGAAAAAGATAAGATAAACTAACTCCTGTGCATCTGAAGCAAAGACGCAGTCATATCTGCCCTTTGTTGCATGATGGTACGTCAGCTGAAACTGGGAGGCAATCCATCAAACTGTACATAGAGTTCTTGTGAACAAGGAAACCAATGTCAGGCTCATGTAATGCTTATTCCCTTTGCTGCGGTAAATCCTGTGCAGTTCTTCAGTTAGAAATTCTATGCAAGTTTTCCAAGGGACTTCACTTAACCTTTGCCAGACATTGTTACCGAATCCACTCTAATGATGCTGACTGTCCATGACCCATACAGTTCACATAGACATTATTGTGTGTTATCCCTCTTCAGATAATGTGTCATCGTAGAAGACCAACATTCGTGAAACAGTCTCTAGGAGTTTACACCATGATGCAGGTCACCCATGACTCGTACTCTGTGTGCTACCAATATCTGTTTTCTGCTCTTTAAAGAACAAGTTTTCAAAGACCCAACTCTATCAGAAGTACCAAGTTCAAACAATGCAACTTCTTTCCAGTTTGGTACACATATACCAAAATCAGCAAACAGATAGCAAACAGGGCTTTTGACAAATACTTGAAATTTCATTGAAAATTTTAAATGATTCAAGAGCTTTAATAACACACACGTACTGTGTCTGTGGGTTGATAACACTGGTGTGTCTGTGGGTTGATAACACTGGTGTGTCTGTGGGTTGATAACACTGGTGTGTCTGTGGGTTGATAACACTGGTGTGTCTGTGGGTTGATAACACTGGTGTGTCTGTGGGTTGATAACACTGGTGTGTCTGTGGGTTGATAACACTGGTGTGTCTGTGGTTGATAACACTGGTGTGTCTGTGGGTTGATAACACTGGTGTGTCTGTGGGCTGATAACACTGGTGTGTCTGTGGGTTGATAACACTGATGTGTCTGTGGGTTGATAACACTGGTGTGTCTGTGGGTTGATAACACTGGTGTGTCTGTGGGTTGATAACACTGTGTGTCTGTGGGTTGATAACACTGGTGTGTCTGTGGGCTGATAACACTGGTGTGTCTGTGGGCTGATAACACTGGTGTGTCTGTGGGTTTAATAACACTGGTGTGTCTGTGGTTGATAACACTGGTGTGTCTGTGGGTTGATAACACTGGTGTGTCTGTGGGCTGATAACATGGTGTGTCTGTGGGCTGATAACACTGGTGTGTCTGTGGGTTGATAACATGGTGTGTCTGTGGGCTGATAACACTGGTGTGTCTGTGGGTTGATAACACTGGTGTGTCTGTGGGCTGATAACACTGGTGTGTCTGTGGGTTGATAACACTGGTGTGTCTGTGGGTTGATAACACTGGTGTGTCTGTGGGCTGATAACACGGTGTGTCTGTGGGTTGATAACACTGGTGTGTCTGTGGGCTGATAACACTGGTGTGTCTGTGGGCTGATAACATGGTGTGTCTGTGGGTTGATAACACTGGTGTGTCTGTGGCTGATAACACTGGTGTGTCTGTGGGCTGATAACACTGGTGTGTCTGTGGGTTGATAACACTGGGTGTCTGTGGGTTGATAACACTGGTGTGCGAAACAGGTGTGGTCCCTGCTGACCTGGCGACACCACTCTGGCAGGAGATTCAATGGAGTTCTTTTCATACGGTGGTTGTCAGCATGTTATCCTAATCAGATTTTTTGACTGGGTTTACTCCTTACATGTGACGGAAGTACGGGGTTACATGATTACCTGTAGCAAGGTACAGGTCTTCTGACCTGACTTGCAATTGTTAACAAAGCACTTAACGATTCCTGCATTTGGTGTAAATGTGGCACTGCACCAATAGTACCTTGAACATCCCTGCACTTTACTGTAAAATATGGCATCAACCCACCAAAAAAACTGCCTGTACACTGATTTTGAAACATTGCACCGGTAGTACGAAGAGGATTGCTGTACACAAGTTAAAAACAAGGTATTAATAGTACTAAAAGGATTACCAATGCAAAGGTATAAACCATGGTACTAATGGCACCAAAAGGATTACCAATGTAAAGGTGTAAACCATGGCACTAGCGGCACCCCAAAAGGATTACCAATGTAAAGGTGTAAACCATGGCACTAGCGGCACCAAAAGGTTATCGCTGTAAAGGTATAAATCATGGCACAAGCGGCACCAAATGGATTATCGCTGTAAAGTAATAAACATGGCACAAGCGGCACAAAAGGATTATCGCTGTAAAGGTGTGAACCATGGTATAACGGCACCAAAAGGATTATCGCTGTAAAGGTATAAACCATGGCACAAGCGGCACCAAAAGGATTATCGCTGTAAAGGTATAAACCATGGCACAAGCGGCACCAAAGGATTATCGCTGTAAAGGTGTGAACCATGGTACTAACGGCACCAAAAGGATTACCAATGTAAAGGTTGTAAACCATGGTACTAACGGCCCCAAAAAGGATTACCAAGTAAAGGTGTGAACCATGGTACTAACGGCACCAAAAGGTTTCCCAATGTAAAGGTGAAAAACCATGGCACTAACGGCACCAAAAGGATTACCAATGTAAAGGTGTGAACCATGGTACTAACAACACCAAAGGGATTACCAATGTAAGGTGTGAACCATGGTACTAACGGCACCAAAAGGATCCCATGTAAAGGTGTGAACCATGGCACTAACGGCACCAAAAGGATTTCGCTGTAAAGGTGTGAACCATGGTACTACGGAACCAAAAGGATTATCGCTGTAAAGGTGTGAACCATGGTACTAACGGCCCCAAACGTATTATCGCTGTAAAGGTGTGAACCATGGTATACGGCCCCAAACGTATTATGCTGTAAAGGTGTGAACCATGGTACTAACGGCACCAAAAGGATTATCGCTGAAAAGGTGTGAACCAGGGTTTACTAACGGCACCAAAAGGATTATCGCTGTAAAGGTGTAAAACCATTGGTACTACGGCCCAAAAAGGTTTAATCGCTGTAAAGGTGTGAACATGGTACTAACGGCCCCAAAAGGATTACGCTGTAAGGTGTGAACCTGGTACTAACGGCACCAAACCGACTGCTTGTGGAAATGTCTAAAACACGGCACTGACAACTGACAAAGTGAGCTAAATCTTGACACATGCAAAAATTACTTAAATACAAACCCTCCCCACCCCATTCCCCCACACACACCGAAACCCAGACAAACCAACTCTCTTACATGCATGAACTGTATGTACCACTAACCAGGCACACTTGAAAAGTAGCGTAGAAGGAACGGTTGCAGCGCCGGGGATTTCCAGGCAAAGAAAACGAGGAAGTTGAGACCTATAATTCCAATCACCATTTTCTGTCCGTCTGACAAGTTGTTCCATATTGCATTCATCTGAAAAGCAAGAGAGTTGGTTCAAAGCAACTGCACTCATATGAAAGAGAGAGAGAGAGAGAGAGAGAGAGAGAGAGAGAGAGAGAGAGAGAGAGAGAGAGGACCGCCCAGCCTGGCGAAGCAGCCTCACAAAGGGTGCATGTACATCAGAGAAGAGACGCACAGCAGAAGCTGAGAGAAAGCGAACCGCATGCAAGGCCAGAGCTACCTCCACCTCCACTGTAGCACCCTCCACATATGTCCCACAATTGGGCGTTCCTTCCGGGCCCAGATCGGTCTCACCAGCCATCTGTGGACCCACACTCAGCGATCTTCCATCTGAGATTGAAGTCATGGTCATCTTAGAAATCGAAGGACGAACAACACTCTCATGGTGACCTCAGTTTCAATTTCTCCTCAACTGAAATCGTGTTGTTCTCCATTTGGACGGAGATGCTCACTCAAACTGGCTGTGAATTTGCTTATGTGATTACTGTTGTCTGTATGGCCAATGGTGGTGTCCTGTATGTACTGGATAAGAACAGGCACCACTCAGCATCACTAAAGAGCCTCAGTTGTAGTGCTGTTGTCTCCTCTCTCAATGACCTGCTATCAAAAGCTCAGTGTGGACTGCTGGGACTGGGGCAATGACCAAAGGACAACCTACTACAATGGTGCAGTAACAAACAACAAGAACAAAAACCAGAGGTGGATACATGAAGGTGTGTAAGCGAGGCTTTCACACTTTTGTATTTTCAATGATGTACAGAGGCTGTGCTTTTCACGTATTACTGCAGACATCTACTCAGTCACAAATTTATACTGAGATGCAATCCCTCTTTGAACTTTTCTTTGGAGCAATCTGAAAAGTTCTTGGGCACATTCTGATTTGTTTTTTTCTCAGAAACTCTCATACCCCAATTGCAATGGCAGGCTTACAGCATTTACCTGCATGGCACTGACAGAACATTTACCTGCAACACATTCAAATACTGTCATTGGTACTGTGTGTTGGCAAGTTTCCCTGGATGGATGGCACTGTGCATTGGCCAACACTTCTGATCCGCTCCTGCTTCTTAACATTTACAACTAAATCCACAGCGGCAGGTCAGAAGCCATGATACAGTGAAGCAGACACCACAGATAACTTAACTAAGAATACAATGACCTTTTCTCCTGTTTTGGAAAACAAATCAGCTGGTTGATCCACTCAACAGTTGGTCTACTCAACACTAAATGTAAATGTACACATAAAGTCTGGCTTTGGCTAAACTTCACCACCAGAGACGAGTACTAGTAGTGTGGGTAAAATAAAGCAGTTCACTCATACCAATCATCAACATGACCAAGGGACCATCCTTTTCTTTCCCTCATTTCTACCACCATCCCTT
Organism: Conus ventricosus; assembly: GCA_018398815.1. NCBI lineage: Eukaryota > Metazoa > Mollusca > Gastropoda > Neogastropoda > Conidae > Conus > Conus ventricosus. The sequence goes on from CM031613.1 coordinate 63,092,680, forward strand.
CCCTCAAAACACACCTGCATGTACACACATGCACACACGCACGCACGCGCACACACACACACACACACACATGCGCACACATACACACACAAACAACACACACTTAATAATCTAAGTTATGTCTTCTTAAGACCAACATTTTCTGGTAAAGGAATTTACAAGAATTACAGCCATGAAAACAGGAAAATCCATAAAGGTTTACAGGCTGCTAGCAGTATCAGAATCAAGAGCTATGTCTTGATAAGACATCCACGTAAAACTCACTGTGCAGGTTAGATCCTGTGGACAGCACAACACAAAATTTCTCATATTTTTCGAGACCAAACAGAAGGGAGCATTCTGCACGTCTACTGGAAAGGTAAAACAAGTAGGAAGCAATTCCTTTAAGCTAAACATACTACTAGCATAATCACTCCAGAATCACTACCAAAAAGAAGGTAACAAAACATGTACATGTGCTCTGAATCCCATTTCTTTCTGGTAGGTAGGTTCAAACATTCTGGTGAACTGTCGATCGAGACCTTTCATCACTTCCTGTGCCCGCTGCCTCATGGCCTCATACTGCCAGATCATGCATCCGATGAAACTGGAACCGCACACCTGGAAAAACCAGACCAACACCAGTGCAGTTGTAAAACAGTTACTTCCGCTGCTATGAAAAGAATTAAAACTGCAAACATACAATTTCATAAAGATTTAAACACACACACACACACACATATACACACACACATCTATATACATATTTTGTAAAAGACAAGACTTCATTATAATTTTGGAAACAAAAAAGAAAAAGGTGATGGGTTGGAAGCCACCAATACATCAATTCCGATTATGTTTCATGGTAACTTTGGATGTGACTATAAACCAAGGTTCTGTGTGTGTCACTGCACACATAACAATTTGCTTACAAATAAGATTCCATCACTAACTTTCGGACCTGAAGGCCAGTTTAGCCTCTGGCATGGATGACACACATGCCCACAATATAAACCAAAAGTATGAAAAATTATATATGAATTAAAAAGTGATTAAATGTCAGACTAGATGACGTTTCAAATGAATGAATGTAGCACCAGGTCGCAGCTCTTCAGTTGGCTCAACCCAGGATGGTACATCTGGCAGCCTGAGTAAAGGAAGTCTGGACTGCTAAGTGCTTACAGCTTGGGCTCAAACTGAGGCAGGCACTATTTAAGTACTCTTAATAACACTGGTAATATTTTTTCCTCAAAGTCAAATGCTCTACAAAGTTTATTCTTGCAGTTCTGAGTGAGTCAGTCAAATGCCTTTTCAAAATCCAATCAAGAGAGTCAAATGCCTTTTCAAATTCCAATCAATGCCTTTCCAAATCAATCGAAACAAGCAGTCTTGAGAGATTTTTCTTGTCATGGGAATTATATTATAAAGAGTTTTAATGCTAGCACCATTATACCAAATTAGGAAAAATCCTGTTTGGTCTTTTTTTTTTTTTTAATTACTTTTGGTAACACAATCATTACTCTGTCTGCAACGCATGCTGAACTGCTTTTTATGGTGTTACATTTAATTGTGATATTGGTCTTCAATTTTACAGTATTCTTTTGCGTCAACTCCTTAATACTCTCTTTTTTTTTTCTTTCTACTGACATAAAACATTTTACAAATCCTTCATCGAGGGAAAGAACAATGCAGGAGGCTGTTTTTCCAAAAACCCTTGAATTCTTTATTCATACTAATACTATTGGGTTCAGGATCTGACAGTCATTAATCTCCTGCTGATTAATGATTGGTCTCTTCCCCACATTGTTCTGCATCTGTCTCCTTTCTTGGCTCTCATCCATTGTCCCGTATTATGTTCATCGCGGAAAATGTACCTGACCCTGGAATCCAGGGCCATTCTGGGTTTCACTATACAGTCTGGCCTTATCCTATAAAAAAAGGGGTGTACTGGTATTAATCTAAATGCAGAATTAAAATCTTTCAAACGTATATCGTGAACATATGAACATATGTATCCAGGTATCATATGCTAAACATGTTAAAAATTACACAAAATATTTCTAACATAGTTAAAATATAATGATAAATTGACAAAATAATATTACTCGTGAGTTACTTTACTCTTAAAAGTTAATGTAAAATATGTGGACTGTGTGCAAACTGATACTACTGTTGTGCAGAAGATACTATGAAACAATTCTGAATACACATTCTAACAAACTAAACTGTAAAACTGCAGCACAACTGTGTAATGATGTAACTTTTCTTAATGCACAAATGGCATAAATAGATACTATGAAACTGACAATCAACGTTTCTTGTCTACAATACACATGTCTAAGATTCTGTGATGTTTTGATTGGTTTACAATCATGTACTGATGAAGTATAGGTTCTTTGTACACATGGCAAGAATCAAAATTGAACAAAGAATTTTTTCAGTAGATGAATAAAATTTTAAAAAGGAAAGTGGTCACACTTACAAAAACTGTAAAAGCCAATGGTCGAAGCAACCCTGGTTGATCACCCCGAGTCTGCTTCTTGTGACAGGCTGGTCTCTGTTCTGTGACCGAAAGCTCCTCCAAAACACTAATCTGGATCCATAAAAAGCATTCTGGCTTTCTCTGAGTCTGTTTGGGGGGTTTGATACAGTCTGACATTCTGACAGAACTTCAATAATGGAGATCCAAATGGGGCCCCTCCTTGACTCAGCAAACCACTCTTATTTGCTAGTGATGACTGCTTGAGAAGACTGAATGACCTGAAGCAAGGAAAAGAAAAAAAAAGAAAATTAAAAAAAAAAGAAATACTGGCATGAATTATATGTGACATTGTTATAACAACTATGACTGCTGTATCATTTGTTTAACACAAGTTAAAAGTCGAGTAAATTCAACGTCAATTGAAGGGACTGGTGTTTTCTAGTTCTTCAACCTAGTTTCAGATGTGCCAAATCGGATGTGCAGTTTGGATCAATCAGTCCACTTTTGCAAAGTGAAATTTTAAGCATTTCAAATATCAGAATGGATTCAAATCATGTTGGTCTTGTGTTACACAATAACTGAGTACTATTCAAAACTGGCTGACAATGCTTAAGAATAACACGCCAGTTAAGATGTAGTTTACCTCAACTTCCAAAAGTCCTTTGATAAGGATCCGCACAACAAACTTTTTTTTTTTATACACAAACTAAATGATTATGGTATTAACTTATTAAGAGCAACCCACCTAAATGAGATACTTTTCATAAACAGTTCTAATCCAGTTGATTAAAGACGTTTTCACAGGAAAAAACCATACCATCGAATACCTAACAAAGACCTGCAAATTCTGCTTGTTTTGTGATTCGCCACTTCAAAATTTCTCATGAAAATATGGGGTGTGCCAATAATCTGAAGCTCTGACCTAAGGTTAACACATAAAGCTTTTTTTTTTCTTTTTCTCTTAGGCACTCTGATCATCAACAATAAAGACCTAAAAAAAAAAGTAAAAAAAAAAGGCATTATCATCAACCGATTGATGGCAGTTGGTATTTAGAACTTAGAGAAAGAACAACTCATTTTCTGTCTATCACTAATGCTTAAATGCAGCACTGACACAGAAAGATTGAAGCCCTTACCAGTATTCACCAAACTTTTAATAAAAGCATGTATGCCATGGTTATTGCTCATCCCCACTGCCTGACCAATACTCCAGATGTGTAGGTCTTGACATGGATGTTTTTTGTTGTTGCTTTTTTTCATTCTTGATTTTGGCCATTTTTACCATTCAACACGTCTAAGTTGTAAATCATTTGCTTATTAAATTTTGGCGATATCCAAGAGTAAAACTAAAGCCCCCCAATGGCATTGAGTGGCATTCTCAGGTTCAGGTTCAGGTTCAGATTTAGGGGCGATGATTGTTTCATCATAGCCTCGCGGCTTTATATGCCCCTTCATTATATGCTCTGTCATTGGTCAGGTCGACAGCGAGCCCAGTTTTTATTTTGGGACCATCAAAGTCGAACATGATGTCAGTAATTATTTCATGCTTATCGATAAGATTCTTAAAAGAGTTAATATTTGGTGCACGTTTGATGTTCGGAGTTAGTTTATTCCAAATTGGTGCTATCCTCTGGCTGAAGAAATGTTTCCTTATATTAGTATTAACTTGCTGTTTTTGTACTTTGTCACAACTGTTACGGGTTATGTTGCTTAGTGCAGGTTAAAAAAAACATGCTTGATCAATATCATCTAGATTATTGAAAATTTTATAAGTTTGGATCAGATCTCCTCTTATCCTTCTGGCTTTGAGGGATGGCAACCTTAGGTACCTTAATCTGTCTTCATATGGATAATCAGAAATGTCCGGTATTAACTTAGTTGCTCTTCTCTGCACCTTTTCTATTTCTATTGACTGCCTTTTTAGTCTTGGTTGACTGCCTTTTTAGTCTTGGGAGGACCATATCACATTGCCATATTCAAGAATCGATCTCACCATTGCCTTATATAGTCTAAGAAAGGTATGTAAAAGTTCTCTTAATAATACCAATCAACTGCATGGCTTTCTTGACGGTCTGTGCAATGTGTCTGTCAAAAGTAAGTCTTCATCAAATTTTTCTCCCAAGTCTTTTTCCTCTTCACAGCACGTTATTTGAACTTCTTGATCCCCAACTTTCATACTGTAATTTAATTTAGGGTTTCTTTTGCCGATATGTAATACTTAGCATTTGGATGCATTGAAGTACAAATTCCATGAGTTAGACCAATTTATGAGTAGCTCAATGTCGTTTTGCATTGTAAGGTGTTTGGATGGTGAACTGTACAACTTAGTATCATCAGCAAAAATCTTGCATGTGCTTTTTAACCTGTCTGGTAAGTCATTTATAAATATAGTAAATAATATAGGTCCAGTATGCTGCATTGGGGGATTCCACTAATGACATTAGCATTACTAGAAACAGAAGATCCAACTCTAACATTCTGAACTCTATCTCTCAAGAAGTCTTCTATCCAATCTAAAACTTTTCCCAGTATGCCATACGATTTGAGTTTACTAAGTAGTCTGGCATGTGGGACTGAATCGAAGGCTTTACGAAAGTCCAGGTACAAAACGTCAATGCTATCTCCACTATCAATTAACTTAGTAAAGTCTTCCATTACCTCAAGCAACTGTGTGATACAAGATCTACTTTGACGAAAACCATGTTGACATTTGGCATACAACTCATTATTCATCATATGATCAACAATAACATCTTTTACGATTGTCTCCAGTACCTTACAAGTCACACTTGTCAAGCTTACAGGTCTGTAGTTTCCAGGGTCAGTTCTTGTTCCCTTTTTGAAAATAGGTATTACTGTTGCCGTTTTCCAGTCTAGAGGTAGAGTTCCTTGCTCTATAGATTTGTTAAAAAGGATACTAAGAGGCTTTGCTAGTTCTGTGCTGAGTTCCTTTAAAACGCGAGATGGAATAGCATCAGGTCCTTGCGCTTTATTCGGATTTAGTTATCAAGTTTCTTTTTAACCAGTTCCGGGGTAATAATTACATCATAGACAGCTTTACCATTTGATTTACATTTTGGTATTACATCTGGTATGTCCCTTTTATCCTCTCGTGTAAAAACACTAGCAAAAAAAGTGTTTAGAATCTCAGCTTTATCCACATCCTTTGTCTCTATATTTCCATCTTGTGATTTCAAAGGACTGATTCCTACTCTTGCCTTTGTCTTTGACTGCACATATTTCCAAATTAAGCTTTTGGATTAGTTTTGCATTCTCTTGCTAACTTTTGCTCAAATTCCTTTTTACTTTTTCTGATTTGTCGACCATACACATTTCTTACTTTTATGTATGCTTGGGAATCTCTGCCTCTTTTTGTTCTCAAAAATCTCTGATAGTGATACAGGTTGTATTTCTTTTTAATAATTTTCAATGATTTTCTATCCATCCATTTTGGTTTCAATTTTTTTGTTTTCATTTATTTTATATTTAGGAATGTTTTTTTTACATAGCTTCATGAATTTTCTCTTTTATCCTTCCCCAGCCTGTGTCAACATTCAATTCTGTCAGTTCAGACCAATCTGTTTTGTCAAGATCAACCCTCATCTGGGAAAAGTACCATTTTTCATATCAAATTTTATGTCTTCTGCCTTAGTTTCTAGTTTATCAGCCAAGTATAATTTAAAATATAAAACTTCATGGTCACTTTTTCCAAGAGGGGTCAAGTGCTCAACTTCAGAAATAAGGTCTTCATTATTAACGATCACCAGATCAAGAATATTTGCTTTCTGTCCTTCTCTTCTTCCAGTTGGTTGTGTCACTACTTGCGTCAAAAATGCATCTTGAAGACTTTCAATAAATTCCTGTTCTCTCTCACCAGCCCATCTCCCTTTCCAATCTATGTTTGGAAAGTTAAAATCCCCAGTTATGCACACAGTCAAAAGTTTTTAAAATTTCCCTTTTCAATAATTTAATCAGCTTATTTTCATTTTCTGGCGTACCACTGGACTCTTGTAGATGCAACCAAATATGACTTTCTGTCCATCCCCTGTAACAAACTGAATCCAGACACTTTCTTCGAAATCATTTTCATTCATTTCAGTACACATTTGTGAATTTAAAGACACTTTTACAAATAACACTACAGCTCTTTTGGGTTTGGGTTGAAAAATGTATCATACCCTGGTAAAGAATATTCCGCAAGGTTTTAAAATTTGTTTGATTTTTGGCTATCGCCTCTGTTATTGCTACAATGTTTGGGTTAGTGTCCTCCACCAATGCTAATAGCTCATCTTTTTTATTAAAAAACCCATCCATATTACTGTACAAAACAGCGCGTTCAAAAATACAGTCATCATCTTTGGAAGTATTTGTAAAACTATGTACATTCTGTTTTTCTTTAGAGGATTGTCAATCTCTGTTTTGGCCATCCAGGTTCGACCTGTTTCACCACTTGACCGAACGATTTTACCATATTTCTGATCCCTATGTCTGTCTCTCCATGAGTCCATCACCGATTCTTTTTTTCAGTTCCTGACGCACTTCTTTGTTTTTCAATTGTTCTGCAGGGGTGTAATCAGGATTTATGTAAATTCTTTTGGCCTGATCTTGTACTCCTCTGTTAAGCTGGCGAGCTTTTTGTCAAGATTCTCTTTTGATATTTTTTGTTTGAACCTTTATTCGCAGTAATCTGGGTTGTGAACCTATGTTTACTTTTCCCAATCGGACAGTTTCCTCAATTGGTTCCCCATTTAAGTCCGGACAGATTTTCTGCACTATGTTCTTCACTTCTTCAATGTCATCCATTTGTTTTTCTGCTCTATCAGTCTTGTTACTTTCCTTCAAATTGCTTATAATCAGATTCAGTTCTCTTTTTTCTCTCTCTACTTTTTCATCCCACAACTCTGTCACTTTTTTACTCACAACTTCTTCAATCTTTTTATCAAGGGCTTTCTCCTGTGCATCCTGATTCTAGTCTGCAAAGCCTCGTGTCAACAGACTCAAAAAGTCTGATCAATCTGTCAAGTTTTGCTTCTTAGTCGCCCTTTTTTCCCCCTCCCTGCATGGCACGTCTCACAAGTCCATTCAATGCCTGCTTTCGATGCTGAATCCTCACAAAGATAATTGAAATCTCTGTCTGTAAGAAGCGTACAATCTTTATGGAAACCACTGCTTACAGTCATGACAGTTGACACCGTCTTGGTCTTCCTCCACAGCATTTTCACATTTAAGGCAAATGAAGAACTTAGTTCTCATTGCTTGTTTGGGTGTAGAGACTGCGGCAGCTGTATCTTTCTTTGCCACTGAACTGTTTCTTCCATTTGAATTTGAATGAGGTTTTCCACTTTGCCTCCTCTTGTTCCCCGTTGGCTTCTTCTTCTTCTTCTTCCTTGAGTGTCCACCTTCATCGAGTTGAAGATTCTGACACTTGCGTGTGTATGACGTTTTTTATCCGCCATTAAGGCAGCCATACTCCAACTTCGGGGAAGGTGCATGCTATGTGTAGCGTGTCATCCATACCAACGGCCAAACTGGCCTTCTCTTCCGAAAGTTAGTGATGGGATTTACGTGTGTGCAAGATGTTGTGCATGCAAAAACACGGAACCTCGGTTTATAGTCTCATTCGAAGGACTGTATGGGAAATGGAGTCAGAACCAATGTTAACTCCGAGGGAAAAATCCCCCTGTACCGAAATTCGAACCCGTAACCCCAGGATCACGAGTCGGGCGCTCTACCAACTGAGCTATTCCGGCTTCCTCTCATGGTTAATCAACAAAGAAAACCAAACTTTCAAAACTTATAAAAATATTGTTACTTACCTTTGTGTGGCCAGAAAAAGTAAGTACAACTGATGTAAAAGAATACAAGGGTGCAACTAGTACTTGAACTTCAACAACTTGTCTGTCTAGTAACCACAGAACAAACACTGTGCAGTCGCCATTTTGAACAAGTGCGTTTATGTTATCACAAAAAAAAAAAAAAATCTTATCGTGACTGTCCCTTTTAAAAGCAGAGCACTACCACTCCAGCCCAATTTTCCCGGACATAACATTATTTTTTGGGACACCATGAATAAAGGGTTGACACAAACTGGGGCCCAAAGGGTTTTAGGCTAAAACTACGAGAAAAATTTTGCCGTTATTTTTTCTTCAAATAAAATCTAATAAAAGATAAACATCAAAAAATTTCCCAAACATAAAAATTGTTTTAAATTTAAAACTTAAATGTCAAAGTTTTTATTTCCTACTAAAAAGGGCCCGCCCTTTTTCCCGATTCTTTGGCTGGCTAGTAGCGCACCAAACTTGGGGGGCAACTAAATTTACTGTGATTGGTGGGACAGCTGCGGGGGTCAATAGCCTAAACGTTTAATTTTGTAATCTGTAGCAAACTTGATTTCCAGGGAAATAAATTTAGTGATTTTGTAGGGGGGGGTCTTGCGGACCCAAAAATTCATTTTGTTACATTGGGGCCCGGGGGAAAAAGCCCGGAAAGATGACAAAACGTGTTTTTCCCCTTTTTTGGGGCTCTTTTTTTTGGGTTTTTAGGGTAGGGCTAGAAAATTTGGTCATTGGTAAAAAACCCAATGAAACATGAAATTTGTTTTGAATTTTTTGGAAAGATTTTTAAAAATTGCCAAACAAAGGTATACTTTTTTACTTTCCTTTAATACCCCCGCCCGTCTGATATATGGGGTTTTTATTAGGGGGGTGTTTTGGGAATCCAGTGTTCCTTACCGGGTGCACAACTACATTGCTTATCACACTTTTTTCCAAATTTTTCCCCAATTTAGGTTTCTTTAATATTTGGAATGGGGGTTTTTGGGAAACTTCCCTGCGAGGACGCCACGCTGTTTAAAGTGTAAAGCCCAAAGGGCAAGGTCACAACAAGGTCACACTAAAAAAAAAATTAGCAATATGTAATAGATAAAAATTTTTTTTTTAGCTTTTCTTAGTTTTCTATTGAAAAAACCTCACCCACAACACACACACACATTTTATTTTTTAAAATTTAAAAATTTTTATATTTATTTATTTTTATATATATATATAAAATTTTTTAGGTTCTTTAGGGACTTTTCCAATCAAATCAAGGTAAAGGGGCCCCTAAAGGGACAATATTCCGTCACTGTCGTCACTTTTTGTTTGGGCTTCATGGGAGTGGCCCTGTCCTCCTCACATGGGTTTTTTTTGGCTTTGGGGGCAACCTCAAGACGGCACAGTTCTGTGAAAAGGCTTTCGGGCACACTTGCAGCTGCTTCGGTTAAAAGAAAATTTGGGCTCTTGAAAACCACATTGACAATTGCACAAAACCCTTGAAGGAGCTGGGGTTTTTCTCACCCTTTGCCAGCTAAAAGCGGGTGTCCAGGATCACTCGCCCAAACCCCGTGACCCAAAGGCAAGGGTTTTTTAAATTGTTGGGTTAAAAAAAGCGTCGCCTTTTTGCTTTTTTTTTTGTTTGCTCTTTGAACATGAAGACCAAGACTGTCGTCTTTTGGGAGGCAGTGGTGGTCGGTTTGAAACGCACCTGAAAAAGGGGTTTTTTTGGCCCGGGGCCTTTTTTAAAATTTCCAAAAAATGTTGGGGGAACCTTTTTTGCCATAGAAGGTCGCACAACAACGTCTAAAGGAATTTTTTTTACCCTGTTAGAAAAACCCCCATTCCCTTGTCCCAATTTGAAAAGAGGGGTCTTTTTGAAAACACGAGGACAGCAAAACCCCATTTTGGGCCCCCCCTTTCCCTTTTTAGAAAACCCCGGCCCCCCGGTCAACCATCCATTAAAAAGGGCGGGGAAGAATTTTTAAATTTTTTCCCCCCCAAACCCCCAGTTTGTTGCCGGGCCAAACCCCCTTTTTGGGGTATGTAATGCCCCGGGTTTTGGGGTTTTCCCTTTTCAACAAATTTTTAGCGTGCGTTTTTTTGTTTCTGTTCGGGCTTTAAACAGGGACAAAATGACAATGTCATTTGGGATTTACCACTTCAGAAATTTTCCTGGACAATGTTTTCCAAATTGGTTTTGGGGTTTTGTTTGTTTTTTCCCAAAAAGGGGTCTTTTTCCCCAAAATACTTGGTTATCCCAGGCGTTTTAGTATTTTTCTCTTTGAAAACCATTTGGAATAAAACTTTTTTTTTCCCTAACTTCTGTTCACCCAGAGCTTGTATTTCAAGGCGTAGGGGTTTTACTCAGGAGTGACCAAGGCCCCCGTTGAGGATGCGGGATGATTTGGCGTTCCACGGGTTTTTGCCTTACACTCATTCCCGGGGCTAGTGTTTGGCAAGAAATTTTTCCCCTTTTTTGTGGTGAAAATTCAATATGTCTTGACATATACTAAACAGTTTTCTTTTGGTCGGGAATAAAGACCCCAAAAACGGGACCCTTTTGGATTGTATTCAGATAAAAGGCCCGGGCAACCAACCCGATTTTTTTTATCAAGGGGGAACGGGAAAATGATTCCGGGGCCCTTTGGTCTTCCTTATGTCTTTTGTTTCAGGGGGCCCAAATTGGGGCTTGTGGGCCACTTTTGTCCACTACCCTGCACGTGATATTCCAGTTGCATGCTCCAGGGTTTAAAAGGGCTCTTGTGCCCTTTTGCGGGCAACATTCCTAAAACGTATTTAAAGGGTTTTCAAACGGAAACCAATCCCATGTACAGAAAATAACAAAAAATCCTTTATATTTCTGCAAATATTTTTTTCACTAATATGCCTGTGCGATTTTTCAAATCCCCTTTTCCTCTCTCCTCTCTCCTTCCTCTTTTCCTTTCTCTCTCTCCTCTTTCTCTCATTTGGTTTTGCTGAAACGTTAAAATTTTTTATAAACACCACCTGATTTGGGTATTTGCATTCCGAATCAGTTTAAAGAAAAATTTCCCCCTTTTTTTATTTGCTGTTTTACGTCACATCCGTCAGAGGTACACGAAGCCCTTCCCCCACTCCTTCGTACCCAAAAACACCCAAACTTGGGTTTGCATTTGGGCGTAGGAAGCCCAAATTTTTGGGAAAGTCTTTCGGGGTTTTTGGTTTATTTCACGGGATGTCTTCATAAAAAAACCACACACATGTCCCCCTCCTTGACTACTTTGGGAAAACATTTTCCAAAAAGGGGTGGTCATCCTGAGCACTCTTTTTTTTTGAAAAGTTTTTTGGGAAATTAAATTTTCCAAAAACTTTGCAGTGTTGGGTTTGTTCCCTTTTTTGTCTTTCTGTGGCCCCAAAAATGACCTTTCCAGATAACATATCCCCTTTTTTTGGGTTTAGATTTTGGGGGCAGGACAAGGGGCCCCGAAATTTTTCGATGGAAACGAAAATCTTTACTTTGATGATCCCTAATTCTTCTTCCCCCTTTTCCCTCTTTGCAGCCTCCTAAAGGGCGAAAAAAATTTTTTTGTTCACAAACGTTTAAAAAGTTCCCATAAAAATTTTTTTTGGGCCACAGCTTTCGGGCCGCTTTGATTTCCCTCCTTTTACAAACGTTACTTATGAAAGGCAAAAGTTTTTATTTTTTCTTTTGCTACTACAGGCCTTGAAAAGTTTTCAGTACTTCTCGTTTTTTTGGGTGGCGTATCCTCAGCCCCTGGGGTTGCCCCTCTCCCAAATGTGCCTTTCTTCCCCACGTTCCTTTTTGTTTTTGCTTTTGGGTTGCGGCCTGAAAGGAAAACAAAAATTAAAACCCCATGTATTTTTTAAAATTTGTACTTCATTTTGCCAATTTTAAATTACTTTTTTGGGTTATGCAAAATTTCAAATTTTTTACATTAAACGCCCTTTATGGTTGTTGGGGGGGTTTTAAAAATTTTTTTTTAACTTTTTTTCATGTTTTCCATTTGGGGGAAAATCTCCCCCAAAAACAGGGGTTTGGTGCAAACCAAACATTGGGCAATTTTTAATTTTGCTTAGTGGTTAACCCCAACTTCTCCATTCGTATTTCTAAAAGAAAAACGGAAATTGACCCACTTTTCTTTAAAACCCCAAAATATGAAGAAAATCTTGCCAACACATCATGTCAATAGATCAGCCCCAAAAACCCGAAAAACCCAGATGCACAAAACATGCTTCGGGGGGGTTTTTAAACCTCTAGATCTCTCCTTTTTTAAAAAAGGGGGATTTTAAAAAAAAAAGGGGGGGTTTCCCCAGAAACAGCCCAAGACGGGTAAAAAAAAAAATTTAAAACCAAAAAAAACACCACACCCACTACAGAAACCCCAAAACCCCTTAGTTGGCATTCACGCGGGGGACGCCAAAATAAATAACCAAACCTGCGCCGAGCCCACTGCCAGCCGGCAGTGGGGGCTTACGGCGGGGGGCTGTCGGCCTTGGTTTTTGGGGGGGTGGGTGTGTTTTTTTTTTTTCCTTTCTTACATTTTTTTAAAACTGGGGGATAAAACAGCTATAAGCTTTCAAATTTTTGGGGAAAAAAAAAATCGGGTTTTTAAATTTCCCGACTTTCCGGGAAAAAACTGTTTTGGGTAACAGTGGGGGGGGGAAAATCCAAGGCCTTTCGTTTTTGGCATCTTCAAATCCCGTGAGTGATTGCGTGGTAGAAATAAAACGCTTGGCTATTTCAGCTTGAAAGCAGATGTATTGGATCCACTCAACTGCAATGATGAACATTTTTTGAACGTTGTACAACTAAAATCCTGGATTGATTCGTCTTTACTCGCCGGAAATGTACGCAACAGCTTTTTGTGTCTGAAGCAGACGACGAGGCAGCCATTGTTTTAGACGCAGCGTGAGCAACAGTTTTCCGAAGTTGTGGTTCTTTGGGTTTGACATTGTTAGGCTATGTCATCTTCAATTAATTACTTTGTATTAATTATTCCGCCATTCCCGACAATGTAACAAAGCAGTTTTGACCTAAGTGGGTGATAGATTAACCTGTTTCACTTAAAATTCGTGTGCTAAATCGTTTGCTACAAGTTGAACGAAAAACAGACACGCCTCGCAGTCTAACGTACTTTCGAACCCCGCAAGTTTATAAAAACACACACTATTTCGAATTTGTAAGGGCTAATTTTGAAGTGATGACGGATCAAACTCTACATTTCAATGAGACAAAGGACAAACGATGATCGATAAGACAACGTTAACGGAAAAAATCATACTTCCTTGGTGATTATGGATACAAACCTTGAAACGTGTTGTTAAAAGTTGCCGGCAGCAATTCGATAGCACACATAAGAGGCCATGACTTTCACGGTAAATAAAAAAAAATGCGTTGCATTCGAAAGAATACATTCTAAAAAGTAAGCAACTGAAAAACGTGATCATAGAACATATGCATACACGCAGCCCAAAAATTATCAGTATTTTAGTGTTAAACATGCATCGCGAATTTCTTTTTTTTTTATATTTCATTACATTCTTGTGATCTCTAATTTTACATCCCAGCCGAAGATGGCTGACACGTCGCGCAAACAAGATTTGGGTAAAACCACGAGTCATTCGCGACAGACTTCTCTGTGGGAAGCAAAGACAAACCCCATCGCTCCATTGACTCCAAAGCAAAAGGATGCATTGATTGAACTCACAGCTTTGCTGCGAGAGACCTTTTTCCATCTGAAGTAAGAAGAAATACATTGAAATCGAAACGAAATAGTACAAAATTGAACCAAATGTTGTCGTTACCAAATAAGACTAACCGTCAAGAATCAGACAGTCAGCGAACCTCACAAACCCCCAAAATCGCAATCAATCTGGCAAAGGAGTTTTGTAGCAAGTGAAATACAATGTTCTTTACGACACACCCCGCCATAAGACTCCATGAGATGCCATCAGGTAGTGTTTTATTTTGAAGTAACTAGCAACCAAATTAAACCAAAGACTGGGGTCATATTGGTTCCAACTTATCCCTTTTCACTTACGGGGTCACACCCAATGCCTGCCAAAAGTGAACATCAGTCAACCCAGTATCCAAACCTTGACAGTTCCTTCACCCCTTTCTGGCATCTACCCACCACAACTAATACTAGTAATTTAACGAACAAGCACTTGAGATGACCACTACACTATGTCACAGTAAACTGCCTGTCGTTGTTGGAAAAAATACTGAAAGAGGTAACCTTGTTCAGAGCTGAAGGTTTAATGTAATACTTGGCGCAGAGTCATAGCTGACCCCACAATCAAGTTGATGCACCACACATAGGGTAGGGAATGCGACAAAGAAAAGGATGTGAACCTGTACTAATTTCACAATAGGGAGTCTTTAAAAGTTCAGGGATTCTGTCATCATTTGTCCTTGAGGCAACTTTATTCTTTTATTTTTTTTTCTAAAGGTGTCAGCCTTGAAGGAAATTGACAAAAACAACTGAAAGGATGCAGATTACTTTGTGAAATTTCGACTTTCTAGCCGTCACAAGCAGGAACATCACCCAAAGAGAGTTCTGTCGATGCTATGCCAGTGTGGCCCTATCGACTGTACACCAAGATCAAGAGACTAACAAAAATCCCAGTGCTGAGTTGACATTAAGATTAATACTGTAATAGAGTAGAAGTAGACTTAAAGCAAAGTTTTTCAACAGCAGTAGTTGACTGAGTTTCAGTTGATGAATTCGAACTCTTAAAACATGATGTTTTGCACAATTTGTACACAGCAGAAATCTTGCACTTTTTGTTCATTCAGCAGCCAGCAACTTTTTTGCCTTCAAAAGTCCATGGAACAGTGATTGTCTTTCTCAGTCAAATTAATGCTTGATGTTTGCAGATTCACCATGTTGATCACCAGTGAAGTATCCAGTTCAATGGAGGAGAACATGATCAACTTTACCCAGTTCACACAAAAAATCCTTTGACACTGAATGTTGACACACATACATTTTATGAGCAAAGCACAAAAAAATTAATCACAGGAATGAAAATTGCTTTAAAAAATTAGATTATTTGAGAATGCTTTGTGTGTGAAAACCTTGTGGTGTATCAGAACATGCATCACTGAACACCTGACAGCAATGCAATGTCTCCTCAGGTTGGTTGCCTCAGGATGACTTGACACTGAGTGCTCCCTCTGGATCAGAGTAATTCTTGTTCAGAATCATATGATATAGGAATTAAGATCCACAGAAATTATTGTATGTACAATTACAAAAAGAACAGTTGTAAGTTTCAACAAACTGAAACGTTGCCATTACTTTACTTGAATGCTGATCTCTGCTTGCACTGTTGCAATTGCACAATATTTTAACAGAAAAATTACTAAAACGAAAGTTGAACAACTTGTACAGCCTACATGTGAGTTTCAGTCTCCTGTTCATTTGATTTAGTAGTGCAATGTCATAGTACCAGAAATTTTGTTCTCTTGTGTCTCTTGATATTTGCCCCTTTTTCGTCAATTATTTTAAAAAACAGAATCATTGAATCATCCTCTAGCAATTTCAAAAAACCTTTTACATTGAATTTGGTATTTTTATCCACGCCTTTCTTGGTTATGTCTACTATACTGAACAAAATTAAAAATACACCGTTTTGATTTGCCGATTTCCCATTTGGAAAAAATGTGTATTTGGGTTTGGTATGTTAACACAATTTTTAAGGGACACAGATTCACACTGCCTCGGTTTCTCCACGCTTGCCGACGTTCGTGTGATGCCCACATGCAACTCGCCCAAAACACTTTTTTGCCACTGGGGCTGAGACTGAATGTAGCACATCTGTTTTTTTTGTCTCAAATGGTGAGTTTGAAGTCATGCTGACTGGAAAACGGTATCAGTTGTCATTCGACCAGGCGAAGTGGTGTGAAAACAATGCCGCGACTGTCTGTGCAAGAACGCGAGCGAGCCATTGGAATGTTGATAGTCGGTATGTCATCGAGAGAGACAGCCAGACAACTGAACTGCAGTCACTCCACAAATGTAAGGCTATCACAACGTTTGGCAGCAACTAGTTCCACCACTGATCGGCGTCAAACGGGCCAGCCTCGTGTTACCACACCAGCACAAGATTGATACATTCGACAGCTTCATCTTCGTAATGGATTCCTTACAGCAGCAGAAACATGTCGCCAGGTGGTTGGTCGATGGGGTCCAGTGTCTGGACAAACCGTTCGACGTCGTTTGCAAGAATCAGGGTTCAATGCAAGACACCCTCATGTTGGCCCAGTCCTTGCCCGTAGACACCATCAGCAACACCTGCATGGGCCAACCAGCATCTGCCATGGACATGACGTCAGTGGAGAGCTGTGCTGTTCTCTGATGAAAGTCGCTTCGCGATATCTCATGCTGACAGGAGAATGAGAGTCTGGAGGCGTGTCCGGGAATGCTACGCCAACTGCTGCGCGTTTGAAGTCGATAGATAAGGAGGGGGCAGTCTGATGGTTTGGGGGGCATTCAATCATGACTACCGGATACCACTGTACTTTTTTGACAACCATGTGAATGCCAACATGTACCAGCAGGGCTGCAGAACCACGTCGTCCCACTGTTTGCCCAGCACCCGGAGCTGCAGTTCTTCCAGCATGATAATGCACAACCCCATACCACAAGAGCCACCGCTGCGTTTCTCCAGGTGAACAACATTGCCATGTTGCCCTGGCCGTCTCTGTCCCCTAACATGGCTCCCATTGAACATGTCTGGGATGAGCTGGGGCGTCGTGTGGCCCATGGAAGACGTCCACAGACTCTCGATCATTTGAGGTGAGCACTGACCCAGGAGTGGGATGGACTGCCACAGGCGTTCTTGCACATCCTTGTCTACTCCATGAGAAGGCGCTGCCAAGCGTGCATCGGGGCAAATGGCGGACACACTCGGTATTAGAGCTCGCAGACAGACATGCTCGTCGTCGTGTACTTTTTGACAGGGACCCTAGTGAAGTCACTAGCTAATTTCAGATGAATTTGGCAATTCTTGTCAAGAACAGACATTTTGTTTAATTGAAAAATGGATGCGTAATCAAATGTGCTTACTTTCATCAAATAATTCTGTACTACCAACGTTGTCTGGGTCTTTTGGCAAGCGGTGCATTTTTAATGTTGTTCAGTATAGATGAATTTGTGTAAAAATTTGGCTGGCATTGAAAGTGAAGTACTGATTAAAAGATGATTGTAGTCACCTTCCTCGGAGTCATAGGATGACGGCTACTGTATCTGAAATATGGACACACTACCACAGGGTTACTATCTATCTCCCTCCCCCAGGGGTAAGTTTTAACGGTACGATTAAAACTGAAACAAAATCTATGCTTGTCCAACCTTCTTATAACTTCTATGAAAACTGAATATATAACTCTGTGCGAAACGAAAACACATTAATAATACTGTCCACTGTCTCTCCCCCTTCCTGGGGCAAGTGTAATGGGCGCAGAAAGATTAAAAGATTAATGTCACTGTCGCCCAGTGTTCCAGCGTCTTGGAAAATGTTATTCTGCGAGAGGCACCCCACGCCTGGAGGTACCAGGTGCAGAGAGCTCCTTCATGCCTGGCTGGTTGAAGGGTAATAGTCGGGCGAGGGCCCGGGGTACTCGTCTCTTTGTCGGTGAAGATGGTGCCACACCAGAGTCCTTAGGGGTCAGGCTGCCATCTGTTGGGGATGTCCCAGTCCAAGGCTGCAGAGTGTGTGGATCGGAGAGGCTGGGACAGGTGAGGCCGGAGCAGGTGTCGGTGGCTGCCGTGTGTCGGATGTTGGCAGGGCGTCCGGAGCGGAGGCCACACGTGGAGGTGCCACTGGCGGTGGCAATGGGTGCTCGGGGATGTGGGTCGGACATCAGGTGGGGTGACTGGTGGGGTGTAAGGGGTGTGGGGGAATGGATGCACGTTGTGGTGAAACGGGATGAACTTCCGCAGGTGTTGGCGATTCCGGATGGTGACTCGCCCTGACCCATCAACACGGATAACGTACTGATGGTGTTGGCGAACTTCCACCACAATGCCAGTGCGTTCCCACCGTCTAGGGTAGTTGCCACGCAGGTTTTGCAGGTATACGTGATCGCCTACCATGAGAGGAGGGAGGCGATGTGTATGTTCACTCCAGCGTTCATGCTCCTGAGAGTGTCTCTTCGCCAGGGCAGCTTCCCTCTGGTCATGAGGTCCCTCCAGGCTTCATGGGGTGTGTATCTGCCCAGCGGGATGGGGATTGCATCACGCATGGGTCTGCCAAAAAGAACCATTGCAGGGGATGTCCTGGTCTCGGGATCGATAGTGTTCCTGTAAATAAGAATGGCCCTTTGGAATTTGTCCACATCCAAAGAACCAGTTGGGCCGATGTTGTCCACAAGCATGCGTTTTACAGTTTTCACAGCCAACTCAGCCCGGCAGTTAGCATGAGGAAAGCCAACAGAAGTGATCCTGTGATGGACTCCCCAGGACTTCAGGAACTCCTGTGTTTTGCCTGAAGTGAACTGGGGTCCTCCGTCGCTGGTGAGTTCCTCTGGGATGCCAAAAGTGGCAAATGTTTCTCGAAGGCGTCGGATGAGGCCATCAGCTCCCGATTCGGACCTGTAGACCATTGGCCAATGGGAGTACCTGTCCACAATGACAACGTAATCCGTGTTGTTGTATGTGAAGTAGTCACTGCAAACCATCTGGAACGGGTAATCTGGTAGCCTGTTGTCTGATGGTGGCTGCATGGGTTGGATTTCGCCATGCGGTGACAGTGGGTGCACTCCTCTCGGACACGGGTGATATCAACAGTGATGTTCGGCCAATAAACAGAGTCCTGTGCTCGGGTACACATGATGTTGACGCCCTGGTGTGCCGCATGGAGGGACTGCAGGATGGTAGGGCGGAGAGAGGGTGGAATGACGACCCTCTGGCCCATCAGAACAACACCATCAACAACACAGAGGCTGCTACTGAACCTGTGGAAGGGGCGCAGAGTAGCTGGGACCTGTCTGCAGTTGGGTGGAAAGCCCTCTTCAATGAGCTGGACGAGCTGCCGGAAGGTGGGGTCGGAAACTGTGGCCTCCTGCACCATGTCCCATGTAACAACTTGGCGACTGTTCAGGGCACACAGGGCAACAGCTGCAGCTGTGATTGTGGAGGGGTCATTTGCTTCATCCATGCTGTCGCCGTCTCTGAGGTGTTTCAGGGCTTCCTGGTGAAAGGAAACCGAGTTCAGCTCCGAAGGGTCACCGCCCAAGCCGGGTGCCTCAGACTGATCAGCTGGGTGTCTGGAAGCGGCATCGGGGCCCAGGTTCTTCTTGCCTGACACGTACACCACTTCAAATCGGTATGGTAGGGTTTTCTCTTTAAGGTTTAAGAGACGTCTGTTGTGGATGTCTGCAAGAGATCGATCATTCAAGTTTGTAGAAGCGGTTTGTGGTCCGTGGCAACAAAGAGGTCAGTGCACCCTAAGATGTAGTAACGTGTCTGGTGGAGGGCATATGCGACTGCTAGCGCCTCGCCTTCAATGGGAGCATAGCGGCTCTCAGCAGGTGTGTAATCTGCTGCCGACCAGACACAGCTTCCATCCATCACGACAGCATTTCGGGTGGTAGGTGCACAAGAGCAGTGTTTTTGGAGTAGGAAGAAGCCAATGCCATCATTGGACCAGTCTGTGGCGAGGCAGGTGGGACGTGAGGGGTCAAAGAGTCTCACTCCTTCCTTCATCTCGTTGATGATGACCTCCTTGGACTGCTGGAAGAGCCGATCCAATTCCTCCGTCCATCGAAATGGGGTTGAAGGCCTCAGCAAGTGGCGAAAGGGTTTCATCTGTTTCGCCATCGAGAAGGCATAAGCTCCCTGGTTCACCAAGCCAAACCACCCTCTGGCGCCTGAAATGTCTGAGGGGGTGGGGTAGTTGCGAATGGCGTCAAGGAACTTGGGGCTTGGGCAGATGTTTGTGGAGGTGATAGTGAGCCCTGCAAATTGCACAGTGTCTTGGGCAAACTGAAATTTCTTGGGATTGAGTGTGATCCCATTGTGAGCACACAGGTCTAGCCAGCTGCAAGCTTGGATGAAAGCAGACTCAATGTCCAGTGACCACATGCAGGTATCATCCACACATTTGACCTTGTCAGGGAAGTCGGCTATGATGGCATCAAAACGCTGCGTGTAGCCATCGCCGCTGGCAAGGAAGCCTTGGGGTGCGACTTTGTAATGGAAACGACCCCATGGAGTGATGAAGGTGGTGATATGGCGGTCCTCTGCCTGAATGGGGATTGAGTGGTACCCATTCCATGCATCTGTGACAGTCTTTATGGTGCCTTGTGGGACGCGGTCGGCGAGATTAAATGGGTAGGAACATGATGAGTTTGCCGAACAGACTGACGGTTTTGGGGTTGGAGGTCCACTGTGCGCCGTGGAGAGCCATCCGCTTTGGCAGTCACAACCATCCGTGAGCACCAAGTAACAGGGTATTGGGGTCAACACGTTCAAGGACGCCTAAGCGCACATCTCGTTCCAGGTCTGCCTTCACCTGGTCTTGCCAATGGATGGGGACAAGAGCAGGTTTGTGGATGGCGACAGGCTTGGCATCGGGATTGACGTGGAGCTCCAAGGGTTCACCTGACATGAGGGGAAGGGGCTGATGTTCACAAGTGTTGAAGGTCGTTGCAGCATAATAATCCAGGAGCCACTGTTTAAGGGCCTCTACATCGTCTTTCGTGGCGGACAGGCCAGGGGGGAGCTGTGTGGGCTTGGGTGGTGGTGTACTACTGCGCTTCGGGCAGGAGCATGTTGTCTCAACTGTCTCTGATGAGGTTGCCATGCAGCGTGGGCTTGGCTCTGGAACAGGGAATGTAGGGAGTATAACGCCAAGCGCAGACAATGCTTCCCTACAGAGGAATGCCTTGGAGATCTGTTTGGAGACATAGCATAATTGTTTTGAGACGACAGCAGAGCCCGTCACATCGCAGGCTGTGATGGAGACAACAATAGCACCCAGGACTCCTAGATCCTGATCATTAGCACCCTTCATCTTGAGTGTCACAGGGATCAGGTCACTGTCCTCAATGCCTAGTATGCGGGCAACTGACAAGGGGATGACAGTACTCTGGCAACCCGTATCTGCAACCATGGATATGTTGGCAGACTTGAGTCTATGAGGGGTTTGTAAGGGGCTCCCGAACGCAGCATGTTCTTCTGGCAGCACGGACATTTGCACCGGCAGCATGGGGTGGGGTTTGGATGGACGGGCTATCCACTGGCCATTGAAGACGTGATGATCTAGACAGATGGGGTTTCGTGATCTCGATGTGTTCAATGCCGTTGTTGAAGAGCCGCAGTTGCTGGAGGCCATGCATAGCTGGTCAAACATGAAGGCGTTGTCATCGAAGTCGGGCCCTTGTGATGGCCTCGAGTCCTTTAGGTGGTGATTTGAAGTCCGGCTTTTCTGCCCCCCACCACGAGGGCACACTCTGGAGGTTCTGTCTCTATGACCCCAGGTGCCACAGCTGGAGCATTTGCTGCAGGATTTAGTGAAGTGACCCTTTACAGCACATTTGCCGCATATGAATGTCCAGGCCTCACAGAGTTTTGATCTCGTGTGGCGATCATTTTTTGGCCCGTGTCCGGGACCGCCACATGCCCAACATGGTCGGTGGAGTGATGGTCTTGATGAGGTGGCAGCCTGTTCTTTGTCACCAATTGCTGCTATGGCACCTCCAACTGCGCTTCTCGTTGCTTTGCCTTCCTCTTTCTGCGCCACATAGCTGACAATCTCATCCAAAGTCCTATCAGTTTTGGGGTCCCCAAGGAGGTCAGACAAGATTTCAGGATCAGCAATGCCGCGAATGAGGTGGTCTTTGATGATTTCATCGCTATAGTCAAAGACATGGTCACAGTCCCGTTCTCGACATGGTGCGGTGTACTGGCACAGGGATGCTTGACCTCTGAGTCGGGCGAGGAATGTCCGGATTCCTGTGCCTGGCGACTGGGTCATTTTACTGAGACGTATGCGATGGACTAGAGTGCTCTCATCCTTCACAGCAAGCCGTTTGATTGCGGCCAAGAGGTCAGCTTCTGCCATATCTGCGACGTTGCCACGAATATCACGCATGAGGTCAGTGCACAAATCCGAGTCACAGCAGTAGAACAGCGCTGTGGCAATCATGGCATCACTGATAGCCATGCCAACTTTGTACATACTCCATTGTCGGGTGAAAGCAGACCACTGATCAGGATCACAGCCGGCGGCTATTGAGGGCGGTTCTAGCTTCAGCTTAGGTTGTGGATTTGGTCGGGTTGGGTCTGGGGCG
Organism: Conus ventricosus; assembly: GCA_018398815.1. NCBI lineage: Eukaryota > Metazoa > Mollusca > Gastropoda > Neogastropoda > Conidae > Conus > Conus ventricosus. The sequence continues at coordinate 63,115,256 of CM031613.1, forward strand.
GTGTGCACTGTGGCGTTGTGCATCTGCAGAGCCGTGTTAAGTGCCGCCGCAAAGGCCTCTCCAAGGTCTTGAGATTCCCAGTCACACCCTTCAACTGGACATTGTAAACGTGGCATGTTGGTAATGCAGAGCTAGAATGAGATCGCAGGTGATGCAGAGCTAGAATCAGATCAAGTCGAGACAGTGGCCGTCATAAAAGATGATTGTAGTCACCTTCCTCAGAGTCATAGGATGACGGCTACTGTATCTGAAATATGGACACACTACCACAGGGTTACTATCTACTGATCCTGAAACGAACTTTTCCTGTACATATAGTGGGTGCCAGGTATAGTGAAGTTGCATGGTATATTCATAATCCATGGCTGTATTCTCTTTAAAAGATAAAGACAAAATCTTTTATTGTTTTTTTTCTTCTTTTTTTTTTAATGAATGATTTATGATTGTGCAGTTGCCAGAAGATGACATGCCATTGCTTTCCATTCGCCCGACAAAGCAGATCTCGGATGGTGAAGAGGAGGATACTCTCGATGCGTTCATTGAACAGTCGTTACCTGGCGGCCAGAAAATTGAAAATGCACAGCAAGTTAGTATTGTAGCATAGCATTTTGATTTTGTGTGGTTGAGCTTGTGTGTAATTGAAATTGCCTCTAAACACAGTTTAGAGACATCTTGACATCGTCGGCATCGACGGCAACGTCGTCGTCGACTCCACGACATCGCGTCGTCGTCGTCGGCGACACCTGCTGGTCGGTGGCAGAGACCAACAGAAGGCACCCAGGTGGCAGATGGGTGTAGGGCGGCACAGATTTCCTTCCTCGCACTACGAGTGACGACGGGACTAGCCTGTGTCGCCGGGGGACGGCTCTCGAGGCGGCGTGACACTTGGCGACGAGGCGCTGCCACTCTGCGAACTACCCAGTGGCCTGCACATCCTAGCAGGGCTCTCCCTTTGGGGGGGGAGGGTGGGTACGTTCCTCATTGGGCGCAGAGTGGGCATGGACCTATACGTGCAGCGGCTCGGCGACTTGTGCCTCGTACGTCTCCCGAGTCGGCCTCACCGGCACAGGACCGTCGCCACTCAGCATGAAGACGGACGCCCGGTGGCCCTGACGATGGCCTTGGAAACATCAACTGCAGCCGAACTACCTTCAGAGGACCGCTCTGCGGTCCCAATGACTACTTTCATCTAAAGCAAAAATAAATGTCCCAATATGTCCTGTTGTACAGGCCGGAGGACGTTAAGCAGAACCATCGATCTCTAAACACAGTTTGCGCGTATCTGTATGCTGTGCATTTGAAATGATCTGCTAACCAATGTTTTTATGATGACAGATACTGGAGAAAGAGAACATTTTTGTACATGATATAGACACATTTCAAACATGAATTTCTTATTTTTTACATTAATTGGACATACTACCTTTGTGATTTTCCACAAAATTTTATAGAAACATTCTGGGTTAGTCAGGCTAGTTTTGCTTTTAAACTTAAAGTCATGTTTCCTATACTGTTCACACATGACCATCTATTAAAATAGATATCAGTCTGTCTATCTATCTATCTATCTATCTGTCTATCTGTCTATCTATCTATCTATCTATCTATCTATCTATCTATCTATCTATCTATCTAATATCAATATGTCAGTAACTTTGTTTCAGTTCTTTTCCTGGTTTTCACAACTGGAGGATTCCATAGAACATGGAGAAGAAGAGCAGTACAGGTAATATTCAGGTGTTTGATTATTAATGCCCCTTCATCTCCTTTACCAGCTGCTGTTCATGTGTGTGTGTGTGTGTGTGTGTGTGTGTGTGTGTGTTGAGATGTTGGTAGAGGTATGATTGGTAAATGTATTTTGCTGCCTGTGTTGTTTGGTTTTTGTATTAACCCGTTCACTGCCTGAAATTAGTGAAAATGTTACAAAGGCTTTCCCAGTGCCAGGAAAATCTAATGATTTGGGGGTAATAATTAACAAAAAATTCTAGCTCAGAAACTACAAAAGATATAAAAATGAAACATATATTATTTTTGAAGGAAATTGAATGAAGATTTTGAATCTGGGCTTCTTTTGTTTTAATTTTGATAATAAAAAAATATTTAGGCATTTAGATTTGGATAGATTTTTTTGCACAATCATAAACATATGTATTACCACTACAGCTTCACATCCAAAAAAGAACACAAAGCAAAAAAGTTGAAAATAAAGTTTGTATTGTCACACTACACCTGTAAATGAAAGTTAAACAGTTTA
>CM031613.1:63118509-63146009 GCA_018398815.1 Conus ventricosus
TTCTTCTTCCCCATTTTTTGGTCCCCTTTTGGTAAAAACACTTGAAGACTTTCAAACCCCTTTTCCTTAAAAACCACCCCATTCTCCCTTTCCAATCATTTTTGGGAAAAAGGTTTAAAATCCCCATTATCCAAGTCCAAAAGTTTTTAAAATTTCCCCTTTAATAATTAACACTTTTTTTTTGTAAAACTGGGTCTTTGAGAAAAAATGTTTCCTTCCCCCCCTGAACCAAAACTAACCCCGCCTTTTTTTTGAATTTTTTCTTCCCAAACTTTTTAAAAACCTTTTTAAATAACCACAGCTCTCTTTTGGGTTTTTTGGGTGAAAAATTATAACCCAAAGATTTTTCCCAAATTAATAGGTTTTTGGCTACCCTCGGTTATTGTCTTTTTGGGTTAGTGTCCCCCCCACCAATCAATTCTCATCTTTTTTATTTAAAAAAAAACCCCCATTTTTCTGACAAAACAGCGCGTTCAAAAAAACATCATCTCTTTGGGAAGTATTTGTAAAAACTTGTCATTTGTTTTTCTTTGGGGGTTGGCAATCCTGTTTTGGCCACCGGTTCGCCCTGTTTCACCACTTGACCCGAACTTTTTTACATATTTCTGATCCCTATGCGGTTCTCCATGGCATCCCCGTTTTCTTTTTTCGTTCCTGACGCACTTCTTTGTTTTAAATTGTTCTGGGGGGTGAAAATCGGGGATTTATGTAATTTTTTTGGCCTGTTTTGTCTCCTTTTTAAGCTGGCGAGCTTTTGAAGTTTCTTTGATATTTTTTTTTGAACCTTTATTCGCAAAATCTGGTTGTAAACCCTTTTTTAAACCTTTTCCAATCGGCTTTCCTAAATTGGGTTCCCCATTTAAGTCCGGACAGATTTTCACTTGTTCTTCACTTCTTCTTGTCACCATTTGTTTTTCTGTCTATCTCTGTTACTTTCCTTCAAATTGCTTTTTAATCAGATTCAGTTTCTTTTTCTCTCTCTATTTTTTTCATCCCACAACTCTGTCACTTTTTTTTCTCAAAACTTCTTCAATCTTTTTATCAAGGGCTTCTCCTTGCATCCTGATTCTAGTCTGCAAAGCCTCGTGTCAACAGACTCAAAAAGTCTGATTCAATCTGCAAGTTTTGCTTAGAGTCGCCCTTTTTTCCCCCCTCCCCTGCAGGGCCCTGTCTCACAAGTCCATTCAATCCCTGCTTTCGATGCTGAATCCTCACAAAGATAATTGAAATCTCTGTCTGTAAAAAGCGTACAATCTTTATGGAAACCACTGCTTACAGTCATGACAGTTGACACCGTCTTGGTCTTCCTCCACAGCATTTTCACATTTAAGCAAATGAAGAACTTAGTTCTCATTGCTTGTTTGGGTGTAGAGACTGCGGCAGCTGTATCTTTCTTTCCCACTGAACTGTTTCTTCCATTTGAATTTGAATGAGGTTTTTCCACTTTGCCCTCCTCTTGTTCCCCGTTGGCTTCTTCTTCTTCTTCTTTCCTTGAGTGTCCACCTTCATCGAGTTGAAGATTCTGACACTTGCGTGTGTATGACCGTTTTTTATCCCGCCATTAAGGCAGCCATACTCCAACTTCGGGAAGGTGCATGCTATGTGTAGGGTGTCATCCTACCAACGGCCAAACTGGCCTTCTCTTCCGAAAGTTAGTGATGGGATTTTACGTGTGTGAAAAGATGTTGTGCATGCAAAAAACAGGGAACCTCGGTTTATAGTCTCATTCGAAGGACTGTAGGGGAAAATGGAGTCAAAACCCAAATTTTTAACTCCGAGGGAAAAATCCCCCTGTACCGAATTCAAAACCCGTAACCCAGGATCACGAGCGGCGCTCTACAACTGAGCTATTCCGGCTTCCTCTCATGGTTAATCAACAAAGAAAAACCCAAAATTTCAAAACTTATAAAAATATTGTTACTTACCTTTGTGTGGCCAGAAAAAGTAAGTACAACTGATGGGAAAAGAATACAAGGGGGCAACTATTTCTTGAACTTCAACAACTTGTCTGTCTAGTAACCACAGGAACAAACCCCTGTGCATTGCCATTTTGAACAAGTGCGTTTAGTTATCACAAAAAAAAAAAAAATCTTATCGTGACTGTCCCCCTTTAAAAGCAGAGCACTACCACTCCAGCCCAATTTTCACAGACATACATTATCTTTTGTGACATCATGAATCAGCTGGTTGACACAAACTGCGGTCCAAGGTTTTAGGCTAAAACTACGAGTAAATTGCCGTTACTTTCTTCAAATAAAATCTAATCAAAGATAAACATCAATAATTTCTACATAAAAATTGTATTAACTTAACCTTAAATGTCAAAGTCTTTAGTTCACATACTCAAAAGACCGTCACTTTCGTATTCGTGCTGGCTAGTAGCGCACACTAACTTGGTGCAACTAAAGTACTGTGATTGGTAGACTAGGCTGCAGGGTCAATAGCTCTAAATCGCTTAGTTTTGTAATCTGTAGCAACTTGATTTATCACACGAAATGAATAGTGCATTTTGTAGAGGGGGTCTTGCTGATGCCAAAATCACTTTGTTACATTGGGGACCTGGCGGAATAAGACACCAGGAAGATGACAATAACGTGAATTTCCTTCTTTGTTCTCTATATTTTGATTTTTAGGGGTAGGGCTAGTAAATCTGTCATGTGTCAAAACCCAATGAAACATGAAAGTTGTTTTGATATATTTGGAAAGACTTTAAAATTGCCTATCGAATGGTATACTGTTACATTCACTAATACCCCCTGACCGTCTGATATATGAGGTGTATTAGGGGGTGTATTGGAATCCAGTGTTCCATTCATCCTGGTGCACAACTACATTGCTTATCACACTTTTTCTCATAAGTTTTCCCAATAGGTTTCGTTAATATTTGGCATGGTGGTCTTTGGAAACATTCCTGCGAGGACGTCACGCTGATTAGTGTCAAAGTCAAAGGTCAAGGTCACAACAAGGTCACACTATTAAAAAAAATAGCAATATGTAATATGATGAAATTTCATTTAGCGTTTCTTAGTTTTCTATTGAGTAAACCTCACCACACACACACACACACATATATATATATATATATATATATATATATATATATATATATATTTATATATATATATATATGTTCTTTATGACGTTTCCATATCAGAATCAAGGTCAAGGTCACATCAGGGATCAATATTTCCGTCACTGTCGTCACTGTTGCTCTGGCTTTCATCGGAGTGGCTTGTCCTCCTCACATGGGTTGTGTTTGGCATTGGTGCAATCCTCAGAGCACTGGCACAGTTCTGTGCAAGGCATGTCAGCACACTTGCAGCTGCATCTGTTCGAAGCACAATTGCTCTTGCAACCACATTTGACAAGTTGCACGAAACTGAAGGAGCTGGTGGATTTCTCATCCATTGCACAGCTAAAAGCTGAGTGTCATCAGGATCACTTCGTCCACACCGTGACCCAAAGGCAATGGTTTGTCAATGTTGGGTTCCAAACAGCGTCGCCATATTGCTGTTTGATAGTTTGCTCTTTGAACATGAAGACCAAGACTGTCGTCGTTTGGAGGCAGTGTGTGGTCGGACTTGCACGTCAGCCTGAAAATGTTGTGCCGAGCATATTCACCAAGTTGACCTTTTGGCCATAGAGTCGGCACACAAACTCTTCCAGAGACAATAGCTGCTGTGGGAGACACATCCCATTCCTGTCCAAGGTGAGCAAAGATGTCTATGTACACGGGAGACAGCAACATGATCTGCAATGGTTTGATTTTTCCTTTGCCTTTTAGACAACTTGTGCTGTCACATCCAGTGAAAATGCGTGAAGAAACTCTTCATCCTTGTCAAACAGTTGTTGCGGGCCAACCCTTTTGGGTATGTAATGCTCCGGTAAGGGTTCTTCAACAAAGTGTAGCGTGCGTTTCTTTGATCTGTTCAGCTTGAACATGTGGACACACTGACAATGTCAGGTTGAGTATCTCTATCATCAGAAAACTCTCTGGACAATGATTCATTGGTGTTGTGTGTAGTGCCTTTTCCAGAAAGAGTCTCTTCTCCCAAATCATTGTTATCCCAGGCAAGATTAGTATGTTTTTCTCTCTGAAAACCATCTGGAATATAACTGTTTTTCGCTAACTGCTGTTCAGCTAGAGCTGTGTCATGTTCAAGGACTGTAGTGTTACTCATGGAGTGACCAAGGCCGTTGAGGATGCTGATGAGTTTGGCAGATCCACTGTGTTGCCTTACACTCATTCCCAGGGCATAGTGCTTTGGCAAGTACATTTTCCCTTTGTGGTGAACATTCAATATGTCTTGACATATACTGAACAGTTTTCGTTTGTCAGAATCAGACACACAAACTGACCCTTCTGATTGTATTCTGATGAGGCACCGGCAATCCAAGCCAGACAGTTGAACAAGTGAACTGGAATGATCTCCTGGACCTTGTCTTCCGTCATGTCTTTTGCTTCAGGAGGCCAAAGCTGCTTGTGGGACACTTTTGTCCAGCTAGCTGCACGTGATAGTTCAGTTGCATGCTCACATGGTACAAGGCTCTTGTGTCTTCTTGCGTGTCATACATTCCTGAAACAGTATTTAAGGTTGTCTAAACTGGAACCAATACATGTACAGAAAATAACAAACAATCCTATATTTCTGCAAATACAATATCACTAATATGCACTGTGCTGATTTTTCAAATCTCTCTCTCTCTCTCTCCTCTCTCTCTCTCTCCTCTCTCTCTCCTCTCTCTCTCTCTCTCTCTCTCTCATTTGGATTTGCTGCTACAGTTACAATTTTATCAACACTCACCTGAGTTGTAGTGCATTCCCGACTCAGAATCAGAAGAGTTGTCCTCATTACTGCTGTATACGTCACATCCGTCAGTAGGTATCACGAAGTCTGCCACCACTCCATCGTACAAACAATCTCACTCTGGTTGTTTGCACTTGGCTGTATGAAGACCAATTTTGGGAAGTCTTTCTGGAGTTGGTATTTCAACTGGCATGTCTTCATAGGAAACACACACATGTCCACCTCCTTGACTACTTCTAGGAACAGTTCAACAAGGTGAGTCATCCTGAGCACTCTTCTTTTTTTGACAAGTTTGTTGATAATTACATTTTTCCATGAAAACTTTGTAGCTGTTCGAATGTTGCCATTTTGTCTTTCCTGTGGACGCAAATGACCGTCCAGATACATATGCATCATTGGTATAGCTTTTGAGGCAGACAAATGGTACCGCAATTCGATGGCAACGAGATCTTTATCTTTGATGATGCCAAGTAATTCTTCATCACCCTTTCTCATTGCAGCCTCCTCAAGTCGAACACATTGTTTTTGTTCACAAACGCTTAAACGTTCATCAATTTTTTTGCCATCAGCTTTCTGCCGCTTTGATTTCCTCTCCTTTTTACAAACGATACATATGTAAGGCAGGACGTGTTTTATTTCTTCTTTTTGCTACACAGGCCGTGATAAAGTTCATACTTTCAGTTTTTTGCAGGGTGGGGTATCCTCAGAACCCCTGGGTTGAAACCCCGCAAATTTTTCCTTCTTCCCCCCGTTCCTTTTTGGTTGCGTTTTTGCGTCTGAAAAAAAAAAACAATAAACATCCCCCATTTAAAAGTAATGTACGTCATTTTGCCAACTTTTTAAATTTACGTTTTGGTTATGACAATCAAAATTTTTCATTCACGCTTATGGTTGTTGTTGGGGTTTAAATTTTTTTTTAACATATTCAGTTTTACATTTGGTGGGAAACTGCCCCTAAACAGTTTTTTAGGACTGACCCCAAAATTTGGGCAAGCTAATATTGCTTAGTGGTTAAATTTCCAACTTCTCCCCTTCGCTTTTTTTTCTATTAGAAAACGGGCATAGACCCACTTTCATTAAAAATTTTTCCCAAAATTGAAGAAAAACTTGCCAACACATCATGTCAAAAGTCTAGACACAAACCGACAAACGATCCCCACAGCTTCAGTTTTTTATTTTTAAATCTCTAGAATCTCTCCTTTTTTTAAAGGGTATTTAAAAAAAAAAATTTTCCCAAAACAGTCCCACGGGTAAACAAAGATACGAACACACACACACACACTACGCAACCCAAACCCTTTCTTGGCATTCATCGGGGGACGCCAAAAAGAAACCAAACCCGGCCAGCCCACTGCCCGCCTGCAAGTGAGGGGGATACGGCAGACTGGGTGCGGGCCCTTGCCTTGAATGTCGGGTGTTTTTTTTTTTTCTACTTGTTTTAAATTGCGTATAAATCTACGCTTAAACATCAGAATTGTGGGAAAATAAAATCAGGTTTTTACTACCCATCTTTCCTGGTAAATGCTGGTAACGTAGGGTGGAATCCAAGGCCTTCGTTTTTGGGATCTTCAAATCCCCTGAGTGATTGCGTGGGGAAAATAAAACGCTTGCTATTTTAGTTGAAACAGATGTATTGGATCCCCTCAACGCTAATGATGAACATTTTTTTGAAAGTTGTACAAAATAAAACCTGGTTGATTCGTCTTTTCTCGCCGGAAATGTCGCAAAAGCTTTTTTGTCTGAACGACGACAGGGAGCCATTGTTTTGACGCAGCGTGAGCAACATTTTTTCCCAAGTTGTGGTTCTTTGGGTTTGCAGGTTAGGCATGTCCTTCTTAAATTACGTTTTATTAATTATTCCGCCATTCCCGACAATGTAACAAAGCATTTTGGACCTAATAGGGTAGATTACCTGTTTCACTTAAAAATTTGTGTGTAAATGTTGCTACAATTGAACGATAAACAGACACCCTCGCAGTCTAGACGTACTTTCGAACTCGCAATTTAGAAACACACACTATTTCTGAATTTGTAATGCTAATTTTGAAGTGATGACGGATCAAACTCTACATTTTCAATGAGACAAAGGACAAACGATGATCGATAAGACAACGTTAACGGTAATAATCATACTTCCTTGTGATTATGGATACAAACCTTGAAACGTGTTGTTGAAGTTGCCGGCAGCAAATTCGATAGCACACATAAGAGGCCATGACTTTCACGGTAAATAAAAAAAAATGCTGTCTGCATTCGAAAGAATACATTCTAAAAAGTAAGCAACTGAAAAACGTGATCATAGAACATATGCATACACGCATGACCAAAATTATCAGTATTTTAGTGTTAAACATGCATCGCGAATTTCTTTTTTTTTTTTATAGTTCATTACATTTCCTTTGTGATCTCTAATTTTTACATCACCAGCCGAAGATGGCTGACACGTCGCAAACAAGACTTGTGAACCAGCGAGTCATTCGCGACAGACTTTCTCTGTGGGAAGCAAAGACAAACCCATCGCTCCATTGACTCCAAAGCAAAAGGATGCATTGATTGAACTCACAGCTGTTGCTGCAGAGAGACCTTTACCATCTGAAGTAAGAATGAAATACATTGAAATCGAAACGAAATAGTACAAAATTGAACACAGTGTTGTCGTTACCAAATAAGACTAACTCGTCAAGAATCAGACAGTCAGCGAGACCTCACAACCAGCCAAAATCGCAATCAGATCTGGGCAACGGAGTTTTGTAGCAAGTGAAATACAATGTTCTTTACGACCACCCCGCCATAAGACTACCATAGAGATGCCATCAGTGTAGTGTTTTATTTTGAAGTAACTAGCAACCAAATTAAACCAAAGACTGGTGTCATATTGGTTCCAACTTATCCCATCTCACTTACGGGGTCACACCCAATGCCTGCCAAAAGTGAACATCAGGTCAACCCAGTATCCAAACCTTGACAGTTCCTTTCACCCATTTCTGGCATCTACCCACCACATACTAATACTAGTAATAGACAGAACAAGCACTTGAGATGACCACTACACTATGTCACAGTAAACTGCCTGTCCGTTGTTGGAAAAAATACTGAAAGAGGTAACCTTGTTCAGAGCTGAAGGTTTAATGTAATACTTGGCGCAGAGTCATAGCTGACCCCACAATCATAGTTGATGCACCAACACATAGGGTATGAATGCGACAAAGAAAAGGATGTGAACCTGTACTAATTTCACAATAGGGAGTCTTTAAAAGTTCAGGGATTCTGTCATCATTTGTCCTTGAGGCAACTTTTATTCTTTTATTTTTTTTTTCTAAAGGTGTCAGCCTTGAAGGAAATTGACAAAAACAACTGAAAGGATGCAGATTACTTTGTGAAATTTCGACTTTCTAGCCGTCACAAGCAGGAACATCACCCAAAGAGAGTTCTGTCGATGCTATGCCAGTGTGGCCCTATCGACTGTACACCAAGATCAAGAGACTAACAAAAATCCCAGTGCTGAGTTGACATTAAGATTAATACTGTAATAGAGTAGAAGTAGACTTAAAGCAAAGTTTTTCAACAGCAGTAGTTGACTGAGTTTCAGTTGATGAATTCGAACTCTTAAAACATGATGTTTTGCACAATTTGTACACAGCAGAAATCTTGCACTTTTTGTTCATTCAGCAGCCAGCAACTTTTTTGCCTTCAAAAGTCCATGGAACAGTGATTGTCTTTCTCAGTCAAATTAATGCTTGATGTTTGCAGATTCACCATGTTGATCACCAGTGAAGTATCCAGTTCAATGGAGGAGAACATGATCAACTTTACCCAGTTCACACAAAAAATCCTTTGACACTGAATGTTGACACACATACATTTTATGAGCAAAGCACAAAAAAATTAATCACAGGAATGAAAATTGCTTTAAAAAATTAGATTATTTGAGAATGCTTTGTGTGTGAAAACCTTGTGGTGTATCAGAACATGCATCACTGAACACCTGACAGCAATGCAATGTCTCCTCAGGTTGGTTGCCTCAGGATGACTTGACACTGAGTGCTCCCTCTGGATCAGAGTAATTCTTGTTCAGAATCATATGATATAGGAATTAAGATCCACAGAAATTATTGTATGTACAATTACAAAAAGAACAGTTGTAAGTTTCAACAAACTGAAACGTTGCCATTACTTTACTTGAATGCTGATCTCTGCTTGCACTGTTGCAATTGCACAATATTTTAACAGAAAAATTACTAAAAACGAAAGTTGAACAACTTGTACAGCCTACATGTGAGTTTCAGTCTCCTGTTCATTTGATTTAGTAGTGCAATGTCATAGTACCAGAAATTTTTGTTCTCTTGTGTCTCTTGATATTTGCCCCTTTTTCGTCAATTATTTTAAAAAACAGAATCATTGAATCATCCTCTAGCAATTTCAAAAAACCTTTTACATTGAATTTGGTATTTTTATCCACGCCTTTCTTGGTTATGTCTACTATACTGAACAAAATTAAAAATACACCGTTTTGATTTGCCGATTTCCCATTTGGAAAAAAATGTGTATTTGGGTTTGGTATGTTAACACAATTTTTAAGGGACACAGATTCACACTGCCTCGGTTTCTCCACGCTTGCCGACGTTCGTGTGATGCCCACATGCAACTCGCCCAAAACACTTTTTTGCCACTGGGGCTGAGACTGAATGTAGCACATCTGTTTTTTTTGTCTCAAATGGTGAGTTTGAAGTCATGCTGACTGGAAAACGGTATCAGTTGTCATTCGACCAGGCGAAGTGGTGTGAAAACAATGCCGCGACTGTCTGTGCAAGAACGCGAGCGAGCCATTGGAATGTTGATAGTCGGTATGTCATCGAGAGAGACAGCCAGACAACTGAACTGCAGTCACTCCACAAATGTAAGGCTATCAACAACGTTTGGCAGCAACTAGTTCCACCACTGATCGGCGTCAAACGGGCCAGCCTCGTGTTACCACACCAGCACAAGATTGATACATTCGACAGCTGTCATCTTCGTAATGGATTCCTTACAGCAGCAGAAACATGTCGCCAGGTGGTTGGTCGATGGGGTCCAGTGTCTGGACAAACCGTTCGACGTCGTTGCAAGAATCAGGGTTCAATGCAAGACACCCTCATGTTGGCCCAGTCCTTGCCCGTAGACACCATCAGCAACACCCTGCATGGGCCAACCAGCATCTGCCATGGACATGACGTCAGTGGAGAGCTGTGCTTTTCTCTGATGAAAGTCGCTTCGCGATATCTCATGCTGACAGAGAATGAGAGTCTGGAGGCGTGTCCGGGAATGCTACGCCAACTGCTGCGCGTTTGAAGTCGATAGATAAGGAGGGGCAGTCTGATGGTTTGGGGGGCATTCAATCATGACTACCGGATACCACTGTACTTTTTTGACAACCATGTGAATGCCAACATGTAACCAGCAGGGCTGCAGAACCACGTCGTCCCACTGTTTGCCCAGCACCCGGAGCTGCAGTTCTTCCAGCATGATAATGCACAACCCCATACCACAAGAGCCACCGCTGCGTTTCTCCAGTGAACAACATGCCATGTTGCCCTGGCCGCTCTGCCCCTAACATGGCTCCCATTGAACCATGTCTGGGATGAGCTGGGGCGTCGTGTGGCCCATGGAAGACGTCCACAGACTCTCGATCATTTGAGGTAGCACTGACCCAGGAGTGGGATGGACTGCCACAGGCGTTCTTGCACATCCTTGTCTACTCCATGAGAAGGCGCTGCCAAGCGTGCATCGGGGCAAATGGCGGACACACTCGGTATTAGAGCTCGCAGACAGACATGCTCGTCGTCGTGTACTTTTTGACAGGACCCTAGTGAAGTCACTAGCTAATTTCAGATGAATTTGGCAATTCTTGTCAAGAACAGACATTTTGTTTAATTGAAAAATGGATGCGTAATCAAATGTGCTTACTTTCATCAAATAATTCTGTACTCCCAAACGTTGTCTGGGTCTTTTGGCAAGCGGTGCTTTTTTAATGTTGTTCAGTATAGATGAATTTTGTGTAAAAATTTGGCTGGCATTGAAAGTGAAGTACTGATTAAAAGATGATTGTAGTCACCTTCCTCGGAGTCATAGGATGACGGCTACTGTATCTGAAATAATGGACACACTACCACAGGGTTACTATCTATCTCCCTCCCCCAGGGGTAAGTTTTAACGGGTACGTTTTAAAACTGAAACAAAATCTATGCTTGTCCAACCTTCTTATAACTTCTATGAAAACTGAATATAAAACTCTGTGCGAAACGAAAACCATTAATAATACTGTCCACTGTCTCTCCCCCTTCCCTGGGGGCAAGTGTAATGGGCGCAGAAAGATTAAAAGATTAATGTCACTGTCGCCCAGTGTTCCAGCGTCTTGGAAAATGTTATTCTGCGAGAGGCACCCACGCCTGGAGGTAACCAGGTGAAAGAGAGCTCCTTCATGCCTGGCTGGTTGAAGGGTAATAGTCGGGCGAGGGCCCGGGGTACTCGTCTCTTTGTCGGTGAAGATGGTGCCACACCAGAGTCCTTAGGGGTCAGGCTGCCATCTGTTGGGGATGTCCCAGTCCAAGGCTGCAGAGTGTGTGGATCGGGAGAGGCTGGGACAGGTGAGGCCGGAGCAGGTGTCGGTGGCTGCCGTTGTCGGAGTGTTGGCAGGGCGTCCGGAGCGGAGGCCACACGTGGAGGTGCCACTGGCGGTGGCAATGGGTGCTCGGGGGATGTGGGTCGGACATCAGGTGGGGTGACTGGTGGGGTGTAAGGGGGTGTGGGGGAATGGATGCACGTTGTGGTGAAACGGGATGAACTTCCGCAGGTGTTGGCGATTCCGGATGGTGACTCGCCCTGACCCATCAACACGGATAACGTTACTGATGGTGTTGGCGAACTTCCACCACAATGCCAGTGCGTTCCCACCGTCTAGGGTAGTTGCCACGCAGGTTTTGCAGGTATACGTGATCGCCTCCCATGAGAGGAGGGAGGCGATGTGTATGTTTCACTCCAGCGTTCATGCTCCTGAGAGTGTCTCTTCGCCAGGGCAGCTTCCCTCTGGGTCATGAGGTCCCTCCAGGCTTCATGGGGTGTGTATCTGCCCAGCGGGATGGGGATTGCATCACGCATGGGTCTGCCAAAAAGAACCATTGCAGGGGATGTCCTGGTCTCGGGATCGATAGTGTTCCTGTAAATAAGAATGGCCCTTTGGAATTTGTCCACATCCAAAGAACCAGTTGGGCCGATGTTGTCCACAAGCATGCGTTTACAGTTTTCACAGCCAACTCAGCCCGGCAGTTAGCATGAGGAAAGCAACAGAAGTGATCCGTGATGGACTCCCCAGGACTTCAGGAACTCCTGTGTTTTGCCTGAAGTGAACTGGGGTCCTCCGTCGCTGGTGAGTTCCTCTGGATGCCAAAAGTGGCAAATGTTTCTCGAAGGCGTCGGATGAGGCCATCAGCTCCCGATTCGGACCTGTAGACCATTGGCCAATGGGAGTACCTGTCCACAATGACAACGTAATCCGTGTTGTTGTATGTGAAGTAGTCACTGCAAACCATCTGGAACGGGTAATCTGGTAGCCTGTTGTCTGATGGTGGCTGCATGGGGTTGGATTTCGCCATGCGGTGACAGTGGGTGCACTCCTCTCGGACACGGGTGATATCAACAGTGATGTTCGGGCCAATAAACAGAGTCCTGTGCTCGGGTACACATGATGTTGACGCCCTGGTGTGCCGCATGGAGGGACTGCAGGATGGTAGGGCGGAGAGAGGTGGAATGACGACCCTCTGGCCCATCAGAACAACACCATCAACAACACATAGGCTGCTACTGAACCTGGGGAAAGGGGGCGCAGAGTATGCTGGGACCTGTCTGCAGTTGGGTGAAAGCCCTCTTCAATGAGCTGGACGAGCTGCCGGAAGGTGGGGTCGGAAACTGTGGCCTCCTGCACCATGTCCCATGTAACAACTTGGCGACTGTTCAGGGCACACAGGGCAACAGCTGCAGCTGTGATGGGGAGGGGGTCATTTGCTTCATCCATGCTGTCGCCGTCTCTGAGGTGTTTCAGGGCTTCCTGGTGAAAGGAAACCGAGTTCAGCTCCGAAGGGTCACCGCCCAAGCCGGGTGCCTCAGACTGATCAGCTGGGTGTCTGGAAGCGGCATCGGGGCCCAGGTTCTTCTTGCCTGACACGTACACCACTTCAAATCGGTATGGTAGGGTTTTCTCTTTAAGGTTTAAGAGACGTCTGTTGTGGATGTCTGCAAGAGATCGATCATTCAAGATTTGTAGAAGCGGTTTGTGGTCCGTGGCAACAAAGAGGGCAGTGCACCCTAAGATGTAGTAACGTGTCTGGTGGAGGGCATATGCGACTGCTAGCGCCTCGCCTTCAATGGGAGCATAGCGGCTCTCAGCAGGTGTGGTGAATCTGCTGCCGACCAGACACAGCTTCCATCCATCACGACAGCATTTCGGGTGGTAGGTGCACAAGAGCAGTGTTTTTGGAGTAGGAAGAACCAATGCCATCATTGGACCAGTCTGTGGCGAGGCAGGTGGGACGTGAGGGGTCAAAGAGTCTCACTCCTTCCTTCATCTCGTTGATGATGACCTCCTTGGACTGCTGGAAGAGCCGATCCAATTCCTCCGTCCATCGAAATGGGGTTGAAGGCCTCAGCAAGTGGCGAAAGGGTTTCATCTGTTTCGCCATCGAGAAGGCATAAGCTCCCTGGTTCACCAAGCCAAACCACCCTCTGGCGCCTGAAATGTCTGAGGGGGTGGGGTAGTTGCGAATGGCGTCAAGGAACTTGGGGCTTGGGCAGATGTTTGTGGAGGTGATAGTGAGCCCTGCAAATTGCACAGTGTCTTGGGCAAACTGAAATTTCTTGGGATTGAGTGTGATCCCATTGTGAGCACACAGGTCTAGCCAGCTGCAAGCTTGGATGAAAGCAGACTCAATGTCCAGTGACCACATGCAGGTATCATCCACACATTTGACCTTGTCAGGGAAGTCGGCTATGATGGCATCAAAACGCTGCGTGTAGCCATCGCCGCTGGCAAGGAAGCCTTGGGGTGCGACTTTGTAATGGAAACGACCCCATGGAGTGATGAAGGTGGTGATATGGCGGTCCTCTGCCTGAAATGGGGATTGAGTGGTACCCATTCCATGCATCTGTGACAGTCCTTTATGGTGCCTTGTGGGACGGCGGTCGGCGAGATTAAATGGGGTAGGACATGATGAGTTTGCCGAACAGACTGACGGTTTTGGGGTTGGAGGTCCACTGTGCGCCGTGGAGAGCCATCCGCTTTGGCAGTCACAACCATCCGTGAGCACCAAGTAACAGGGGTATTGGGGTCAACACGTTCAAGGACGCCTAAGCGCACATCTCGTTCCAGGTCTGCCTTCACCTGGTCTTGCCAATGGATGGGGACAAGAGCAGGTTTGTGGATGGCGACAGGCTTGGCATCGGGATTGACGTGGAGCTCCAAGGGTTCACCTGACATGAGGGGAAGGGCTGATGTTCACAAGTGTTGAAGGTCGTTGCAGCATAATAATCCAGGAGCCACTGTTTAAGGGCCTCTACATCGTCTTTCGTGGCGGACAGGCCAGGGGGGAGCTGTGTGGGCTTGGGTGGTGGTGTACTACTGCGCTTCGGGCAGGGAGCATGTTGTCTCAACTGTCTCTGATGAGGGTTTCCATGCAGCGTGGGCTTGGCTCTGGAACAGGGAATGTAGGGAGTATAACGCCAAGCGCAGACAATGCTTCCCTACAGAGGAATGCCTTGGAGATCTGTTTGGAGACATAGCATAATTGTTTTGAGACGACAGCAGAGCCCGTCACATCGCAGGCTGTGATGGAGACAACAATAGCACCCAGGACTCCTAGATCCTGATCATTAGCACCCTTCATCTTGGTGTCACAGGGATCAGGTCACTGTCCTCAATGCCTAGTATGCGGGGAACTGACAAGGGGATGACAGTACTCTGGCAACCCGTATCTGCAACCATGGATATGTTGGCAGACTTGAGTCTATGAGGGGTTTGTAAGGGCTCCCGAACGCAGCATGTTCTTCTGGCAGCACGGACATTTGCACCGGCAGCATGGGGTGGGGTTTGGATGGACGGGCTATCCACTGGCCATTGAAGACGTGATGATCTAGACAGATGGGGTTTCGTGATCTCGATGTGTTCAATGCCGTTGTTGAAAGAGCCGCAAATTGCTGGAGGCCATGCATAGCTGGTCAAACATGAAGGCGTTGTCATCGAAGTCGGGCCCTTGTGATGGCCTCGAGTCCTTTAGGTGGTGATTTGAAGTCCGGCTTTTCTGCCCCCCACCACGAGGGCAAAACTCTGGAGGTTCTGTCTCTATGACCCCAGGTGCCACAGCTGGAGCATTTGCTGCAGGATTTAGTGAAGTGACCCTTTACAGCACATTTGCCGCATATGAATGTCCAGGCCTCACAGAGTTTTGATCTCGTGTGGCGATCATTTTTTGGCCCGTGTCCGGGACCGCCACATGCCCAACATGGTCGGTGGAGTGATGGTCTTGATGAGGTGGCAGCCTGTTCTTTGTCACCAATTGCTGCTATGGCACCTCCAACTGCGCTTCTCGTTGCTTTGCCTTCCTCTTTCTGCGCCACATAGCTGACAATCTCATCCAAAGTCCTATCAGTTTTGGGGTCCCCAAGGAGGTCAGACAAGATTTCAGGATCAGCAATGCCGCGAATGAGGTGGTCTTTGATGATTTCATCGCTATAGTCAAAGACATGGTCACAGTCCCGTTCTCGACATGGTGCGGTGTACTGGCACAGGGATTGCTTGACCTCTGAGTCGGGCGAGGAATGTCCGGATTCCTGTGCCTGGCGACTGGGTCATTTTACTGAGACGTATGCGATGGACTAGAGTGCTCTCATCCTTCACAGCAAGCCGTTTGATTGCGGCCAAGAGGTCAGCTTCTGCCATATCTGCGACGTTGCCACGAATATCACGCATGAGGTCAGTGCACAAATCCGAGTCACAGCAGTAGAACAGCGCTGTGGCAATCATGGCATCACTGATAGCCATGCCAACTTTGTACATACTCCATTGTCGGGTGAAAGCAGACCACTGATCAGGATCACAGCCGGCGGCTATTGAGGGCGGTTCTAGCTTCAGCTTAGGTTGTGGATTTGGTCGGGTTGGGTCTGGGGCGGTGTGCACTGTGGCGTTGTGCATCTGCAGAGCCGTGTTAAGTGCCGCCGCAAAGGCCTCTCCAAGGTCTTGAGATTCCCAGTCACACCCTTCAACTGGACATTGTAAACGTGGCATGTTGGTAATGCAGAGCTAGAATGAGATCGCAGGTGATGCAGAGCTAGAATCAGATCAAGTCGAGACAGTGGCCGTCATAAAAGATGATTGTAGTCACCTTCCTCAGAGTCATAGGATGACGGCTACTGTATCTGAAATATGGACACACTACCACAGGGTTACTATCTACTGATCCTGAAACGAACTTTTCCTGTACATATATGTGGTGCCAGGTATAGTGAAGTTGCATGGTATATTCATAATCCATGGCTGTATTCTCTTTAAAAGATAAAGACAAAATCTTTTTGTTTTTTTTCTTCTTTTTTTTTTTAATGAATGATTTATGATTGTGCAGTTGCCAGAAGATGACATGCCATTGCTTTCCATTCGCCCGACAAAGCAGATCTCGGATGGTGAAGAGGAGGATACTCTCGATGCGTTCATTGAACAGTCGTTACCTGGCGGCCGAAAAATTGAAAATGCACAGCAAGTTAGTATTGTAGCATAGCATTTTGATTTTGTGTGGTTGAGCTTGTGTGTAATTGAAATTGCCTCTAAACACAGTTTAGAGACATCTTGACATCGTCGGCATCGACGGCAACGTCGTCGTCGACTCCACGACATCGCGTCGTCGTCGTCGGCGACACCTGCTGGTCGGTGGCAGAGACCAACAGAAGGCACCCAGGTGGCAGATGGGTGTAGGGCGCACAGATTTCCTTCCTCGCACTACGAGTGACGACGGGACTAGCCTGTGTCGCCGGGGGACGGCTCTCGAGGCGGCGTGACACTTGGCGACGAGGCGCTGCCACTCTGCGAACTACCCAGTGGCCTGCACATCCTAGCGGGCTCTCCCTTTGGGGGGGGGAGGGTGGGTACGTTCCTCATTGGGCGCAGAGTGGGCATGGACCTATACGTGCAGCGGCTCGGCGACTTGTGCCTCGTACGTCTCCCGAGTCGGCCTCACGCGGCACAGGACCGTCGCCACTCAGCATGAAGACGGACGCCCGGTGGCCCTGACGATGGCCTTGGAAACATCAACTGCAGCCGAACTACCTTCAGAGGACCGCTCTGCGGTCCCAATGACTACTTTCATCTAAAGCAAAAATAAATGTCCCAATATGTCCTGTTGTACAGGCCGGAGGACGTTAAGCAGAACCATCGATCTCTAAACACAGTTTGCGCGTATCTGTATGCTGTGCATTTGAAATGATTTTGCTAACCAATGTTTTTATGATGACAGATACTGGAGAAAGAGAACATTTTTGTACATGATATAGACACATTTCAAACATGAATTTCTTATTTTTTACATTAATTGGACATACTACCTTTGTGATTTTCCACAAAATTTTATAGAAACATTCTGGGTTAGTCAGGCTAGTTTTGCTTTTAAACTTAAAGTCATGTTTCCTATACTGTTCACACATGACCATCTATTAAAATAGATATCAGTCTGTCTATCTATCTATCTATCTATCTGTCTATCTGTCTATCTATCTATCTATCTATCTATCTATCTATCTATCTATCTATCTATCTATCTAATATCAATATGTCAGTAACTTTGTTTCAGTTCTTTTCCTGGTTTTCACAACTGGAGGATTCCATAGAACATGGAGAAGAAGAGCAGTACAGGTAATATTCAGGTGTTTGATTTTTAATGCCCCTTCATCTCCTTTACCAGCTGCTGTTCATTGTGTGTGTGTGTGTGTGTGTGTGTGTGTGTGTGTGTGTGAGATGTTGGTAGAGGTATGATTGGTAAATGTATTTTGCTGCCTGTGTTGTTTGGTTTTTGTATTAACCCGTTCACTGCCTGAAATTAGTGAAAATGTTACAAAGGCTTTCCCAGTGCCAGGAAAATCTAATGATTTGGGGTAATAATTAACAAAAAATTCTAGCTCAGAAACTACAAAAGATATAAAAATGAAACATATATTATTTTTGAAGGAAATTGAATGAAGATTTTGAATCTGGGCTTCTTTTGTTTTAATTTTGATAATAAAAAAATATTTAGGCATTTAGATTTGGATAGATTTTTTTGCACAATCATAAACATATGTATTACCACTACAGCTTCACATCCAAAAAAGAACACAAAGCAAAAAGTTGAAAATAAAGTTTGTATTGTCACACTACACCTGTAAATGAAAGTTAAACAGTTTAGAAGTCTATCAAGACGCTCACACTCTATCCAGACGCTCACACTCTATCCAGACAGGTCAGTCCACGACCACGCCCCCCTACCCCCACCACACCCCCTTGCTGGACTTCATCCCTCTCTTTCACTCCTCTTCCCCTACCTTTCCCTCTGCCCTGTGTCACGCCACGAGCAGGCGCGCTCCCCTCTCGCGATGAAATATCACGTCACTGGCCACTGGCACACAATGCAGAGTACACACTAGGCTAGCTCGTTCAACGCTTGCCAGTCGGCTGAACACACACTGAGGTCACGCAGCCCGACTCAATAACTGACGAATATTTGGGCGGCAATTCCATCACTATCATCACCTCACCTTCATGCTCGAGTAAGTCGTTGAATAAAAGATTATTGTCTTTGTCAAAAATGATTAGCAGAGCCTGCTCAGCTGTGTAAATACGTTGATTTGGTCGCTACGCTTGTCAAAGGTTGCGCCGCCATCTTTGCAAGCGAGACGAAGTGCTGGCTGGTCATCCAGTCAGTGATGAGAATAAATGGTCTTTTCCATCACGTGTGGTCATTTGCATATCATTTTAATACTACAGACATATAAGGTTTACTATGCACACTCTATTTAAGTCCGTTAATAGAAATAGTAACGAATGAAAATTCAAGAAAAATGCATGACGTCAGTGGACAGCCCATAGGCACTGGGAAAGCATTTTTACTTCGGTGTCAGCTGACGGCTTATAGGCACTCTTCGGGTTAAAGATTCAAGTGCCATAAATGTCCATTATTGTTATCATTTTCAAAAATTCTTCATGTTATTGTTTTTGTCTTCTGTTGTGTATAATGATACCGATGATGTCTGTCTTAAGATGATATGACATTTGATGTTGGAGGTTACAGAGACCATTGTGTACGAAACTGTTATGTATCCTGGCCATCATCTTCTGTTCAGTGTTACAGACAATAGTGACGTGAAAAGCTGCCATTCCGTTCCTGTAGAAAGAATTTTGTTTCATCAAACCGTACAGATTTATTAAAACAGTCTGTTGCACAGTAGTAAATTTTAACTTCAGATTTGTTCTTTTTTTTTGCCTCACTGAGTGTTCATATTCATTTTTTGGTTGTTGTTCATAAATATTGCTCATAGGCAAGAGGAACCACCTGATGTTGGGGATTTTTTTTTATTTCTGTGGAACTTGGTATTGCTGCTACTGGAGTAACCAGGAGCTAGCAGCAATCATGATGAGCTCTACATACAGAATGAAACAGTTGTCACTTGCTGAGCGCTCAGTGGAGAAAATTCTTTATCCTACCCTCTTTCCATTTGGAGCAAGTCTTATCATTTAGGATAGTGCATTTGCACCAGGACAGAAGTCATATGTTTAGTCCACTTTTTTTCTGGAAGACAGCAAGGTCCTGATTCTCTCTCTCTCTCTCTCTCGCTCTCCCTCTCTCTCTCCTCTCTCTCTCTCTCTCTCTCTCTCTTCTCTCCTCTCTCTCTCTCTCTCTCTCTCTCTCTCTCTCTGTTTGTCTCTGCCTCTTTCCCCTTCTGTTTGTCTTGTCTCTCTCTAGCTGGTCTCTGTCGCTTTCAGTCTGTCTTTATGTCAAATTGTCTCTCCATATGCACAACACACACATACATGCACATACTCATGCATGCACTCACATGCACATGTGTGCATACACTCACACATACACGCGTGCGCGCGCGCACACACACACACACACACACACACACACACACACACACACACACACACACACACGCACACACACACAGGCACACATGATAACAAAATAAGGCTTGTAGGACAGGAACAAAATCTACTTCCATAGTAATATGGCATTGCCCTCACTAGAGGGAAAGTGGAAATCTGCAAGGGAGATAATCCTTGTTGGAGCTTACTTTCATGATACTGCCATTTCATGAGACAGATACAGCTGGTGGGGATGCCTGATGTAATCTAGCTTCACCAGACAGCATAGAAACAGCCAAAACATATATGTGCAATGGTGGAGCTAGAATGGAAAAGTTGACATGCTGATTGTTATCCTAGCTTACGCTTCAGTCAAATGCTTGATCCCTGAACTGAGAAACTCTCTTTGCAATGGAAAGACAGGCGTTGTCTTCTGATTTATTTCTTTTTTTTTCTGGAGCACACCTACTTATGCTGTGTGTTCATAAATGGAATGCGCTTTGTTCAAGTAACATTAATTTTACTCATGTTGGCTGTGAAGACACCTATTTATATTGTGTGTACATAGGTGGAATGCACTTTCCATTTTATGTGAGGTTAATTTAGCTCATGTTCACTGTGCCCTGACTGCCAGGCCATACCTGGATTCCCTGCGAGGTTACCAGGAACAGTGCGACACCGTGTTAGGTGAGGTGACCCAGTGTGTTGACTACTTGCGACAGCTCCACCAACAGTACATCAATGTGTCGACCAAAACCAATGCTTTGCACGATGAGTGTGAACACTTGCTAGCAGAACAGGTGGGTCACAGAAGTCTGCATCCCCCTCCCTTTTTCTATTTGCCCACCCAACCTCAATACCTTCCCTATTTCATATTCATATCTCCCCAACCCCTTCGTACAGCTGCTATCTCCCTTCCTTTTCCTCATCTCCTTCACTCTTTCATCCCCATCCACCAACTCTGCTCATCCCTTCTTTGTTTGATTTTATTTTCTTGTCCCTGCCCCGTCCCATTTCTTTTTCCTTAAAATACCAGAAAGGAAAAGAAGAAAACAGTAGTCTTTGACATTTACGATGGTGTGGTGATGATTTGATAAAATGAAAAAGATTAAAATTACCTACAGTCATAGTTCACTCGATTGTTGTTCAGAGTTTATGGAAGGGGATGAAAAACACTAGGTTTTTTTTCCTTGTAACATTTAAAAACTTGTGTTTGATTCAAAACAATTCCTGTCTATCTGTCTGTCTGAAATGTTTTGTGAGAGCCCAGAGGGGAAATAACCCTCTATCTGTCTCTAAAATATCACGTGAGAGGGAAAAAGAAAACCCAGTCTCTAAAATAGGTCCAGTTGATGTCTCTCTCAAAGATATGTGAGTGGGAATAAGCCCCCACACTCCATTAAAAAGAAGTTTGAAAGTCTCTCTCTGAGATATGTGAGTGGGAATAAACCCCCACACTCCATTAAAAAGAAGCTTGAAATGCTGCATACAAACATTTGACACATGGCATATAACTCTTAAGGATACACAGGTATGTGGAAAAAATAAAATGAAGCAATGAGATGTTTGAGTACTATGACAAAAAAGAAAAGAATAGGAAGGGTGAAGGATATGTACATTCCACTGACATAGTATACCTGCTTATGTTTTTGTCGGACAATCCAACATGGGTGTTTATAAAAAGTAATGAGTAGTATCTTTACATGGCTTCTGGGATTGAATTTGAATATTCAGATGGCTACAGGAAATAGTCTCGTCAGTTGTTGTCTTTCTGTCTCAGTCTTTTGTAATGTTTATTAGAAACTTTGCTATCTCATTATTCTTAATTTCAGACACGACTGATGAACACAGCAGAAAGTGTCAGTAACAAGCTGTCATACTTCAATGAGTATGATACAATTACCACGGTTAGTGTAACCTGTGTGTGTGTGTGTGTGTGTGTGTGTGTGTGTGTGTGTGTGTGTGTGTGTGTGTGTGTGTGTGTGCACGTGCACGCACAAGCATGTGTGTGGTGTGTGTGTGTGTGTTTTCATTGTTCGCTTTATCTACAGATGTGTGTGCGTGTGTGTGTGTGTGTGTGTGTGTGTGTGGTGTGTGTGTGTGTGTGTGTGTGTGTGTGTGTGTGAGAGAGAGAGAGAAAGAGGGACAGAGAGGGAGGATTAGTATTATCTATCTTTTGTGTGGAAAAGATTTGTAGCTGACAGAATGTGTGTGCATGTGTGTGTGGGATACTTCAGTTTTTAGATATTGTTTTGTTGCTGCTGCTTCATCTTCACTGTCCTACCAGTGCCATTTGTCCTAAGCAGGTTATTCTGACTTTACCCATAAACAGCTACTTCCACTTTTTCTTTTTTTTCTGGTAGCAGTCCCAGTATGACGTTCCATAGGAAGAAATCTATTTGAGGCTGTTACGGCAACTCACCAGAGGAAGCACTGCACTGCTGCTGTATTACTTCTATGGTGTTCGGTGATGCTTGTTCTGATTGAACATCTGCAAGACACCATCCACTAGGCCTCTTACAGACGGTGATTGTATGGTCACTTAGCAGCATGAGTAAGCGTTCCCCTCTGTAGGCACTGTCAGGGTCATCCATCCACTAGGCCTCTTACAGACGTGATTGTATGGTCACTTAGCAGCATGAGTAAGCGTTCCCCTCTGTAGGGCACTGTCAGGTCATCCATCCACTAGGCCTCTTACAGACGGTGATTGTATGGTCACTTAGCAGCATGAGTAAGCGTTCCCCTCTGTAGGGCACTGTCAGGGTCATCAGTCCCTATGCACTGACCAATGCTGACAACTTTGATGTGAACTCTCTATGGGTATGGATATGGAGAGGAAATCAACTCTTGAAATGGCTGCCAGAACAGGGCATGAAGGGGCTCAGAATGTCTTGACTTTTTTTGTTTTATTTTTGCATGTTTTTAAAGTGACAGGCAGTCAGGATAAGCATGAAGGAGATGATGCAGTGGAGGTCCATTCTGACCTGGGACTACATGACAAGGCTGTACTCTTCACATGTCTTCATGGGGTACCCTGGCATCAACCAGGCCCCTGGACCACATGACAAGGCTGTACTCTTCACATGTCTTCATGGGTACCCTGGCATCAACCAGGCCCCTGGGACTACATGACAAGGCTGTACTCTTCACATGTCTTCATGGGGTACCCTGGCATCAACCAGGCCCCTGGGACTACATGACAAGGCTGTACTCTTCACATGTCTTCATGGGGTACCCTGGCATCAACCAGGCCCCTGGGACTACATGACAAGGCTGTACTCTTCACATGTCTTCATGGGGTACCCTGGCATCAACCAGGCCCCTGGGACTACATGACAAGGCTGTACTCTTCACATGTCTTCATGGGGTACCCTGGCATCAACCAGGCCCCTGGGACTACATGACAAGGCTGTACTCTTCACATGTCTTCATGGGGTACCCTGGCATCAACCAGGCCCCTGGACCACATGACAAGGCTGTACTCTTCACATGTCTTCATGGGGTACCCTGGCATCAACCAGGCCCCTGGGACTACATGACAAGGCTGTACTCTTCACATGTCTTCATGGGTACCCTGGCATCAACCAGGCCCCTGGGACTACATGACAAGGCTGTACTCTTCACATGCCTTCATGGGATACCCTGGCATCAACCAGGCCCCTGGGACTACATGACAAGGCTGTACTCTTCACATGTCTTCATGGGGTACCCTGGCATCAACCAGGCCCCTGGGACTACATGACAAGGCTGTACTCTTCACATGTCTTCATGGGGTACCCTGGCATCAACCAGGCCCCTGGGACTACATGACAAGGCTGTACTCTTCACATGTCTTCATGGGGTACCCTGGCATCAACCAGGCCCCTGGGACTACATGACAAGGCTGTACTCTTCACATGTCTTCATGGGGTACCCTGGCATCAACCAGGCCCCTGGGACTACATGACAAGGCTGTACTCTTCACATGTCTTCATGGGGTACCCTGGCATCAACCAGGCCCCTGGGACTACATGACAAGGCTGTACTCTTCACATGTCTTCATGGGATACCCTGGCATCAACCAGGCCCCTGGGACTACATGACAAGGCTGTACTCTTCACATGTCTTCATGGGGTACCCTGGCATCAACCAGGCCCCTGGGACTACATGACAAGGCTGTACTCTTCACATGTCTTCATGGGATACCCTGGCATCAACCAGGCCCCTGGACTACATGACAAGGCTGTACTCTTCACATGTCTTCATGGGGTACCCTGGCATCAACCAGGCCCCTGGGACCACATGACAAGGCTGTACTCTTCACATGTCTTCATGGGGTACCCTGGCATCAACCAGGCCCCTGGGACTACATGACAAGGCTGTACTCTTCACATGTCTTCATGGGGTACCCTGGCATCAACCAGGCCCCTGGACCACATGACAAGGCTGTACTCTTCACATGTCTTCAGGGGGTACCCTGGCATCAACCAGGCCCCTGGGACTACATGACAAGCTGTACTCTTCACATGCCTTCATGGGATACCCTGCATCAACCAGGCCCCTGGGACTACATGACAAGGCTGTACTCTTCACATGTCTTCATGGGATACCCTGGCATCAACCAGGCCCCTGGACTACATGACAAGGCTGTACCCTTCACATGTCTTCATGGGGTACCCTGGCATCAACCAGGCCCCTGGGACCACATGACAAGGCTGTACTCTTCACATGTCTTCATGGGGTACCCTGGCATCAACCAGGCCCCTGGGACTACATGACAAGGCTGTACTCTTCACATGTCTTCATGGGGTACCCTGGCATCAACCAGGCCCCTGGGACCACATGACAAGGCTGTACTCTTCACATGTCTTCATGGGGTACCCTGGCATCAACCAGGCCCCTGGGACTACATGACAAGGCTGTACTCTTCACATGTCTTCATGGGGTACCCTGGCATCAACCAGGCCCCTGGACTACATGACAAGGCTGTACTCTTCACATGTCTTCATGGGGTACCCTGGCATCAACCAGGCCCCTGGGACTACATGACAAGGCTGTACTCTTCACATGTCTTCATGGGGTACCCTGGCATCAACCAGGCCCCTGGGACTACATGACAAGGCTGTACTCTTCACATGTCTTCATGGGGTACCCTGGCATCAACCAGGCCCCTGGGACTACATGACAAGGCTGTACTCTTCACATGTCTTCATGGGGTACCCTGGCATCAACCAGGCCCCTGGGACTACATGACAAGGCTGTACTCTTCACATGTCTTCATGGGGTACCCTGGCATCAACCAGGCCCCTGGGACTACATGACAAGGCTGTACTCTTCACATGTCTTCATGGGGTACCCTGGCATCAACCAGGCCCCTGGGACTACATGACAAGGCTGTACTCTTCACATGTCTTCATGGGGTACCCTGGCATCAACCAGGCCCCTGGCACTACATGACAAGGCTGTACTCTTCACATGCCTTCATGGGGTACCCTGGCATCAACCAGGCCCCACAAACACAGACACATGCAGTATTGGTCTGGGAATTTGAACAACACCCTGAGCGTTGCATCCTTTCAGTTGGATGGAACTAGCTATGGGGATTCTCCTAACCATTTTAGACTATGGCACTCTTTGCTCTGGGTAGGAGCTGACCAGGTAAAGAACAACCCACAAATAATGCCTTTGATGAAATTGAAACCCATGCCCCTCTCAACCCACTAGTCCACAGTGCCAACGTTTGCATTGGCAAATGGTTTGACTATCATGTACTCTGTGTTTGGCATAGATGGCACCTGATTTGTGTGAGTGTGCGTGTGTGAATGAGTGCGTGCATGTGTGTGTGTTGTGTGTGTGTGTGTCTGAAAATGAGGGCGTGTGTGTGTGTGTGCATTCATATGTGTGTGAGTGTGTGTGTTTTGTGTGTGCACAAATATGTGCAAGTTAGTGGGCTCTTGAATGTCTGTGTGTGTATGTGATCTAATGTGTAGTTGTAGAGTTTAAGTATAAGATGAATACAGGTTAAGGTAGAGGGAATGAAAAAAGGTTGATGGAAATTGGGCTGTACAAACTGTTTTGACATGTGCAGAAACTGTCACGCCAGACCTTGTCGGTGACTAATGAATCCTTTGTTCCCATGCTGTCCCGCATGGACGAGTGTATCCACACTTAAGAACCAATGTGAGTTAACCATTTTCCTTTGTCCAATTATGATTTATGAATAAGCGTGTGGTGTAGATCTGCTGCCACCTCACTTGTACTGAATGCATGCAAACATCTTTATCACTTCCATGCATGTGTATTAAGGAATTGAAAAAGAAATCAGGATGTCTGAATGTTCTTGTCAAGCTGTGAGCTTAGATGTATGTTTTCTTGCCTTTTAGCATAAGGAAAGATTTTTTTCAAAATGTTACTTAAAAAACATGTGGTTGTTGAGCTCCGAAAAATTTTGTGAGAGTATTTTTTTAAATTTGTGGGTGCTTTAAGTAAATTACACCCAAACTTATAAAGAATATTTTTGTAAAGTTATAGAAAAATCAGGCTGTTTTTGTTTTTTTTGCTTTTTCGTTTGTTTGGTTTTTTTTTTTTTTTTGCATTTTAGCCCCCAAACAAAAAGCTCATTTTCACTTTTTTTTAACCCTCTTGACGGGGCGAAACCCGCTAGCGCCCCCCGGAAATCAAGGGCCAAAACCTGAGAAACCCCAGCGCCCGTAAAAACACGGGCAAAAATTTGGCCCGCCATATTCTCGTAAAAAAGGGAAAGTCTCCCAAACGGACTTTCTTTTTTCCTTGGCCTTTTACTTCCTTTGCAAAAAACCGCAGTCGATACTCCATTCTCGAGTTAACAAATTTTTAAAGTTTGGGGTCAAATGCGTTTTTTTCCCCCATCCTAACCTTGTTTCCCTTCTATAACAAGATTAGTGTGAGATACTGGATTTGTAGTTTTAAAACTCATAAGACTTGGAAATGGGGGGAAAAGAAGTTTAGAGTGCCCCAAGATTGGAGGGGTGATGTTCCAGGTATATTAGAGAACCTGAAGAAGTTTCCCCCCCCCCCCCCCCGAGTAAAGGGCTCTATATTTTCTTCAAACTTAATAACAACAATATATTCGTAGGAAATTTTTTTTAAATTTTTTTCCATTCCTATTTCCTTTTCCCCCTTTTAAATTTTTTTTTAAAATTGGGGTACCTTTCAAATTTCGGGGTTTTCTTTCCTTGCCGATGGGGGTTTTTGGGTAACTAAGCCAGGTAAGTGCAAACAAAAGACGGTAATGTACATTTTAGTTGAATTGTTTTTTTTAAATTTTTGATTGCATTTATCTGAATTTTTGTGTGCATGGTTGAAAGATAAAAAAAAAAATTCAAAGAGCTTCATATTCCCCCGTGAAAACAGAACAAAACATTAAAAAAAAAAAAAATTTTTTTTGGGATTTAAACCGTTGTAAATATT
The DNA here is from genome assembly GCA_018398815.1 of Conus ventricosus. Classification (NCBI taxonomy): domain Eukaryota; kingdom Metazoa; phylum Mollusca; class Gastropoda; order Neogastropoda; family Conidae; genus Conus; species Conus ventricosus. Next base: position 63,145,876 of record CM031613.1, read on the forward strand.
TTTCCCCATTTTATCTATTTTATGATTGTTTTTATTTTTTGGTAAAGTTTTATATTATTTTAGAGTGACATTGCGTGTGCATTGTTCTTAGATTACAAAATTGCCCAGTAGTCTTGTGACGCTATGAACAAAAC
>CM031613.1:63151009-63191095 GCA_018398815.1 Conus ventricosus
ATCTAAGAGATATCTCCACAAATAAATGAGCACTGATCAAATTAGTGAACCTACCGCAAAAAGTCAAATTTTGCTCCAGCACACAGAAGTCCAAACTGATACAAAATAGCGGCAGTCATGGGGTTAAAGTTGACAGTTTGTATGCCTTATGACTTGTGATTGGATCTCACAAATTCAGAGAGAGAGGTCTTGGATAGTCATTACATATTGAGGACCTATTGACTACTATAGTCCATGCATGTCTTCTCCCCTACAGGATGCTCCCAGCATGGCTGACAATGCCTTCACCTTGTTCTATGGCAAGTTTCGGGCCAATGCCCCCAGGGTCAAACCTCTGACAGAACAGTTGGAGCTGCGCCTGGACAAAGGGCCTGAGTGAGTATAGTTTGTGTTTGTGTGTGTGTGTTTGTGTGTGTGCACGAGTGTGTGCACATGCATTTGGAGGAACACTTTCAAGGCCTTAGGTCTGCCATTCTTTCTGCATTTAGGAAGATTGGTTCTATTGGCTTGGTCTTCTTTAGGTTGTACCAACTGCCTGAAAATAATTCTGCTTTAAGGCAGAAGATGTATTATGAATGACATTTAATTAACATCTGCATAGCTGCTGTTTGTACATTCATTAATTTGCATTTAACATCTCATTTGAGTTTTCTATTCAAATCCATGATGTATGAGAGTAAATTTGAGATTTGTGACCTGAAGTTCAAAAAGGAAAAAACTGGAATGTGCAAAATGTAAAACAAGGAATAGATGAACATGAAATAAAGAGAGAAGGGATTTGGGCTAACTTGATGGACTAAAAAAGGTGACATATGCAAAAAATGCCAGTAGTGAGTCTATGGGTTTTAGCACAGTCACACAGAAGAATACAGGAAGAAGGTACATGTACACATAGAGTGTTTAGTTCACTTGTTATGTTCATTCAAATGGAATTCACTGATATATACTGATAGTTTTTCAATTTGTGTTTACATTGTTACCATTGCAATAAAAAGAAATAATGATACTGTTGCTGACAGACTTATTATTTCCTTGTATGACCAGGTATGAACAGGTGCTAAACGATCTGCACATGTGTTACTTCAGTCAGCGGCAGGCATTGCTGACACCTAGCATAACCACCACCATCACCGACTTGGCCTCAAAACATTCCCGTGACCACTGTGCCCTGGTAACCATCGAACCTGTTGTGTGTGTAATTCAGCATGGGAACTGCTTTTTAAAACACAGGTTGTCTTCGATGACAGTTCTTTCTGTCAGTTTTAGTAAAGATGATTTTTGGAGGGAATGAAGTAAATATTTGTTCATAAGGATAGTGTGTTTTGTTTGAAAATTTTAAGAAAAGCTATGGACAAGAACAGTGTATCATACACTTATCAGATTTCATGTGTTTAAACCTCATGTGGAATTCATATTTTTTTCTCCTGTTGGTGGTGGTGTTTTTTCCCCCTATGCCAGAAATGATGTCAAGGGACTGTATAAAATGAGGGGGAAAAATTCCCCAAATGATGTGTTTTGTGTTGTGTACCTACATGTGCATGTGTTTCTGTGCATAAGATTTTTTTTTCTCTTCTGTTATCTGTCAGATGCGAAGTGGCTGTGCCTTCATGGTTCATGTGTGTGAGGATGAATACCAACTCTTCTTCAACTTCTTTTCCAAACCAACCTCAGGCCTAGAGTGAGTTTTCTTTTTTCTTATTCATTTTCTTTTTTTATGTTTTGGTTATACTAGTGGATGATATAGTTTAGTTAGTATCCCTTGTGCCCACGTGTCTGACAGTAAGATTTTTCTTTGTTTTTTCACCTGTAGTGCTATGCTGGAAGGACTGTGCACACACCTGTATGACGTGTTCAGACCACTCATCATTCACATCCAGCACCTGGAAACACTGGCTGAGCTCTGCAGCATCCTGAAGATAGAAATGATGGAAGAACATGTTCAGCAGAACCGTAAGTGCTGCATGTGTTTACGTAGGTGAAGTGAGAGGAGATGGGTGGCCAGAATGTCAGCTTTTATGTCAGTGTATCTGATTCTAAAGATAGCATGCTAGACAACAGTGCTGCATTTGATAAACTTCTCAATGCTGTTCATCTGAATAGAGTGAAGAGAAGTTTTGGTATTCAGGGCACAGCCTTGTGATCGTTCTCGTCATGCCGTAGTGATCAGATTCAGTTAGACATTGTTGATCTGATTTACCCTTTCCCAGGGCCCAGCGATTGGTGCTTAGTACCCTCTTTTACCATTGCCAGATGTAACTTTCCATTCACAAATGTGATTTCCAGAAGTGTACAAATGACACTGAACTATAAAAGAGCATTTCACCTGATGATTTTTGTTCTGTGCAGACAGATATCCAGGCCTGTGCTGATGATGTTTTGCTCTGTATGAACAGCAACAGGTACTAAAACCTGATAAAACTGAACTGATACCTGTTGGCACTCGGCCTTGCATCAGACTAGCTGCCAGTGAGACCACAGATATTGGTGATGGTTATACTGCAGTTAAAAAATCTCTGAATTATCTTGGAATCAGTCTGGATCAAACTGTTTCAGGGCAGAGCTCATTAACAAAGTCATATATCTTTTAGGGAGCTGGAACATATTGCTTTTTTTTTTTTTCTAGATGCACTACATCAATTTAACTAGTTTTGTCCAGTGACACATTGGTGCGCATCATCACTTCTTTAATAACATCCAGGGTAGAATATGACAATGATGCTTTCATCAGTCTTCTAATTGAACAAATCAACCAATGGCAGAAAATTCAAAACAGTGCCACAAGAATCATATTGGAAAAAAAAAGGAAAAAAAGAAATCATTTGACACGAGTGTTAAGGGAACTTTACTGGCTCCGTAAAAAACTCAGGTGCCAGTACTGTATTTTGTGAATCATTCCTGCCATTCAGTTCATTCTTCCTGTGAAAGCTCTTCAGATTTTCCAAAATGCGAAATGAAGACCATGGAAGTACACACTGTTATTTTTTTTCGGCACAGCATATCTTGACCTCACTGTCATCAATTTGCATTACATGTAATCTCTGACTGAGTTTGAAAGTAGCTGTAGTACATATATCTGTTTTGTCCAGCATTCTCCTGACCAATGTTGTACGTTTTGTGTGTTGGGTATGAGGGAGGTGGGTGGATCTGTGCATTAGTTTCAGTCAGAGGGTAGGGGAAGAGGTGACCAGGTAGTTTTAATATGTTTTATTCAACAGTCATTGCTGAGAGAAGCGCAAATTGTTCATTATGATTATGATTATTTTTGTTTTTTGTGATTTTTACATTGTTTACCTTAAGAAAAAAAAACAACACTAAATATCTGTTTCTACTGTTCATTTGTATTTATTCTGATCAACACTTAATCAGTGCATTAGGTAATTGATAGGTCTTCCATTCCCCATTTTCCTGCCTTTCAGTTTGGTCTTGTTAGCAGATATGATGCAGTGGATATGGACTTGTCCGCACAGAATGATATCTACTTCACCAAACTGGAACTATTCCATTTAAAATTTTTACTCGATGATTATCAAGGATGCTAATGGTTACAATCATGCCTTTAAAACAAAGCAGTATTTCTATAACTGTTTTTATGTATCTTTTATTATCCTTGTATTTTTATACACATAAGGATGCTTATTTTCAGCCAAAGAACTGCAGGCCTTCGAGATAATCTGCAGACAGATGTTACAAGATGTTCAGGAGCGACTGGTTTATCGTACCTACATCTACATCCGCACTGACATCCTGCAGTACACTGCTGCTCCTGGGGATCTGGCCTACCCTGAAAAACTGGAAATGATGGAGGTATCAGTGATGGTCTGATGCTAGTCTTAATTAGTGTGTATTTGTGCATGTTCATGTGTGTGTGTGTGTGTGTGTGTGTGTGTGTGTGTGTGTGTGTGTGTGTGCACATTCATGTGTGTATGTGTGTGTGCGCATATGCATGTGTGTGCATTGTGAGTCATTTCATATCAGAAACCAATGTGCTATTTCTAATTTCAAGAAAGGGTTTACAATCTCAAACTTCTGCATTGATTTTTATGTAAAATGTCACTAATTACCTCTCTTTCCATGACTCCCAATTCTGCATAGCTGTCAGCAATCTTGAGTCTCCTCTTGGGAGTCTGGGCATGCAAAGGGAAGTTTGGCATTTGACTGAAACCATTTATACTATTGACTATTGAGCTGATCCATGGCTGACCCACAAAGAAAACAAACAACAGATCTTTCTTTGTATGGAGTAACTGGCATTCACAAAGCATTAGGCTATATTCATCATCCTTTAAAAAAAATGACCTCAGACACCATTTTATCCTCCCTTTCAAAGATTGACCTCAAACACCATTTTATCATCCCTTTAAAAAATTGACCACAAACACCACTTTATCATTCCTTTCAAAGATTGACCTCAAACACCATTTTATCCTCCCTTTCAAAGATTGACCTCAAACACTATTTTATCATCCCTTTCAACAATTGACCTCAAACACCATTTTATCATCCCTTTCAACAATTGGCCTCAAACACCATTTTATCCTCCCTTTCAACAATTGACCTCAAACACCATTTTATTCTCCCTTTCAACAATTGGCCTCAAACACCATTTTATCCTCCCTTTCAACAATTGACCTCAAACACCATTTTATTCTCCCTTTCAACAATTGGCCTCAAACACCATTTTATCCTCCCTTTCAAAGATTGACCTCGCATACATTTTTATCATTCCTTTCAAAAATGGACCTTAAACACCATTTTATCATCCTTTAAAAAATGGACCTCAAACACCATTTAATCATCCCTTTAAAAAATGGACCTCAAACACCATTTTATCATCCCTTTCAAAGATTGACCTCACATACATTTTTATCATTCCTTTCAAAATTGACCTCAAACACCATTTTATCATTCCTTTCAGAGTTGACCTCAAACACCACTTTATCATTCCTTTCAAAGATTGACCTCAAACACCATTTTATCATCCCTTTCAAAAATTGGCCTCAAACACCATTTTATCATCCCTTTCAAAAATTGACCTCAAACACCATTTTATCATCCCTTTCAAAGATTGACCTCAAACACCGTTTTATCATCCCTTTCAAACATTGATCTCAAACACCATTTTATCATCACTTTCAAAAATTGGCCTCAAACACCATTTTATCATCCCTTTCAAAGATTGACCTCAAACACCATTTTATCATCCCTTTCAAAGATTGACCTCCAACACCATTTTATCATCCCTTTCAAAGATTGACCTCAAACACCATTTTATCATCTCTTTCAAAGATTGACCTCAAACACCATTTTATCATCCCTTTCAAAAATTGACCTCAAACACCGTTTTATCATCCCTTTCAAACATTGATCTCAAACACCATTTATTTTGAAGTGACGGCTGTATGACAGTGAAGCTGCGGCGATAGTTTGTCACATCAAGACTTTCTCAATGAGTGTGTTAGGAACCAACTCGTACCCAAAGGAATGAAGGTTTCATTTGGATTCACAGCACTTGCACCCGCCACTAACTTGACTGATAGAATCAAGAAAGTTATGAGCCCAGCAGAGCTTCCGTTTTACTCATCTGCAAGGTTTTTTACCAGGGGGCAGCAAAGGAAATCCAACAGGAGATGCAGAAAAACAATAGCATACATCAAAACACACTCACTAATGAACTCTACCTTGGATTTCCAAGCAACACTTCAGACAAAAAGAGAGGAGAATGGCACTCTGGTGCAAAGCCACAAAAAGAAGGAAACTGACAACGCTATTGAAATTGGCAGGTGTTTTTTCCAAACTTCTCTTCTCCACATAATGCTAATTCTACCAAGAAGAATAGACACTTGAAAAGGAAAACGAAGCCTGAGGTACTCCTAGATCCATCACATGTGATCAGCCTCTCTTCTCACACACTTACCAAGAAATAAACACACAACTTCTTTCATACGGACCAAAGTTTTGTCCCACGCCCACCACCTATGATGAAGTACAGTTATTTGACAGCACCAAAGAGGGACTATGTAAAATCCGTTTGAAAGAATAATTGTACAATGAAAAGGCTCCAGCCCAAAAGCCACAGAAATGGAAATTTTACAAAAAGACCTTTTATGACCCTCCTAAAGGACGAGACAAAGCCCTGGCTGCCTACTGCTCTTTGCTCCTTTCCAGTGTAATGGCCTTTGTACCCACTACCCTGCACACCAGAATTTGGGCAAGAAAAGCCAAACATTCTGCTGGAACTGAAAAAACTGGTACCAAATAGACATACACTATACAGACAGGGGTGGTGTTGGTGGTCAGAGATGATAATGAAGGAAGTGGGAAATAATACGATTGATGTTCCAGTTAAATGTAATGTGAATGTATACAGCAGTACCATTTATGTGTTAAAATCATAAAATGTATCAGTCCATTACTTTATTGAAAACAAAAGATCCATTTGAAAAAGATGAAGGAAGGGAAGAAAGTGTTATCGGGTATCTTTATTTGCACCAGAGTGAGCTTGAGCTCATATCCGATTGTTTTTCAAGGTCTTGACTGACTACCCTAGGTTCTTATTTCACATTATGCTCATGGTTACCATTTCTTCTTTTAGCCCTGGTTGGCTTACATGTAGGGATTAAGCATACAAGATTTAAAGCAGTGAGTGAGAATTCAAGTAAGTGAGAGTGAAAAATAATCAGTTTCAGGATGACAGTGCTGTGCTTCAGGCTATCATTTAATGGGCCTGCGATCTTTTAAGCTTGATAAAGTTTTTACAAATAAACTGAAAATTTGCAATATGCTTGTTGAGTGTTGGTGGTTTTTACTATACAATCATTTATGTTTTTAATTACAAAATCTGCGTTCACCAAACCTAGGACTGTGAGAAGGATCTTTTCAAACAGGGAAGTTTCTGAACAAATTCTGGAGGATTGACAGCTGCGTGTGTATTCACATACTGAAAATCGCATGATGACCGTTATTGGTGACAGAAAACGTTACATTTCAGAGTTCACTCCCATGGGTCAGAAAGGAGATGATTCTGCCCTTCGTTCATGGGAAAAAAAATGGCTTTGCAAGAACGGGGACTTACTTATGCACCTCCTGGTCGTAAGCCTGAGGCTTCTTGAGGCCACAGGTGCAGTATTGCTGGCTTTGGCAGTGTCTAAGAGACCTGTCTTTTGGGGGTTCAACTTCAAGGCCACCCTTGTTTAAAATAGGTGTGTTCTTCCCCCTCCTATTTGACATTCACCATTTGTTTGGACAGATAAGTATGGGGAAAAGAAATATTCCTTCTACAGTTAGTTTTGTAGATACCTAGGATGCTCCTATCTCCTTACTAGTGCAGGTGCAGAAACTAGTTGACAGCATGCTAACAGACATGAGGCATGTATATTGTGCGATTACTTGGGCGGTCTGTTTCAGGTTAGGAGGCATTAGTTAGCTCAAGTCTCTTCCAAATTCTGGTGTCAGGTTCCAGATAACATGGCATTGTTTCATGTCAAGAAAAAATAAGGTGTTTGGTTTGGACAAGTAACTATATCTAAAAATTACCTTTTAAGTAAAAAAAAATTCCTGTTTTCTGAATTTGTGGATTGGTTGTTTGTTGCCAGAGTATTGCAGAGAGTCTAAAGAAGGGGAAGGCGCAGAAGCTGACCCACTCACGCACACCATCCAATGCCTCCAGCACCAGCGCAGAGGTGGCACAGTTGACATCCGATGGCACCATGGCCGCTGCACCCATCCCCTCTGCAGCCACAGCAGAGGAGGAAAATGGGCTTGTAGATAATGGAGCCACCAGCAGCGTTGAGACACAGCTGACTGATGTGCCTTTGGACAGGAGTAGGTGTCTTTCCTCTCATTGTTTCCTGTCTTGTGTGTGTGTGTGTGTGTGTGTGTTTGTGTGTGTGTGTGTGTGTGTGTGTGTGTGTGTGTGTGTGTGTGTGGTTGTTTGTTTGTGTGTGTGTGTGTTCACTTGTTATGCAGTTTATAAGCAAAATCTATTGGATTGGACGTTCAAGCAAAATGTATTGGATGACGAAAACAGGAATGGTAAAGGAAGATAAAGTCCTTCAGTGTATGAACAACAGGTGATGTGTATGGGCAGGTGTGTTTATAAATATGGTGTTTTTCTGTTGTTGTTTTATTATTCCCCATGTCTATGCGCTCATTGTTTAGGCAATGTGTCGTGGCTCATAAAAGGCAAATGATCACAGAATGTGTTTGTTGGTTTGTTTTTAATGGAGAAGGTAATGTCCAGTGTTAAAATAGACACAGACAGTACTTCTCCTTTCACATGATTAAAGACTGGAATTCCCAAATGGAAATAGTACCCTCACTGGAGATGGAGTCTTTAGGTGTGAATTACATCTTCACTTTAAGGAAATGGTGTTCCAGTAATATCCCCATTCATATGGCTCTCTGTACCACTTTAAGTTTTACCACTATCAAAACAAACCCACAGTGCGCTCACTTATGATTGTGGTCACAACAGAAATGAACCCAGGATGCCTGACTTTGGCCTTTATAATGAAATGTATCAGAAAATTGAAAGCCATCATTATCATTAATTTTGTATAGTAATATGATTTTCTATCTTTTTTTGTGATATGTAAAAAGTCAGAATAATGGGCATCTTTTGATGGAGTTAACATTATGCTCTCATGGATGAAAGTTGACAGAAAAAAAAAACATTTCTTGAAATTGAACAGAAAATTCTGTTGTTTTTTTCTTCAACATTTGGATAAACAAAGTCTTTAGCAAAGGCGTGAGCAAGCTATCTGTGGTCATTCAGATGTAGTCATTTATTCTCTTATGAATTCTTGTCATCGCTCGCACTTCTGAGTGCAGGGTTTGTCATTTTAGTGTGACACAATTAATGATTTAAACATGAAATAAGACGTTCATACAAGGGAGATGGTGTGAGTGAGGACACTGATAAAAGGCAAGGTGTGAAGAACAAGACCTACCTGGATCTGTGACAGGTGTGTGGTGTTTTCAGGTGTGGAAGGACCAGTCAGCAACATGCCCATGTCCCCGCAGATCTGCATGGCATGTGGTACCCCACTGCCCGCCGCACCCTTGTCACGCTGTCGAAGTTGTATCGCTGTATAGATGTAAGTACACACTGCCAAAGTGGTCGTCTGCCACTTGTGCAGGTTTACTAACAGTAACGCAGCAAAATGTGGTGCTTGAATCGTGTCGTGTCACTTACATTGAAGGACTGTAAAGATACTGGAGTGCCAGGTGGACAGTTTGGTTGCTGGCTGTTCACCAGTTGAAGAGTGAGCACTTCAGCTCAGATGTGGCAAGGCTACAGCAAGGGACAGTGCCCATGTCCCATGTGTTCACCAACCCAGGGAATGTCACTGCAACATTAATGTTAAGGGAAAAAAATTGATATAGACTTTTAAGACTTAAAATGTTTTTTCATGTTAGACAAGATGTTGTAGCGATAGTGTCAGAAACGATGGAGCTAAATCATTTAAAGAGAGTAAATAGGAAACTGTGTATTCCTGAAGAGTGTGTGCTGAAAAGAATTTTTAAATGAGGAATGGAACAGTAAACGGAGAATATCGAACAAAAAGGGTAACTCTTGCTCCCAGTATGGCACAGTCACTTGCTCATAGCTCCAAACAACACTAGTAGTTTGCATAAGACACATGCACACTCCTCTCTCTCTCTCTCTCTCTCTCTCTCTCTCTCTCTCTCTCTCTCCTCTCTCTCACACACACACACACACACACACACACACACACACACACACACACACACACACTCACTCACTCACTCACTGTCTTTCTCTCTTTTTTCTGTCACATACAGACTCATTCTCAAACTTGGACATACACACACGCATGCATGCACGAGCAAGCACAAGCAAGCACATATGCACACACACACATGCACACACACACACAACACACATGCACACGCACACGCGCACATGCAGAAGAATATCTACGTCATATGTACTTTTGGCAGGCTCGGCAAATGTCTCCTTGTTTTCTGAACATTTCAAAAGTTTATTTTTTTGTACAGAGCAGAGTATGTTTCCTTTCAGAAAACCACATTCCAGGGTCTTTCCCAGGAAGCTTTACAAGCCTGTGTAGAGTCCCTGAAGAATGCCAGGGATGGCATCACAAAGAGAAAGGTGAGGGTCACGAAGAGAAAGGTGAGGGTCATGAAGAGAAAGGTGAGGGTCATGAAGGTCACGAAGAGAAAGGTGAGGTCACGAAGAGAAAGGTGAGGGTCACAAGAGAAAGGTGAGGGTCATGATGAGAAAGGTGAGGATCAAGCCTCAGTGGCAAAAACCGTGTACAAACCAGGCATGAAGTGGAGGTCGCATTACAACTGTGTAGTCATACAGTTGTTTGTATACATGCTTAAAACTTAGATACGAGGGGAGGGGGAGGGGGAGGGTCTGTTGTTAATTGGTTGGAAATTTGAGCTGCGAAGCTGAGCATCATCAGTTTGAAACTCTTGTGAGGTCAGATGTTTATGGCATGAGAACTTTCTGCGTCCACCCTGCAGTCAGTACTGACACACTTCAGGGAGAGGTTCAGCAGCGGAAGGACAGTATTAGGCTTTGCCTTTCATAGTGCTGTACCCTTGACAGTGAGAATCTCTTGTAGTTCTCTGCCCTTGAGCCATTTGATGATGAGACTTTAAGCAGAATATAAAAGATCAGTTTTTTGCTGTAAGTTTTGAGTACAGTTTTTGTGTTAATTTTTTTTGCTGTAAGTTTTGAGTACAGTGTTTGTGTGCCAAACAAAGGCAGTTTTTTCATGAACATTTACTCTTTTCTTACTTCATTTGATTGAACTGCGTTCTACGTAGTTGTTTGTTGCGTTGGTGGTAGTGGAAAGGCGTGTGAATGCCATGTGTTTCTTGCAGGCTGCCCTGGACGGCCAGTTGTTCATGATCAAACACCTGCTAATCCTGCGAGAACAGATTGCCCCATTCCAGGCTGACTTCTCCATCCGAGAGACACACCTGGACTTCAGCAAAATCAGAGGTAACGGTGTAACTGGTTTGATTAAAAGATTCATTTGCATGTGTCTAGATTCAAACGAGTGCTCAGAGATTTGAGAATCTAAGTAGATTTGCTGTTGGCACAGATGATTTGTAATTACCATGATGGAAAGGAAGGTGTTTATGTGCACATTTGTTTACATAGGGGAGAACAATAATTGATGACAATGGAAGACAAATGAGTATATTCAAAACAGTACTTGGGTGCATGGCACTTAAAGTGAAATAGAATAGCAAACAAAAGGTGCAAACAGGAATTTTTACTACTAAAAGTAGTTTAACAGTATACTTGCCTGTCCAAACAAATGCCTAATCCACACTTGGCGAGAAGCATTGCCAAACATCAGGATCGCCCCTCCCAACTTGAGAGTGGGGAGGTAACATCACCTCAATTATGGATATGCACCAGAGTGATTTTCCTTGTGGTTCACAAATATTCAGCTTTCCCAGCTAGATCAGGTTTGCACCTTCATCATCATCATCATTCTCTTTGCCCATGATGGGCGTAGAGGAGAGATGAGAGACACTCTCGAAGCCAGCACCGCCATCCGGCCCTGTCCTCTGCCTGTCGTCATCAGCGTAGGGCCATCCACCTGGTCCATTCTTTGATGTTGTCCAACCAGCATTTGGCTTGTCGTCCCTTCGTCTCTGCCTTCCAGCGTGCCCTGGATGACTGTTTTGGCAGTGAATTGTGGCGTATGGCATGCCCGAACCACGACAGCTTCCTCTTCTTGACTGTTGCCAAGAGGGGGTTCTTGGGGCCTGCAAGTGATGTTATTTGGCTCCTCACAAGGTCGTTTGTCTTCCGTCTTGCCAAGAGATCCCAAGACCTTCATACAGTAATGAAATTTATAGTGTCTAACAAACTGATGAATCAATTAAAAACCTAGCCTGATCAAAAAGAAGAATGATGTTGGACTGGAATAGCATGTTCGACGAGCACAGCAATAGGCATAACTTCAAAGACAGTGGGATGTTTTGGATAGAAAGCATACAGCAAGCTGAATATTCCATAGGACTGCTAGGTTTGGGGATATACAGCCCGAGCATGTGGAAGGTCAACAAACAGAATAAAGAGAATTCAACAACAAGTGAATAAATGCTTCCCAAAAGTGAGAAACTTTCAGATGACAGAGATGATCAAAGGACCAGTAGCCACACCACCGCTGAAGAAGACAGACGGAGGTCTGTCGAAAGCTCCAAGTAAGTGCTATTCCTAGCTGAGTGACCTGTGTAAATCCGGTAGTCGTTATGACTTCATCTGAAGCATAGTTCTCGGAAAGGGTCAACTTTGCATGCACCCCTGGTGCAGTGGGGGAAGGGGGGGATAAACGATTGAAAAACGAGGGAGGGTGTGTGTCCTGAATCTCTGACCAAGCTCTATCGATTGCTGATTTAGCAAGCAAACTTTGAATTCAACACATGAAGCTCATTAAAACGATCATCATCAAACCACTCTTTTTTCCTCATCTGAGACACATTCTCCCACACTCACTCTGAACATACCCTATCCTCCTTACCAGGACCAAGACTCACCCTTTTGCGTCAGAAACTCCTGCTGGATCAGCTTCCTGCTGGCATCATCCAAAGCCTGTGCAATGTCAGGGGCAGGTGTTGTTCAGTGACCCATCTGGTTTATAGTTACCGGCCAATCCTCTTTTACCACAAGGTGCTGAGGGGTTGAAGCGCAGAGCGGGTGGGGAAGATGCCAGCCTGTCTCCACTGACCTGGGGACCAAAGTATGATGGGTGCAGCTGAGAGAGGCAGCCAGTTCCTTGGCTGAAGCTGGTGGACTGTCTGTGATGCTGGCTGGTGACCTGTCTGTGATACTGGCTGGTGACCTGTCTGTGATACTGGCTGGTGGACTGTCTGTGATACTGGCTGGTGGACTGTCTGTGATACTGGCTGGTGGACTGTCTGTGATACTGGCTGGTGGACTGTCTGTGATACTGGCTGGTGGACTGTCTGTGATACTGGCTGGTGGCCTGACTGTCTGTGATACTGGCTGGTGGACTGTCTGTGACATTAACACAAAGGTAAATTCGTGTACCGAAGGCAAGTCAAACCAGACACGGCACACACAAGTTAGACGGTGCAAAAGGAAAACATACAGAAAATGCAGGTCTCTTGCAAGTCTTCTGCTGAACATAACTTGTGACACAAATGACAAATTCGAGAAACAGAAGCAGATGATTTTGAAGAGGCTTGGAAGAAGCCAGTGTGATCAGGGAAGCATACGGATCCAGAAAAGTAGTGAACAAGCATAATTTCTATGATTCTCATCTGAAATTCCCGTAGATTGTCACCAAAAAGAATCTTCTGCATTCGAGGGATAGGAGTAAGTGAACTGTCTTTTGTGGGAATCCACAGACGCAGCTGAAAAAAGGCAAGTTCCCTCACCAAGGAAAAGGAGAAAACTGATCTAACTGAGAAAGAGCTGAATATTGTTAACTCACGTAAGGAGATCACTCTGGTACATAACCATAATCTGAGGTGAAGTTATCTCCCAACTACATATTCATTTTTTTTTCCCTGATGTTTGGCAATGTTCCTCGCCATGCTGAAATAAGGCGTTTCGACAGGTAAGTTATGAGAAAAATACATGCGTGCTTGAAGAAGCGTGGCTTAAGATCATGTATAAATGTGAACGAACGTAAACCTGCATGCACACGGGTGACGTAGATGGCAGATGTTAACACTTGACTCGTACAAACATATGCATGTGCACTCGCACTCATTGGTTTTGGAGAATGTATGGCATGATGCATGGCCATAAAGAAGGTGGACTATGGTGAAAGCAGGTTAGTTTTAAGTGACGTTTTGAAGGTAGTGACTTCTTGAGAAATGGTGTATAGTATGAAAAGAAGTGGCAGTCAGAAATTTGAGTTTTAAGCAAACTGTGGATAGAAATTGTCTGCAGATGATTGGAGCTGTCTGGATGAAGCATAGAGAGACGGTCAGAAAGTTTGGGAACTGTGGCATTGAATTCTTTGTAAATGGGAAGCCAGTGAAGAAATTTAATGAGAATGAGATAGGGTCAGTCTGGCAGCTGAGTGGTGAACTTTCTGAAGGTTATTGATCAAACAAGAAGTCAGCTGCAGAACAGTCAAGTGTGGATAAAACAAAAGAACAAATAAGAGAAAGAAAAAGTAGTTCTTTGATATCATCAGGAGAAAGTATTTTATGTTTGTCTGGCCACCATCTTTCATTCATTATTGCATGTAAAGGTGAAAATGTTATTCAAGAGGATCTGAAGACCAGCACAAATTTGGTAGAGGCTTTTATGCATTAAAAAGAAAAAAGAAATGAAGAGCATTGAAAATATTGCACTTCAAACAGTTGCGGATAGGCTCCTGCATGGGTGCATCTGATGGTTAAGATAATTTTCTGCCATCATTTGTTGTCAACGAAGCTGAGTCTGACTGCAGTGAGTTGTAGTTTGTAGGAGCGTATGCATTTGCATGATTCACAGAATCCACTTTGCATGTTCTTTTTTTGTTTTCTTTAATGAGGCATACAAAATGGCTCATGCACTCAGTCAAATGCTGTTGAAATCTGCATTTGACAAAAAGCGCTTTGCATGGAATTTCAGTCATGATGGACAGTTGGTTGTGATTGTTTCCAGTGCGGGTAGCCCTCCTACCACCCCCTCCCACACTCCCACCACTCGTTCACAACACACATCCCCCCTTTCTGATAATTGTTTAGTAGATATTGATAGGTGATTAACATCTTTAATTTGTGAATGGAATATTTTTAGAAAATCTGTACTCGAATCTCTATGTTATGGATGAAACATATGGTGTTATGTGTTCCTGCAAAACCTGCTGCAAAATATATGATAAATATCAGCTATTTCTGAGCTTTTTTTTTCATTTCCAAAATAACGCACAACATTTATACACTTGTGGATGTTTGACAATACCTATGAATGAACGCTACTTTTAAAATTTAGCCTGAGCAGCGTACTGCTCCAGTTTGCTTTTTCCATTTTCTTCAGTTATATGCATCACTTTTGAATAGTGTACTCCTTTCAAGTGTTGTGCTGACTTCATTTATTTGCGCTGATTAAACCTTTTTGATCTGTGTGTATGTTTCTTTAATCTGTCGGTGCTATGTGTCCTGTATAGTGGCCCTCTCTTCTATAGCCACTGCCTGGTTGCACGCTGGAGGCTTTCCAATTGCTTGTCCTTGCAGTGCATCCCTACGTGTCCATGTGTTACTTCACCTCGGCTCCTGTGGATATCTGAATGTATATATTTCTGCAGCACCATACTAAGCCTTCCCCATCCCTGCGTGTCCATGTGTTACTTCGCCTCAGCTCCGTGTGGATATCTGAGATGTATATATTTCTGCAGCACCATCTAAGCCTTCCCCATCCCTGCTGCACTGGTGCACGCCACCTTTGTATCGCTTTTATGTGTGGTGACAGAAATGAGACCGGCACTAGGTGAACAAACGACTGATCTGATTTCGCTGGTAAAAAACGGAAATAGTCCTTGCCTGCTTACATCTTTGCACTTTTTCTTTCTGCGTCTGTTCTCCTACAAAGAAAGTAACTAAGGTGGGAGTTAGGGGGAAGGTGATGGGAAGTTGATGTCGGTGGAGGTATACAAAGGAAGAGGGGTGCCGATGCATGAGACCCTGGAAGAACCTGGGGAACTAGAGACAAAGACCAGCGTACACTGCGACTGGGCAAGGTCTGTGTCTGCTGTCATCTTAGCACTGGCCATTGTCTTCATGCACTGCACATTTCCTAAGGAATATTACGTCAGTATTCTTCTGCGTTCATGTGTGTGCATTCACTTGAAGTTTATTTAAGATGAGGCAGTGGCTCTCAACTTTGCCAAATGTTAAATTGGGAACAAGGTTGGGCACTGTCCAGCACATTCAGTTGTGATAGTCTCCCCAGCTGTCACTCTCTGTCAGAATCTGTTGTAACGAGTTTTCCAGTTAATTGGCTCCATGTGAGTCTCTGTGACTTTCGGCTCCATCTCAGAGTCCTTTGAGCCAGTTTGAAGAAAGAAATAACGTGAGAAAAGAATACTTGATAGTACTTCAACCGTTTACCTACAAAGATTTTTTTTGCATTTAGGCAGTATGTATCAGATTCCCGTGAGAAAAGAATAACTTGATAGTACTTCAACCGTTTACCTACAAAGATTTTTTTGCTTTTAGGCAGTATGTATGGATTCCCAAATTAATTTTTGAGAGTGCCAGTAAACTCAAGAAACTGGCATACTGTTTTTGAAAGAACACAAACAAACAAAAAACGTGTCCAAGTTACATGTGATTTTATATGAAAATATAGGTATGAATGAAGTTTGTTGTGTATGCATCTGTTGCTGTTGATGTTTGTAAATGCTTAGTGTGGTCCCTCACAAGAAATTGAAAATCTGAATAATGAGGCAGAATTATCACTCTAGTCATTGGTCATTGCCATGTGATTCTGAATTATTCTCGCGTAGCGATGGGTTCATCCACATTCACATGAGATGCCGAGTGCAGGAACATGGCCAGTGGAGCCAGAACATGCCAGATGTAGGATGCAAAACAACTGTCTGCTACCAGAACTGAATGATTAAGTGTATATTACTCAATTTCGTAGGCAGCAAGGAACATCAGGTCAGTCATATCTTTTCCCTTTTTTTCTTAGCTATGAAAAATTCCATAACCCAGTTGTTGAAAGCCCTTCCAAAGGCTGTGATTGAACATCACCTACTTTAATTGGCGCTTTCAGTCTTGGCACAATACACCTGCAAGCGGTGATAGATGTTGAATAGAAGCAGCATTTACATAATGAGATACATTATGGAGTATCCTGCTGATAATATTCTGAAAGTGCAACCAGAAAATACTTTATTTCAATCTCTGTTGTAGGGGGCCGGAAATAGCTCAGTTGGTAGAGCGCTGGACTCATGATCCTGGGGTTGCAGGTTCGAATTTCGGTACAGGGGGATTTTTCCCTCAGAGTTAACATTGGTTCTGACTCCATTCCCCATACAGTCCTTCGAATGAGACTATAAACCGAGGTTCCGTGTGTGAACGCACGCACAACATCTTGCACACACGTAAAATTTCATCACCAACTTTTGAAGAGAAGGCCAGTTTGGCCGTTGGTGTGGATGACACGTTACACATAGCATGCACCTTCCCCGAACATGGAGTATGGCTGCCTTAATGGCGGGATAAAAAATTGTCATACACACAAAACTTCAGTACCTGTCTATACAGGCAGTGTCCACAGGAGTATTGGCCTGCGTACGCAGAAAGAAAGAAAAAAAAACTGTGTTGTTTTTCTCCATCACTGTTTCCCTCTCTCTCTCACACACACACACACACACACACACACACCACCACACACACACATACACACACACACACACACACACAACCACACACACGCACACACAGAGGCACACACCACCACATTGCGCGTGCACGGCGCACACACACACACACACACACACACACACAACACACACACACCACCACCACACGCACACACACGGCACACACACACACACACAGCACACATGCACAAGAGTGATATGTTAGTGAGTTTCCTCCCCATTGGAGATTGTCTCCCCCTAGGAGACTATAAGTTTGCTGAAGGCTCATTTTGAGAAGCATTTATTATTCCCCATTCACCCACTCAAGCACATACTGTTAGTTAGGCAGAATTATCTACCACTGCAGATATGAATGCTTATCTCCCCCTATTTCTTCAATCTAAGACATAAGAGCAAGCTTTGTTTATAATTGAGTATATATATATATATATATATAATATATATATTATATATATATATATATTATATAATATGCATGCATGCATGCATGCATGCATACATGCATACATAAGAGTAAAAACAACAGTCTTTTATGTCTCAGACTTGTATTTTTAACAAATTTTCGCTGTTTAAAGCTTCATCAGGCCAAGGTACACCGATAAAAGTCTCGCAGATGTGAGGCTTTTATCATTGTACCTTGGCCTGACGAAGCTTTTAACAGCGAAAATTTGTTAAAAATACGAGTCTGAGACATAAAAGACTGTTGTTTTTATTTTTGTATTTAACATACTCTGGGTTTTACTTCAGTTTATTGTACAAGGTGCAGAGCTCAGACAACAAGAGCAATTATTTTAACTGTATATAATATAGGTGTGTGTGTGTGTGGTGTGCATGAATGGGGGGGAGGAGGTGTGAATATCTGAATGAATCATGCATGACTGAACATCGAAGCAACAGGCTGTAACTGGAGTCCCTGGCCATTAAGCGTTACTCACAGATGGGCCGTACCAGGAGTTAGCAGTTTAAGTTAGCAGTTTAAAAAGAACACTTGTGCATGCTTCAGTGTTCACTGTCAGTGTTTTACTTTTGGTGGCAGTAGGTTATTTCCCTTTCTATAATTGTCGAAGTTTGCCAAAGTTAGCTTTGTAAAAAAAAGTCAGCTAATGTATAACATTTATACACTGTTTGGTCATTTTTAGGTGTTTACTACACGTCTAGATTCATTTTCTATGCCGAGGAGCAAAAGGATTTCTGTATGAAACATAATTGAAAATACATTATATATCTCCTCTTTGAAGGTCTACTTTAGAGGTTTTTGATAATTGGTCAGCTTGTGCAGAAATATGAAATGTTTGATAAATTGGTAAAATAAACATCCGATTCGCTCCCGATCACACGAAATCGATCCGCGAAAGTGGGCATTTTCACCTGTAATAAAGAAAACGGAAGGTAGTCAACTAAATCTGGCATGGCTTAACTGCTCTTGGATATGATGTCACATGAGTATCAGCGATGGCGACAGAAAGCGATTCTGATGGTTCTTGCACATCTCGCTCGGAATTTAATTTATCATGTAAAAGGAGTGACTATGATTGCGACAGGCAATGTGACTCTGGGGATGTTTCTGCAAGGCCTTTACCTTATCGGTTTGAACGCCAAGTTCTTACCACGTCAGTTCCAGCTGGACCATGGAAACGAGCTATTCAGTTCCAGCTGGACACCCGAAAACAGCATTCCGAAGGCGTACGGGCTTTACTGAAGTCTGAAGGAAGGCTACTGACTGACCTCTTGATGCGATCACGCGTGGACGACGAGCGGAGATTCTCCTTCTTCAATTTGCACAAGTTTCACAATAACTAATTCTTCTGCGTCATCGATGAAGTATTCTGTGATGAAAGAGAGTACTCCTTCAGTCTGAGGGATATTTGCTGCAATAGTTGAACTCAAAGGTCTGAATGTGGAATTCGCTTCTCACTTTGTCAGTCCTCAATAAAATTGGGTGAACACTTACCCTAGATAGAATGTATCACCTTTTATTTTGTTAGCTGTGGCTATTCTTCACCTTCTTTTCCATCCTTAACGCGTTCATTCAATTTAACAAATGTGATCTATCCATAGATAAGAACAGAATAAACGTGCGACTATCGTACTCCTCTGTACGAGCTCACCACTCTGCCTTCAAAGTATACGTGCACAATGCGGACGAAGTTTTTGATCGCATAGGCCGACTTCATGTCTACTCGAACGGGCTCGGCAATTGTCGGAGTAGCTCGTTTCCGTGGTCCAGCTGGAACTGACGTGGTAAAAAGATCTTAGCGGCCCGGCATGTTTGCACGAACCGAATCCACTTCTTTCCAGTATCTGGATCAGATGGAAATGTGTGCAAAGAATATCCGTCTCCTGCTGAGCTGCTGCATTCGCCTACAGCACAATATCTGCCACCCCCTCTTGACTTTTTAGGCTGTGGGGGATCGTAACTCATGTTGATTTCACTTGGCGTTGCCATGTTGTGTAGATGCGGCTGACAGCCACACCATCAAGTGACGTTAAGGTTTTCTGTCTACCGCGCAGGGTTTGAACAGTGTGCAAAAGTCGTTTTTTTATCTATTAAATTCTTCCGGCGATTTAAAAAAAAAAGAATACCACACTGTAGTTATATGACGTGTGGACCTGTTTTTAACAAATTATCGAAAATCTCTAAAGGAGACCTTTAATGAGATGGCATTGCTAAAGAAAGAAAATGTTTATTGCACAGCTGAATCTGGCATTCTATTTTCAGTAAGTACACAAACTTTGGTGGTTGATAAACCAAACCCTGTTTGATAGAGTTGCTTACAATCTCTGAGTCATTTTGGTTGCAGTCTCAGGCCTGTTGAATGATAATGCAAGGAAAGTAATCATCACAATAATATTAAATTTACTTCGCTCCCACAGCACACACGAAGGCGCACTCGTGCACGCACACGCACACACACACACACACACACACACACACACACACACACACACACACACACACTACACACACACACACACGTACACACACACACACACACACACACACACACACACACACACACACACACACACACACACACACACACACCACACACACACACAACACAGCATTCACAGCGTAGATGTGGAGTGTGTTTTTGAAATTGTAGGTGATTTAATCCTGTGTACATAGATTGATCCCAGAGAAGATTCAGAGGAGATTTGAGGTGGAGTGTCTAAGGGTGAGAGAGGTACTCCAGAGATTTTTTTTGAAATAATAATGGAATTTCAGATAAAGTAAAGAATGTCAGACTGATATTCAGAGCCAGTGCCATTGGATAACATTGTCAAAGTAAACAAGAAATAAGTCTGCAGTACCTCTAAACCAAGACAATATGACAAGCGAGAGAAATGCATGTTTGTATGTCCATGTGTGCATGAGAATGTGAGACTGTGAATGTGTCCATGCATGTTCAAATATACACCCAAGCCTGAACACTCACTTGTAGTGCTTGAATGTTGGCCATGATTCAGATATTGAAGAGTACCCAGTACAAGAATGACCTTGAGCAGCAGGTGGTGACTAAAAAAAAGAAAAACAAAATCCATTCACATATGGGCAAAATGCTCATACATTTTAGATGACTTAAGCACACAAAAATAGACATGTCTCTGGATTCATACACATACAAATACATTCAGACTTAAACACACAGATGCACACAGATATCAGAAATTGAAAGGACAGACATAGGTTGAGTGTTCCCCACACAAGGTTTAGGTCAGACAAGCTCTTTGACTTGGGGGTGAGGCCACCCTCCCTTTCCTGTGGTGTGTGCTTAATGGGCATTGTTCTGCAGAACTGGCCAAATCCCATGGCGTCTGGGTTTCAACTCCTTCATTGGTAAGACAGCTTTCTTCTTCCTCCTTTCTGTATGTAACCCTGTGTCTGTGAGCTGTGGGAGCGTCTGTGCTGGGTCGTGACTGTCATGTGCTTCTGTACCCTGTCTGGAACTTCCATGACTGTGCTGGAACTGTCACTGTGCCCATGCTTGTCCTGTTAAGACTCCTCCTTGGCAGTGTAGTAGCTCGTTGATTTGGTGTAGATCGCAATCTGCACTGTGTCACTGGACAGACGTTCAAACTGTTGAGCGTCCCAATATGCTTGTCCATGGTTTGTAATTGATACCTCATGCTTTTGACCATAGCATAATATTGATAGCAGTGCCCAAAGAAGTCAGGTAGGCTCGCATTGAAAAAGTTAAAAAAAGAGAGTAATGTAGATGTCAAGACAATTAAAATTCCAACCAAATCAAGTGCTGACATTGAAAGACCAATCCAAAACAGTGTATCATCATCAACTCAGTCAGATTAAATGCTTACTCCAGATTGAGTTGAAAATGATTGATTTCCATTGAAAAAAAAAGTTACATTGGATGAAATGTCCTAGAGATAGGTCATCGAGATCGGCAATAAAGATTTAAGCCTTTGATTTTGTATGCCTAAACTCATTCACATTAACATTTTCACAATTTTGGGTTTTAGCATTGCAGAAAAATGATTTTGTCTATAAGCATAATTGACACTGCAGGTTATGTCACATCCATTAATCTTGATTTCATAGAACAGGCTAAAGAGAGTGTGCCTAGAGATGGGTCTTAGAGCAGAACTTGTTCATTATTTCAGTTGCATGATAGCCTTTTTTTTTTCATGCAATTCTGTGTTTTTCTGGTTAAAAGTTTTTGTCTTCTGATATGTTCTTTTTTTACCACTCTGCAGAGGTCACATAAAAATAGTAGAACTATGCTTAGAAGGTTGTACGCACTGAAGTAAGCATGACTGCAATCGTTTAATCATGACACACATCCATGCACTTACCCCCACCACCACCCTCATCCGTCTTTCCCTCTATCTCCTATCCAGACCCACATACACATACATGTAAACAAGTTTGGCCACTGAAAAGAGCAGTCTTTACGCATAGGCCGGTGCTGCAGGAGGTTTCAGACTTCAGTTCACCAGTGAAGGCACAGAGCACGTGACAGACAGGACTGACCATGGTGGTGTGTACAAAGGCACAGAGCACAGTGACAGAGAGACAGGACTGACCATGGTGGTGTGTACAAAGGCACAGAGCACGTGACAGAGACAGGACTGACCATGGTGGTGTGTACAAAGGCACAGAGCACGGTGACAGACAGGACTGACCATGGTGGTGTGTACAAAGGCACAGAGCACGGTGACAGAGACAGGACTGACCATGTGGTGTGTACAAAGGCACAGAGCACGTGACAGAGACAGGACTGACCATGATGGTGTGTACAAAGGCACAGAGCACGTGACAGACAGGACTGACCATGATGGTGTGTACAAAGGCACAGAGCACGTGACAGAGACAGGACTGACCATGATGGTGTGTACAAAGGCACAGAGACGGTGACAGAGAACAGGACTGACCATGATGGTGTGTACAAAGGCACAGAGCACAGTGACAGAGAGACAGGACTGACCATGATGGTGTGTACAAAGGCACAGAGCACGGTGACAGAGACAGGACTGACCATGGTGGTGTGTACAAAGGCACAGAGCACGGTGACAGAGACAGGACTGACCATGATGGTGTGTACAAAGGCACAAAGCACGTGACAGAGAGACAGGACTGACCATGATGGTGTGTACAAAGGCACAGAGCACGGTGACAGACAGGACTGACCATGATGGTGTGTACAAAGGCACAGAGCACGTGACAGAACAGGACTGACCATGATGGTGTGTACAAAGGCACAGAGCACGGTGACAGAGAGAACTGGACTGACCATGATGGTGTGTACAAAGGCACAGAGCACAGTGACAGAGAGACAGGACTGACCATGGTGGTGTGTACAAAGGCACAGAGCACACGTGACAGAGCAGGACTGACCATGGTGGTGTGTACAAAGGCACAGAGCAACGTGACAGACAGGACTGACCATGATGGTGTGTACAAAGGCACAGAGCACGGTGACAGACAGGACTGACCATGATGGTGTGTACAAAGGCACAGAGCACGGTGACAGACAGGACTGACCATGATGGTGTGTACAAAGGCACAGAGCACAGGTGACAGACAGGACTGACCATGTGGTGTGTACAAAGGCACAGAGCACGTGACAGAGACAGGACTGACCATGTGTGTGTGTACAAAGGCACAGAGCACGTGACAGAGACAGGACTGACCATGGTGGTGTGTACAAAGGCACAGAGCACGGTGACAGACAGGACTGACCATGTGGTGTGTACAAAGGCACAGAGCAACGTGACAGACAGGACTGACCATGATGGTGTGTACAAAGGCACAGAGCACGTGACAGAGAGACAGGACTGACCATGGTGGTGTGTACAAAGGCACAGAGCACAGTGACAGAGAGACAGGACTGACCATGATGGTGTGTACAAAGGCACAGAGCACGTGACAGAGAGACAGGACTGACCATGTGGTGTGTACAAAGGCACAGAGCACGTGACAGACAGGACTGACCATGATGGTGTGTACAAAGGCACAGAGCACGTGACAGACAGGACTGACCATGATGGTGTGTACAAAGGCACAGAGCAACGTGACAGAGAGACAGGACTGACCATGGTGGTGTGTACAAAGGCACAGAGCACGGTGACAGAGAGACAGGACTGACCATGGTGGTGTGTCACACTTTGAGTGTTGCTGTTTGCTTTTCCAGTTTGACGCAGCCTTCCATTCCTGCAAATTTTAAACAGGCAGACTACAGCGTTGTATGATCTTTTCTTTCAGCCTCATGCCAATAATTTAAGATTTGCAACTGATGGTATATAGCGAGCATGCATTTCAAGTGGGCTTTGATTTTTTTTTTTTTTTTTTTTTTTTGATGGACGATGTCTGGAAATCTGTAACGGAGGTAGTCCATATTAATGCTCATGTTCAGCAAGTGACATCACCATTTTTATGGGGCAGGTGCTGCTGGTGGGAGTGCCCAAAGCAATTTTGTGTCATCAGTTTAACAGTTGAACAAGAGAAGGTGCCAAAGCATGGGTATGGAACAGTGGACATGTAATGCAGATCATGTGAATGTCCCGGTGGATATCCTAATGCACGCTTCAGATGAAATATTTCACCCTCTAGATGTATCCACATGACCCCAAAACTAAGAAAAAGTAACTCTATTTGCATTGGAAAGGCAGGTGTTATCTTCCCACAATTTGGTTTTAGAAAGGCTGTTCTTAATTCTTTTGTTCTTAACTCAATGAACCATGACTTTGCGAAGCTAATACATGAACTAACAACGAACATAATTTCTCTCTAAATGAAAGTCCATGAATTGCAGTGCGGTTCATAGAGAGATTCTTTTGTTCTTAACACAGTGAACCATGACTTTGCGAAGCCAATACATGAACTAACAACGAAGCATAATTTCTCTCTAAATGAAAGTCCATGAATTCTTTCGTGTAGTTTCCGGATAAAACTAACGGAATATTTGAGATGCCATGCGGTTCATAGAGAGATTCTTTTGTTCTAACACAGTGAACCGTGACTTTGCGAAGCTAACACATGAACTAACAAAGAAGCATAATTTCTCTCTAAATGAAAGTTCATGAATTGCAGTGCGGTTCATAGAGATTCTTTTTCTTAACACAGTGAACCATGACTTTGCGAGCTAATACATGAACTAACAACGAAGCATAATTTCTCTCTAAATGAAAGTCCATGAATTGCAGTGCGGTTCATAGAGAGATTCTTTTGTTCTTAATTCAGTGAACCATGACTTTGCGAAGCTAATACATGAACTAACAAAGAAGCTTAAAATTATTTCCTCTAAATGAAAGTCCATGAATTTCCTTCGTGTAGTTTCCGGTAAAACTACGGAATATTTGAGATGCGCATGCGTTCATAGAGAGATTCTTTGTTCTTAACACAGTGAACCATGACTTTGCGAAGCTAACACATGAACTAACAAAGAAGCATAATTTTCTCTAAATGAAAGTTCATGAATTGCAGTGCGGTTCATAGAGAGATTCTTTTGTTCTTAACACATGAACCATGACTTTGCGAAGCTAATACAGAACTAACAACGAAGCATAATTTCTCTCTAAATAAGATAAGATAATGTTGCTTAAGCCCAGCCGACCGCAGAGGGCCACATCAGGCTGTCACCACGTTAAAATCAACTCACCAGTCATCTCTCTAAATGAAAGTCCATGAATTGCAGTGCGGTTCATGGAGAGATTCTTTTGTTCTTAATTCAGTGAACCATGACTTTGCGAAGCTAATACATGACTAACAAAGAAGCATAATTTCTCTCTAAATGAAAGTCCATGAATTCCTTTCGTGTAGTTTCGTAAAAACTACGGAATAATTTGAGATGCGCATGCGGTTCATAGAGAGATTCTTTTGTTCTTACAAATTCTCTCTAAATGAAAGTCCATGAATTGCAGTGCAGTTCATAGAGAGATTGATGAACTAAAAACTAATTTTAATTGAAGTTGAACAGTCTATTCTCAAGGAATGGAATGCAAACTGCTTGCTGGTGCTTATCTGACATCATTATTAGGCTTACTGCACTTGGAATTGTTTTGAATTGGCTATGAATTCCATTTATTAGTCTGTTTATCCACAATTAACTTGTTCAGTCCACACGTTGTGAATTTGACTAGTCAGCCATACTGAATGAAAATGTTTACTTATGCATCGAGAATACAAATTTTAGGTCAACCAAGAACAAACTGATTTCAATCACTGGAGATTTGACACTAACTGACATCTGTGAGAAGAACGCTTTCATATGGTTACTTCCCTTTTCCACAAACCCCAACAGGATCCTCAACATGTTGAGTGACCCATTCTTCTCTGTGAATCTTGGTTTGGCAAGATTTGTGAAGCTCACTGATCTTGGTTTGCAAACCAAAAGATTAAGAACAAGATTAATGAGATCATAAATAAGATGAAGTAGTTTCTTAAAGTTTGTTCCATTGACAACAGCCAAAACAGATTAATTGAACTCTTTCAATTCATCTTTTTGATTAAAAAAAAAAATTAGTAAGGTCATACGAGAAAAGACATAATTCAGTCAAAGGCCTTATTTCTTTCACATTCCTTTCATTTACAATTTTTAAAAAAGCTAGACAGGCCATGAGAGAAAAGACACTGTTAGTCACTCAGTCACAAGTCTTGTTCTTGTCACAAGTCTTTCCTTTTGTAAAACAAACATGAAAAGACTGCTGTGAAAGCAGCCAGTACAGACCCTCCATCAAAGAGTGCCTGCCTTTCAACACTTGCTCTGTTCTAATAAAAACAAACAAGCAAACAAACAACAAACACTGTTAGCATTTACCTTGGATCTTGTGTTTCCCTTTGTAAATGCATGTTGAAGTAGACTGATCTCTTTATGTAGCTCTGCCTACTGCTTTGCTTTGTACCATGTATGACTGTCTAAACGTAGACACCAAATGTATAGTATAGCCATTTTAACGTTGAAGTGCAGCCTCTTTGCCATTTGTCTCTGGAAAAGTTCTTGTAAGTAATGTTTCCAGTCAGGCAGTCAGACAAGTAGACTGCTTGACTGGTGTGTGTTGTTTTCCCCATTTGTTGGTAGCACACACATGACCAAGGATCTTCATACATTTTATGTCATCAGTCCATAGGTGGGTTTTCTTTCAGTGCTGAGATTCTTACCAGAACTGGAGAATTTGTTTGTTCCTCCAAAGGACTGGGTTTTCTTCTCTCCCCCCCCCCCCCCCCCCCCCCCCCCCTTTTGTCTGTCTTTCTGTTTTATTCAGATTTTTCACTTTTAATATTTGAGTTTCCATTGTTAGTGTGTGCAAAGCACACTGCAGCCAACTTGCTTGAATGATGCTATTTAAAAAGTCTGACATGGTGATTATATTTCAAAACTGTGTTAAGGGAAAATGCATATTTACCCATTTGTCAAATCATGTAAAAGAACCACAGAGAAGTGAGTTGAACAGTGTGGCCCAGTTGTTGTTGTTGTCGTACCCTGGCTAAAAGACTCCAGGGATCATCCGAACAGCCGAAGTATTTGAACACTATGGCACAAATGCATCAGCTGGGGATGAGAACATTACGTGTGTGACCGTTTTTGATTACCCTGCCACATGGGCAGCCACACTCCGACTTCGGGGATGTGGCCCAGTAAGGGACTGAGTGCTCTCACACCCTTAACTGCAGTTGCATCAGGAGTGGAAACGCCACGTAACTGAAGACTGTTAAACAGTAAAGGTACAGCCCAGGATTGAAAACACAAGAGTCCCTGTGGACATCAGGTATGGAACATACAATCATCAGTTGATCAAGACGGCCCCACCACTAAGCCCCAAAGACAGGTAAGACTCTGTTGTGAGCCATTTTCACCAGCTGATCACCAGCACATGAAAAAGAAAAATCCGGTATGTTTCATTCTGAAAAACCAGACTATCTCATTGCAAGTAAGCTGTGCAACGGTTGGCACATGCATTGTGTAGTTGTCAGACTGCTCCATGTCCATCCTTGTGTTAATTGTCATACTATGCAGCAGTTCTCCTTAGGTGAATAAAAAAAAGAAAACCAACCAACATCGGGGGGGGGGGGGGGGGGGGGGGGGGGGGGGGGGGGGGGGGGTACTCCATGTGCAGATTTTGCACATATGTTGATTTTCACACAGAGGGTCCCAAGCACACAGATTTTTCAGTCATGATTACAAACTTTTTCCTGCAGCTCCATTTGAAGTTAAGTTGAGAGTTGCGAACTCTTCAGGAGATGCAGTGATTCAGTTTCATTAATGAACGCACTCAAATGCATGTAGTTCAGAGTTGCTGCCCCTGAGTATCCAAGTTTTCATATCGATTGCAGGAAAGTAGCAGTCACGGTGTTGACACAGTAGCTCCTGCCCACTAACAACTTGCTGAAGGCAAGAGTTGACCTCTGATTTCATTGAAGATATTTACTTATTCCTCTTTCTAAAGCATTCCTGATAAACCAACAAAGGTTCTGTCGCTGTGTTTGTTAATCTCCTTTTCAATTTGTTGAAGAAGTCAACAACCATGGCCGTTGATCTGAAAAAGTCTTATATGCACATTAGTCCCACTTCCTCATTTGAAGAGCAGGCCATCATTGCTGGTGGATATGGATGACACAAACATAGCACATGCACATTAGTGCAGCTGAGTCTTCAAAGTCTTTAAGTTGGCTGCATTAAACAAGTAGAAGTAGAATGCCAGTGATGGTGAACCATTACAGTTAAAAACAAGCAATTCCAAGTGTGACAGAAGGCCATTATGAGAATGTTGAAAGAAGATTTGGCATAGTCCTAGTTTACCAGCAAGATTTGCAGAGAAAGTTCCATTGTAGAACCCTGCACACCTTTTCACTAACCTTTTGTTCTTTCCTTGATGAATAATCTCCATCAGATTGAGAATTTTCTCTAAGTAAGAAAGAAAGAAGAAGGGGGAGGGCAGAGCAGGGTGGGTAGGGGGTGGGGGCGCTAAAATAGGACTTAATCCATTTTTGGTTGCTTCTGATGCTTTTGGTTTAAAAGCAGCTCAGTGAGTGTACATGTTGATATCTGTCTGTGTGTGTTGTGTTTCATGGTGGTGTGTAGCGCAATGGATGTGTGTGTTGGTTGTTGGTGTTGCATCATTGTATAATTAAAAATTTCTTCAACATTTTGTTGTAATTGTAGGGGTCTTTGGATTTCACCAAAGGACCCTCGGATTCTTCAGCAGATGGTTCCAAGGACCCATGGTTTTAAATGCTAGTGTAGTTGTCAGACTGTCCAGTGGGTGACACAGTGTAGTTGTCAGACTGTCCAGTGGTGACACAGTGTAGTTGTCAGACTGTCCAGTGGGTGACACAGTGTAGTTGTCAGACTGTCCAGTGGGTGACACAGTGTAGTTGTCAGACTGTCCAGTGGTGACACAGTGTAGTTGTCAGACTGTCCAGTGGGTCACACTGTGTAGTTGTCATGTCCATCCTAGTGTTGACAGTTACACTGTATAGTTGTCACACTGTCCAGTGGTGGCTCAGTGTAGTCTCATCCTAGTGTTGACAGTCCACACTGTATAGTTGTCATGTCCATCCTGGTGTTGACAGTCACACTGTGGAGTTGTCATGTCCATTCCTGGTGTTGACAGTCACACTGTGAGTTGTCAATGTCCACCGTGTGTTGACATCACACTGTGTAGTTGTCATGTCCACCGTAGTTGACAGTCACACTGTGGAGTTGTCATGTCCACCTAGTGTTGACAGTCACACTGTGTAGTTGTCATGTCCATCCTGGTGTTGACAGTCACACTGTGGAGTTGTCATGTCCATCCTGGTGTTGACAGTCACACTGTGGAGTTGTCATGTCCACCGTAGTGTTGACAGTCACACTGTGGAGTTGTCATGTCCACCGTAGTGTTGACAGTCACACTGTGGAGTTGTCATGTCCACCGGTGTTGACAGTCACACTGTGAGTTGTCATGTCCACCGTAGTGTTGACAGTCACACTGTGGAGTTGTCATGTCCACCGTAGTGTTGACAGTCACCTGTGTAGTTGTCATGTCCATCCTGGTGTTGACAGTCACACTGTGGAGTTGTCATGTCCACCGTAGTGTTGACAGTCACACTGTGGAGTTGTCATGTCCATCCTGGTGTTGACAGTCACACTGTGGAGTTGTCATGTCCACCGTAGTGTTGACAGTCACACTGTGGAGTTGTCATGTCCACCGTAGTGTTGACAGTCACACTGTGTAGTTGTCATGTCCATCCTGGTGTTGACAGTCACACTGTGTAGTTGTCATGTCCATCCTGGTGTTGACAGTCACACTGTGTAGTTGTCATGTCCATCCTGGTGTTGACAGTCACACTGTGTACTTGTCATGAATGGATTGGGAATCTTGACAGGTGAAAGAATGCTTATGAATGGATCTGGGATGTTGACAGATGAAAGAATGCTTATGAATGGATCGGGATGTGACAGATGAAAGAATGCTTATGAATGGATTTGGAATGTTGACAGATGAAAGAATGCTTATGAATGGATTTGGAATGTTGACAGATGAAAGAATGCTTATGAATGGATTTGCGGTGGGGGTGGGGTCTGTGAGTTGACAGATAAAGAATGCATATGAAGGGACTGGGAAGGCTGACTGTTAACAGAAAGAAAGAAGAACGCCTGTCAATGGATTGGGAAGTCTAGCGATGAAAGAAAGCACATAAAATAGACTGGGCAGGTTGACATGTGACAGAAAGAAAGGAGTGCATGTGAGTGGACTGGGCAGTTGACATGTGACAGAAAGAAGGAGTGCATGTGAGTGGACTGGCAGGTTGACATGTGACAGAAAGAAAGGAGTGCATGTGAGTGGACTGGCCATGCATGTGAGTGGACTGGGCAGGTTGACATGTGACAGAAAGAAAGGAGTGCATGTGAGTGGACTGGCCATGCATGTGAATGGACTGGGGAGGTTTATCAATGAAATGATGCAGGTAAATGGAGTGGTAAGATTGACAGATGAAAGGGAGAAAAGAATGCATTTAGATGGGCTGAGAAGGTTGATGGATGACAGATAGAGAAGGTGGATGTGAATGGATAGATGAAACAATGCATGTGAAAGGGCTGGTAAAAAAGAAAAGAACTGTTGGGAAAGGCTGATAGATGACATCAAGAAAGGAAAAAAAAAGAAAAGAAAAAAAAAGTAGTGGGAGCAACATAAGAAGAGAAATTTCTTGCAGACTATTTTCAGATGGCAAGAGTACCATTTACATTGGCCCCCTCCCACCCTACTCCTCCCCCCCCCCTCCCAACCCTACTCCCCCAAACCCCACCCTCACCTGTCTCTGCCACAGGTTGTGTTGGTGAGTTACTGTAGTGCATGCCTGACCCTGGTGATGCAGTCTGGTGTACAGCTGTCTGTGTGATCACAGCATGTCATGCAGATGGCTGGAGCATGATCGTTTGTGGGTGTCACATCTGCAAACACCCAGTGCTGGATTGTCTTGTTTGGTTGTCTTTTCTTCAGCTGATTTGCATACAGTAGGAAACAAACAGATGCTTATATGTGTGGACACCAATGTAATCACATACACATCATTACACAAACACATTCAAACATACATGATGAAGGTTGTCATTGTCCTTTCCTGAGACAGTTTCTTAATCTTAATTTTCCTTTGTTTTGTCCTGTTCACAGTTCAAAGTAAGTTGATCTGATACATTGATGCATGAATTGTTTTGGTACTTGATCTTAAAGAACTTTTGCATCTCCAGAGTGTTGTCTGCTTTGGTCTGTGGGTGAGATGCATGCGGATAGTATTAGCAGTATCATGTGAACCCTTTCCCCAGATCATTGCTGGTGAATGTGGAAGGTCAGCTGATGTGCATGTTAAGCTAGCTATGCTTGGAGAATGTATTTACTAGCCTTTCTTCCTTGTCCATTTCATCTCTTTATCCCTCCACCAGATTGTCAGTCTTTCCATGCATTGTGGGAAGGGGTTGAGTCACATTGAACCAAGGGCAGTTTGGTTGAAGTCATGTGTACATTAGTCGCTTTTGGGAAGGTGAAGGAAGCTTTGAAGTCATACACACACACATGTTTTTGGTTCATAGGTTTTTTTTTTTTTTTTCTTACAATGGGATTTGGTATTTTTGCTAGTTGAATTAGATATCAGTGTTGTAAATGACATACAGCTATTCATATTTGCTGTTAACTTTTGAATTCTTTTAATATTCAATGATTTGCTTTTAAACTATGATTTTTGCCACTCTTGGAAAGAGATGAAAATATTACATGTAAACATTGTGTTCTTACAATTTGGCTGTGAGTAATTTGCTGATGTGATGAGAATTGGTTTAAATCGGAAAACAAAAACAAAAAACGCTGCCCGTACAAATAACATTCATGAGCAATATAATGCAGATAAGTTGGAAAATATGACCATTTCTGCAGTCATATAAAGTTAAAAGAGAGAGAGATTCAAATGTGTGTGTCTGTCTTGTAAATGTATTTTATCATTTATTAGAATGATGCATTTGTGATAGCTTGCACACAGAACCTTGATCCTTATAGCTTGCAAACCTTGAGCCGTACAGCTCATCTGTGCAATAATTACAGAGATTTGTCAAGTGAAAGCAGACAAATGACTATTTAAAAGACTTCATGAAACTTTGTAATTTTAGCCCTGTGACATTTTCTATTCTCTGCCCGTTTTTAAATATGGCTTGTCACCATCACAGGGGGAGAGAGTTGGTCTGAAATGGAGGTTTGATGTGCAGCTGTGAGTGCTCTTAGACTGTAAGAGAATTTCATCCTTTCGTCTTTTTGCTTCATCCTGAAACAACATTTAGGCTGGAAGATCATTTTCTCCCTTTGTTGTTTGGCCTCATGCTGAAACAAAATTTCTCTCATTTCAGGATGAGTGGTAGAGTACTGATAGGGCATACATGTCATACAAAGACAAATGCTTGTTTGAGACAGATTGTTGGAGATAAACTGCCGCTGGGGCAAATCAGTAAGGGTGAATTATGTTCAGGGGCCACATTGATGAAGGTTATTTGAGAGATTTCAAGAATATATCAGGATACTGAATATGAGGGAAAATTGATATATCTTTGGACCTTGTTACCTAATCCACCAAACAGTTTTATGGATAAGCTTCAAAAGCAATGCTTTAAATTCGTATGGAATAACAAACAAGATAGGATAGCCCGAAAAACAACAGTAAAAAATGTTAGAAATGGAGGATTAGGTATACCTTCACTTAAACACATGATAATGGCATTGAAACTTACATGGATCAGAAAACTTAAATTTAGTCATCATAAATGGAAGTCTGTGATAGAAACAACGTATCCTTTGGTAAAAGATCTCGAAAAATATGGTTATGCTTTACCAGTGAGCCGAAAAGAGACCAATGCCTTTTAGAATGACACTTTCCAAGCATATAAAATCTTTGGTGACAATGTAAATATTGAGGATCTTAGTGATTGTTTGGCTGAAACATTTTTTACAATAAAAACATTAAAATAGACGGGATGAGTATATGTTTCAAGGACTGGATAGACAAAGGTGTATATCGTATTGCGGATTTAATAAACCAAGCAGGATCGTTCATGACATATGAAGAATTCAAGCAAAAGCATACCGTTCAAACAAACTTTATGCTATACCTAGGTTGTGTACAATCTGTCAGAAAATATATTCAAACGAAGAATATCAGATTTACTAGTATATGCCTACGACCACTGAAAAAGCTCTCAGTGTCATCTGGAGTGCAAAGAAAGGAGCTCGACTTTATTATGATATCTTAAATGCAGATAACTCACAGCCAAGGTGCTGTGAGAAATGGAACAGTGAAATAGGTAAAGAATTGAACTGGAAAAATTATATTTCTTCACACAGACAAAATAAAAGAAATTAAACTGAAATGGTTTCAGATCAGATTAATTCACAGGATCCTGGCTACAAATATTGTTCTTGAAAAAATGAACATTGTTGAAAAAAAATTAATGTACTTTTGTAAGTCTGAAAAGGAAACTATAGATCATCTATTTTTCACATGCGACGTGACAACACATTTTTGGACTGACCTTCAGAATTTCTTAAAAGACAATTGCTCTAGTGTACCTGAAATCGCATTATCAAAGGAATTTGTTCTGTTTGGCACTGACTCTCGGATAAAAACTGACATCATACTCGATTACAGTATTATCTCTGCAAAGTTCTTTGTATATAAATCCAGACTTGAAAAGGTGGTTCCTCTGTTTCCTGTCTTCAGGAAATATTTAAAAACCAAATACCAAGTAGAAAAATGCATTGCAAAAATGAATTTGAACTATGTTGATTTTGTAAACAATGGCAACAATATGATTTTTTTTATTGAAAACTAAGATTTGTATGCGCGTGCTCGCGCGTGCACGTGTATGCATATGTGTAGTCCTGAGCAAAGCCTGGCGTGGCAGCTAAAAGTCAACCGTCGTTTCTGGATAACTAATTTATTTGAACTGTTGATGTCGATTCCTATGCTTCTGTATAGAATACTTTAGGAATCCAGGGTTGTGTTGTTGTTGTTTTTTCTGTCTCTGTCTGTCTGTCTGTCTGTCTGTCTTTTGTCTGTCTGTCTGTCTGTCTCTCTCTCTCTCTCTCTCTCTCTCTCTCTCTCTCTCTCTCTCTCTCTCTCTGACTATTGATTTTGAAGAAAAAAACGGAAAATGCTCCAAAATAGTAAGTTTAATGTGTGACACTGACAGTGTAGACACAATTGTTATGCATATTTGTAATATGTATATCTTAAATAGGAATCGCTGTTCTTTTTGCGAACTTATTGCAGCTTTGTAATGCATTTATGTAAGATAAGATCTACTGTCATTTTTGTTTTTTGTAGTGCTGTTTTTGTTGTTTTTGTGTGTGTTTTTTTGTGTTTTTGTTTTGTTTTGTTTTTTCGAGATTTCCATTTGTAAATTTCTTTACAAGCAAATAAAAGCGTAAAGAAAAAAGAAGAAAAAATTATGAGGGAAAAGGCTGAAGCAAGGAGCCTAAAATAATGAATTAGTCGACTTACCACAACCTGTTGTTAGAGAAAAGGACTGGCGAACCAAGAATTAATGAATTAGTCGACTTACCACAACCTGTTGTTAGAGAAAAGGACTGGAGAACTTAGAATTAATGAATTAGTCGACTTACCACAACCTGTAGCAATTAATGAATAAGTCGACTTACCACAACCTGTAGTAATTAATGAATAAGTCGACTTACCACAACCTGTAGAAATAATGAATTAGTCGACTTACCACAACCTGTTGTTAGAGAAAAGGACTGGAGAACCTAAAGTTAATGAATTAGTCGACTTACCACAACCTGTAGTTAGAGAAAAGGACTGGAGAACTTAGAATTAATGAATTAGTCGACTTACCACAACCTGTAGTTAGAGGAAAGGGCTGGAAACTCCAGTCTTGCTTTGCGTGCTTGAAAAACAGCTGGTATCTGTGTTATCAGTTTTGGTGCATTATTTGGAAAAATACGGGATGTAGTAGTTTCAGAAAGTGACATGTATGTTTGTGCACTTGTCTGTATGTGTGTGTTTGTGAGAGTGGGTGGGTGGATGAGAGAGAGAATGAGAGAGAGAGAGAGAGAGAGAGAGAGAGAGAGAGAGAGAGAGAGAGAGATTAAAAAGAGGGTCTGATAAGTGAAAGCTGAAAAATAGGTTCTAGCATATGGGTGACCACATTGGCACATACATTTTTAACATAAAGATATGATATTTTTGCTGCACTGTTTCTGAATGGCCGAGTCTATGGGTATGGCAGCTTTTTCTGCATGCATTTTCTCCAGGTCCAAAGGGAAAGAAAATTTGTGTGATTACCATGTCATTTGTTGTATTATTTGTGGAAAGCCTAGTTTTCCATCTCAAGAGAGGAACATGTGTAGGATGTTCAAGCTTGAGATATCTATCTATCAGTCTGTATGATATCTGTGTACTTATCTGTCTATGTCTGTCTGTCTGTCTCCCTCTCTGTCTGTGTCTATCTATCTATATAGAGACAGAGAGAGTATATATATATATAAACATTTTGGCCTTTGTAGAGGCATAATATTATGCAGGTTCATTGGGCCTTTTGTCTGTCAGTCATCAATTTATATTGAAAACACCATGAGCAGAAGGAAGGGGGATGTCATTGCCTTTTGTTAATATTATGTTGTTGTTGTATGGTGTGTGTGTGTGTGTGGTGTGTGTGTGTGTGAGAGAGAGAGGAGAGAGAGAGAGAGAGAGAGAGAGAGAGAGAGAGAGAGAGAGAGAGAGAGAGAGAGAAATTGAGCCAGTAATAAAGAGGTAGGTATTCCAAGTATTTCACCCAGCAGTGAGAGATTGGTATTCCCAGTATTTCAGCCAGTAATAAAGAAATAGGTATTCCAAGTATTTCAGCCAATTGTGAAGAGATTGGTATTGCCAGTATTTCAGCCAATACTGAAGAGATTGGTATTCCAGTATTTCAGTCCAAACTGAAGAGATTGGTATTCCCAGTATCTGAAGCAAAAAAGAAGTATGCATTTCTGTAACAAAAATTACTTGTGATTACAGGTTTTGAACTGCAATTTTATCATCTTTTAAACCTTTTGATATATATGAACTGTTTTGTATCTGTCTCCCTGTCTTTTATTTCTTTTTTTTCTCATATGGAAGTATTTGAAGTAGACTTATTTAAACTTGCCAGTGTTTGCCCATTTGGACGGACTGTATTCAGTATTCATTGACTGGCCACTTTCAGGTGGTTGGACTGCCAGCACTTCCTTTCCCACTACACTGTTTGTAGAATAAGGTGATTGGTAGTGAGGCGTTGGATGTAATGTAGAGGTATCAATCCTAGTCTCTCATCTTCAAATGTTGTCTCCTAACTACTCTCTCGCCCCCACCCCCTTTCTCACTGCCTGGCTGCTGTTTCCCCTCCCTTTTTCTTCTTTGTGTATGAAATAGTTGAAAATGGAAATAACCAAACTCAGACTCATATATTGTAATGCTTTCACCACCGCTTTTATCATGCTGCTATTGTTCTGTCTTTTTTTCTGGTTTGTTTTGTTCTTATAGAACATATACTCTATAGAATAATACATTATGTTGTGGTTGTGTGTAGGTCTATATGGTTGCTCTCAATGCACTGCAGATTCAAGTCTCACAATATCAAAAAGTACCTGTTACATGGAATTACACATTTCCTCTGTGCTTCAGCATACCTCACGCACAGAATGCTTTGCTACTGTTTTAAGCTACACCGTATCTCAGCTTTAAAAATTCATAATTCATAGGTTAAAAGTCTTGATGGAAACTAAGCAATATAGCTCTGTCCTACAACATCCTGAAGCGCAACTTTACTTTCAGATAGTGAACACCTATGCAAGTGCAAAGTCTGCCTTCTCACTCATTTGACAAGATGGCAGCTCCCTCAACTTCAGCGAGTGTTGAGGCTTGCAACAGAATAGACTGAAAAATCTCCCTGGCTATCCAGTATGTATACATGTATACCCACTCCATTTGTACAGTTTGGAAGCATCTGTGGCTACACAAGACCTCATTCATGAAATACCTGTGTATTAAAAACCCACACCCACCTTCTGTCATTTGTAAAAAAAAATTGCATTTAAAAGGAATATGATAAATCAGTCAAAAATAGATAAATGCTTTGAAACTTTACCATTCACGGGTCATTCTGCTTGCCACAGAACCTTAGAATTTTACTTTTTTTCCCTTGTGACCTACTCAGATGGCCAGTGTAACGAGTGTAATGAAGCAGATGATTAGAAGAGAGCAGGTTAATGGAAGTTTACAAAGTCTGTGGATGAGAGGAGTGAAGGTTCAGACTGCTTTAACAAGGGTATTCCATCAGACATGGCATAACGCCATGTCCATAACACTCCTTAACTGCTTAGAAAACTTCTGGTCCTAGCAAGTTATGTTGAGGAAACCAACCAGCTGAAGACAAGTCAAGAGCAAAAGCAGAATTACAGCACTGCCAAGCGAAAGAACAAAGTATTTGGATTTGTGTGTTCTGTCGATTGGCAGCACCATTATTCTGTTCTTGGTCTTGGTTCTGTTTCTGACGGCAGTCACCCCACCCCATTTTGAAACCAACTTGAGAAAGAGTCACCATGGAACTGGGATCACCCGGCAGTCATGGTGTTGACAGTCAAACAGGACAGCAAGCATCATCCATGCCACAGCGACTGGCGTGCACTCACCTTTAGAGTGTGGCAAGGAAAGTGGGGTAACGCAGATGTGACCAATGGCTGTTTCAGATGCTGCCTATTCCCTGGTACAGAAGAAATCCCAGTTGTTCGCTCTGAACAGCAGCAATGCCCTCCTACAGTTTGTTCTGGAGGTAAGGATGTGCTTCTGGTGGTCACATTGTTGCAGACATGCCTGTGCTAAGGCTGACTCTGAAATACAACACTGTTTTTGGTGGCCTGTGTGTGTGTGTGTGTGTGTGTGTGTGTGTTTACATTTACTACAGGTAAACTATGATAATAAGAACTGTGATTTTGCATAAGTCATCAGTGGGGGGGGGGGGGGGGGGGAGTTTTGTGTATGTGCAAGAGGTCTTTTTTTTTTTCCTCTCCGAATGTCCCTTTTCCTTTCCTCTCCCCCCTCCCACCCACAACTATCTGTTCTCAGGTCCAGATTTCCTCTGATTTCTATTCACTCACATTACTTGGCCAGTGCCTGCCCAGCCTCCTGTGTGTGTTTTTTTGAGTTCTTGTCACTTTAGAATTTTTTGAAGCAGCTTCTGTTTTGTGTTTTGTGTCAGTTGAAAAAGACTCTAAGAGTCAAAACATTGAACATTGTTTTGTTCCCTTTTGACCCCCTTTTGTTTCAGTCTTTACCACTTTACCCTCAAATTATATAGTTTATAACAAATAATTTGACAGCTGGGCTACTTGTTGCCATATAGAGTGTAAACTGGCCGCTAGATTCCTTGTTGCTACGTAGAGAGTAAACTGGCCGCTAGATTCATTGTTGCTATGTAGAGTGTAAACTGGTCGCTAGATTCCTTGTTGCTATGTAGAGTGTCAGCTAGCAGCTAGATTCCTTGTTGCTACGTAGAGAGTAAACTGGCCGCTAGATTCCTTGTTGCTATGTAGAGTGTCAACTAGCAGCTAGATTCCTTGTTGCTACGTAGAGTGTCAACTAGCAGCTAGATTCCTTGTTGCTACGTAGAGAGTAAACTGGCCGCTAGATTCCTTGTTGCTATGTAGAGTGTCAACTAGCAGCTAGATTCCTTGTTGCTACGTAGAGTGTCAACTAGCAGCTAGATTCCTTGTTGCTACGTAGAGAGTAAACTGGCCGCTAGATTCCTTGTTGCTACGTAGAGAGTAAAACTGGCCGCTAGATTCCTTGTTGCTATGTAGAGAGTAAACTGGCCGCTAGATTCCTTGTTGCTACGTAGATTGTCAACTAGCAGCTAGATTCCTTGTTGCTATGCTGCTAGATTCCTTGTTGCTATGCAGAGAGTAAACTGGCAGCTAGATTCCTTGTAATTATGTAGAGTGTAAACTGGCAGCTAGATTCATTGTAATTATGTAGAGTGTAA
This sequence comes from Conus ventricosus, assembly GCA_018398815.1. Taxonomy (NCBI): domain Eukaryota; kingdom Metazoa; phylum Mollusca; class Gastropoda; order Neogastropoda; family Conidae; genus Conus; species Conus ventricosus. The sequence goes on from CM031613.1 coordinate 63,190,374, forward strand.
ACTGGCAGCTAGATTCATTGTAATTATGTAGAGTGTAAACTGGCAGCTAGATTCATTGTTGCTATGTAGAGTAAACTGGCAGCTAGATTCATTGTAATTGTGTAGAGTGTAAACTGTAAGCTAGGTTCCTTGTTACTATAAGGAATACATATTGGCAGCTAGATTCATTGTTGCTTTGTAGCAATTAATTTGACCACTAGGTTCCTTGTTTCTTTGTAGAGAGTAAACTGGCGGATGGATTCCTTGTTACTATGCAGATAACTGATAGCTAGGTTCTTTGTTTCATGAAGGGGTCAACTGACAGCTAGGTTCTTGTTTCATGAAGAGGGTCAACTGACAGCTAGGTTCTTTGTTTCATGAAGAGGGTCAACTGACAGCTAGGTTCTTTGTTTCATGAAGAGGGTCAACTGACAGCTAGGTTCTTTGTTTCATGAGAGGGTCAACTGACAGCTAGGTTCTTTGTTTCATGAAGAGGGTCAACTGACAACTAGGTTCTTTGTTTCATGAAGAGGGTCAACTGACAGCTAGGTTCTTTTGTGCTATGGAGAGACTTAACTGGCAGCTAGGTTTGTTGTTGTTTGTAGCAAGTTAATTCAACAGCTAGGTTCCTTGTAGCTATGAAGAAAGTACTTGGCCGCTAGGTTCCTTGTACTAGTTGTAGCTATGTAGAGAGTAATTGGTCGCTAGAGAGTAATTGGCCGCTAGGTTCTGTGTAGCTATGT
>CM031613.1:63204160-63244696 GCA_018398815.1 Conus ventricosus
GTCTTCTTGACTTGTGCAATTTTAAGTTATAGACATTACTTGTGATCCATTGTTTTGATTTCTGTCCACTTATCCTAGGACTTCAGTGGCTGTTTCAGTCATCACTAAGTTCAGATTGTTTGTGAAGACCTCAGTGTTTTTTTCACATAGTACTAATAGGGCAAATTTTCGTCCTATGGCCGCTGGTCAAGATTCGGATTAAGGTGGCTGTTTTTCATGTTCTTCTTTAGTTGTACTGTTATAGTTTATCATGACAACGTCATGACTGCTGCCAGAGTTAATGCGTAGAGATATTGTTTTAGCCCTGAGGATGCCAGACCTGTTCCTATTCTACACAAGAATAGTCTGGCTGTGATGCAGACAGTTTGGGTCGTGACATGTCCATCCTCAAGATGCTGTATACTCACCATCAATAGGAACAAGAACCAGATCATGAACACGGGCAAATTTAAGTAGGTGTAGACCCCTATTTTTGGAGGTATCATTACAGCAGGGGCTGCAGAAATCCCTCTGGTCTTCTTGGATGTCTGTGCCATCTTTTGCAGTTTAGTCACCCTGAAGAGTGATGTCATTTTTGTCAGCTTTGGTGAATTCCGATTGAAGCCGTTTGTGAATTCTTCAATATGGTTACCATCATAGTTCTGGTAATTCCGCTGGATCAAAACAGCTATTATCACCTATAGACCGTAGTATGCACCCATAGCAACGGTATGGAAATATGATTATGAGGACTCAGCTAGAGACGCTGGTTCATTGTGGGGGTGGAAAGGGTGGGTAGAGGGGATGATGGGGTAGAAGCGGAGAATCGGTGTGGTGGTGTAGTCAGGAGGGAGTGCGGGCTGTGGTTGTGGTGGTGTGAACACAGGCAGGGGTGGTTGGTTGTGGTGGTGTGCACACAGACAGGGGTGGTTGGTTGTGGTGTGCACACAGGCAGGGGTGGTTGGTTGTGGTGGTGTGCACACAGGCTGGGGTGGTTGATTGTGGTGGTGTGCACACAGACAGGGGTGGTTGGTTGTGGTGGTGTGCACACAGGCAGGGGTGGTTGATTATGGTGGTGTGCACACAGGCAGGGGTGGTTGGTTGTGGTGGTGTGCACACAGGCAGGGTGGTTGGTTGTGGTGGTGTGCACACAGGCAGGGGTGGTTGGTTGTGGTGGTGTGCACACAGACAGGGGTGGTTGATTGTGGTGGTGTGCACACAGACAGGGGTGGTTGATTGTGGTGGTGTGCACACAGGCAGGGGTGGTTGATTGTGGTGGTGTGCACACAGGCAGGGGTGGTTGATTGTGGTGGTGTGCACACAGGCAGGGGTGGTTGATTGTGGTGGTGTGCACACAGGCAGGGGTGGTGGTGGCGATGAAGAAGGAGGATGGAACAGCACGGGTCATCCTCCGCACCCAGCCCTTTGCCTTGCCAGAAAAGGTGCATGATGTTGCCATGGAGACCTACCGCAACATCAAGACTCGTCTGCCTAGTATTCAACGAAGCATGTCTCTTTATCTTGCCAACCGTGACACGGAGGCCATCCTGTTTAGACCCATCAAGGTATTACAACGGTCATGGTGTCTTGCATGTTGGTAGGGAAAAACACATTGTTTTCATGAAACAAGTGTTTCAGGTTTCATGAAAGATCAGAGTTTTTAAAAAAATCAGATAATTTGTAACATGAAAGATCTGTGTTCCCATGAAAGACAAGTTTGTTTTTTTTTTTAATTAATTTTTTTTAAGCATTTAAGAAACAGGAAGCATCTTCCTTTCTTTCTGAACATCTGTTGGACACTTGAAAGAAGCAGTTAATCAATATCAGGTTGACTGAAAATCTCACTATATTAATGGAAGTACGAATATATTGTTACTGTGTTTGATTTTGTTTTATGGTTTTTCATAGAATTATCTTTGTTGGTGTCTTTTTTTTTCCTACACGCATAATCTTCTTTTTTTTTTAACATCATCTACATGATTGATGGGGATTAAAGGTCAAATAGAGAGGTAATGGGGTCCTGATATGTGAAATTCTATCCCTGAATTTTGGAACACTAACTTCCAAGGAGAACATTTCAACCATTTTCCCAGCAAGGTTTTTGCCCCTCATTCTACTTTTTGTCCTTTGTGTTGGGGACGGCGACTACCTTCATCCAGCTGTGTTTCTCTGTGACCAGGTGAACGTGCAGCAGAACTATGGCAAGCTGTCCCAGTTGTTGTTAGATCACTACACGGAGGAGGATCGTCTGATTGTGGCCTGCCCCAGCACTGAACAGATCAACCTCCTCCTGGCTCCTCCCACTATGCGCCAGTCCCTGTCCTGATCACTGTCTGTTATGTTTTGTCTTCATTTCGTCACACTTCCTACAACCCTTGTTCTGTAGCAGGTAATTCAAGGCTGTGGTCCACCCCTACCTACTTTATCATATTTTCTCGACTTCATGTCCTTCATATTACCCAGTCCTATTTTCAACTTGGTTCGTCTTCCATGATGCAAGACTCTTGCTTAGCACCGTTGACGAACGTCGAACAACCAGTGTTAAAAAACAAAAGAGAGTTCTCCCTTTTACCTAAGAACTAAACTTTTACATTATTTACATTGAATTCTTTCCACAGTGACTTTTACATAATGATAAAGACATATTTTCAATTCAATATATCAAACGGGTCCATATGGACTCAAAACAAAACCTTTTTTTTTTCTCGAAGTTTTACATCAACAGCACCACTCAAATATGCTTTACAAAGACAGTTCCCTGGTCCTCACAGATCTATAGCAGTTTCTTTCCCAGTTTCAGCTTCAGCTAGTCACACTTTATTTTCACTCTTTGCAACCTCTAGCTCAATGAAAAAAAAAAAAGAAGAAAAAACAACAAAAAACTGCCTGTGCCCCTCGCAACCAAAAAAAAAAAAAAGTAGACTGTTCTATTTGACAAAAAATTCCTGAAAAGAAAACAATCCTTTTTTTTCAAATAATACTTACGTAAAGAATATTAATCTTCTTCATTGTTTTTCTCTTTTCATTTCTCTTCACCTTATCTGACCTGGGAGTTGGCCGAGTCTGACACAGGCCAGTTGTGGGCTTTAGTTTACATTTACTCATGACATGTGTCACTGAAGGAAACGGTGAGGTATGCACCTGTGCGAAAGCCTTGCTGTCTATACAATGCTGTCGACCAGTTTTCTTCTGTTTCAACTGCCCATCAGCCAGGTGACAAACCAGTCGTCCTGTGCCATCTGTTCCAACTGCCCATCAGCCAGGTGACAAACCAGTCGTCCTGTGCCATCTGTTCCAACTGCCCATCAGCCAGGTGACAAACCAGTCGTCCTGTGCCATCTGTTCACTGCTCAGCATGCATGCTTGCTGTAGTTTCCATGACAAGGTGACCCCAGGCACAAGACTTTGAAATACTTCCATTTTTCTTTGATAGTTTGCACAGATGATCCATTTTTTCCATAGATATACACTTTTCACACACACACACACACACAAAAACCCCATGAAAGCATCAAGAGTCTGGGCACAGTTCCCAACACACGTTTGACGTACTTCCTTCACATTTGGACAAGTGGTACCCATGTTCTTCCTTTTTTTTTTTTTTTTGGCAACTTATTCCCTCTCGTTATGTTTTACATCCATGTTCTGCACCCATTCCCACCAGTCCCTAATTTTTCATCGTGTCCTCACATCGCCCTCCGCCTTGGTTCCTGCCTGTCGTGTCCTCATCTGGTTTGTTCCCATTTGTCTCCTGTCTCATTGTCGATTCTTTCGTGTACACGTCTTGACATGCTGTTCCTCCCTCTCCTGGTTATCTCTCCAACTCATCCTGGTTCCCCTGACCTGTGGAGTCCTCTCTCACCTGCCATGTTTCAGTCATCTGGCCCGATTCTTCTCTTGTTTGTGCCAGTTCCTCTTTGACCATTGAATGGTTTATTAGAGCTAAATCTCTTGACCAATGTAAGAGGAAAAAAGTATAGAGCTGGTCTGAAGTGGGGAACAAGGAGAATCTACATACATAGTGAAAGGACGCAACTTGGTGCCTTTATCAAGGAGGCATTGCCTCTGGGATTTCCGATTTGAAGTGCTGGAAGCATATTATTGTTATCATATGTGACTAGTTTGTGACTTTTCAGTCTTTCTTCAGGTGCTCCGTCACCGTGTGGGCCAAATATGAGGTTTTTAACTATTTTCATCAATTCTTTCATCCTGTATCCCTGCAGTTAACTTACAGTTAACATGTTTCATCCTTTGTTCACATTCTTGGGTTGAGCCATATACTGCGCTGTGCTTGTGCATGCATGTTTGTGCTTACGTGTCCCTCAGAAAAGTTCCAGTGGGTTTTCAAAGAGTGTAGCTTGCTTACCTGGAACTAGTTTGATTACAATATTTTCCTTGTCACAAAGACTTGTTAGATTTTAGTGCATTGGGATATGTTGCAATTGGAGCTTTATTATTTAATTTATAGCTCATGAGAAGTCTCCATGTAATAAATTCTGCCAGTGTAAGTATGTACATCATGTTACCAACACTTTCATTTGTTGTGCACACTGTTCTATTGCTGTTTAATAGTGTCAGCTCAAGCAGTCTGCATTAATGCACTGAAATCATCGTTTGTCTGTTAGAAATGTCTTGGAGGCCATCTATATCACATGGGTTCTTTTGTTGTTTGCTTTGTGCCATGGAGGAATGACATTTACATAGGTCCTATCTTTTTAAATGCAAGTGAGGGCGTTTATAATCTCAACAAAATGGATAGTTTAGAACAATGTGGAATTAGACAGGAGTGAATGTGAGCATGTAATAAGGGATGGGTAGCATATGTGTACAGAGAGGCTGATGGAGAGAAATGGGAAAGAAGATAACTGTGATTTGCAAATGTGTTACATGCTCTTTGGGCTGTGATTAAAATTCCAGTGCAAAAATGTTCATCCGTCAGTTATCTTCTGCTTTCTTTCAGCTTGTCCCAACAAGGTCTGACAACGCTTGAGAATTGGGCAAACATTCTGTGTATGCTTGTCACCTACATAGTCTGATGACAGAGACAATTGTGTAAACATTTTCTGCAGGTTTGAAATATGTGGAGCATAAATATATTTGACATGGTACTACAGGAGATGCTCCATTTTGCATGATCTATGTGAAACTTGACCACAGTCAAGTTTGGCAACACAACTTTAAGTCTTTCCACATACTTGCTAAAACTGTGATCAACTTTCAAATGATAATGCACTGAGCCACATGAAAAAAATGAAGACATGCAGAAAAGTATGTATAACAGAATGGCTTTAATCAAAGAAAATCTGAATGGTCTGTACATGTTCACAAAGACCCATTAAAACAGCAAGATAAATCAAAGAAGATCTGAATGGTCTGTACATGTTCACAAAGACCCATTAAAACAGCAAGATAAATCAAAGAATATCTGAATGGTCTGTACATGTTCACAAAGACCATTAAAACAGAAATAAAATGAGACAAAATCACTGTTTTCCATGTAAGACAAAGAAAGGGGTACTGGGTAAAGAAGAGCAGTTCAGACAAGACAGACAGTGGAAAAATAATTTTAGAGCACACGCACACAATTTCTGCACAAGAAAAATATTACAAAGCAAGTACACAAATAATGCAAAAAAACACACACACCCCAAAAACAGATTATTATGCTACCGACATATTCTGCCAGTGCATATGTGTGTGATGTGTGCATGTATATCATGAACCTACTCTGTGTGCATATGTAAAATGAAAAACATTTTATTAAAAAAAAATTAACTGATATCATACTGAGACTAGTATCACATTATATACAACAGTCTCACTCAAAGCAGAGGGAAAAAAAACAGTGAAATAAAGAACCACTTATTTAAAAAAAAAAAAAAAAAAAAAATCATTCCTAATGACATATTGAGACCGACTGGTATCATATTGAGACGGACATCACATTATATACGGCAGTCTCATTAAAAACAGAGGAAAAAGACAGTGAAATAAAGAACCACTTTTCAAGATAGGCATGGAAAAAAATAAGAAAGATTGTTACCCCTCTTCACACAGACAGATGATAATATCAACAAAAGGTGAACATCGGAAAAGACTGTCAAATAAGCTCTGCTTTTGTAATGGAAGCATCAACATTTATATTACAAACAATAGTGTAATATACGCTTGTACATGCAAAACCTACAAACAAACAAAACAAAAAAAAACCAATAAATTCTTATCATCCATTCTTTTCCTTTTCGAATTTCCCATTTATGACACTTACTGCTGATGAGCATGCTTCATGGTATGGTCAGGTCTCTCCTGAGATGAAAGGTCACCATCATGTTTGGTTTTCATGAATTACATACATCTGTTTGCTCTTTCCACTGGTACAAGCCACTTTCATGTCTGCTCTATCCAACAGTAAAATTCCATTTCAACATCTCATACCGAATGGGAAATACCTCTTTCATGATCCGTGGACAATCTGGAAGAAGAATGGAAAGGTTTCTGGACTCTGCCACAGACAAAATAAAAACTATCTGCAAGTTTCAGAATTATTATCTTTTTTTCCCGTATATTTGTATGTTATGGCTATCAGTGGGAGTGTCAGAGTATATATATATATATACTGTTAGTTAGGCAGAATTATCTACCACTGCAGATATGAATGCTTATCTCCCCCTATTTCTTCAATCTAAGACATAAGAGCAAGCTTTGTTTATAATTGAATATTTCTTGCAGTTATTGCAACACCAAGCTGCTCTGTAAGTTGCTGGAATGGTGCTCAGTACTTATCCTTGGAATTTATTAGGTTATTTTATATATATATATATATATTAATATATATATATATATATATATATATATAAATAAAGTATACAAAACTGAATACAAAGCTTTAAAAAGAAATAATCATCATCTGCACAGTTTGTATTCAGATATTCACACACCCACATGAAATTATCTCTATAAAAGATTTGTAACAGGTTTATAGAGGGTTATAAAAGATCAGTTACAGGTTTATAGAGACTTAACCCTTTTGCTACTAACCATTCTATTTTGCGTATATTCCCAGCACCATCCACATTTCTAGAAAAAAACTGAATTTTTACCGGAGTATAGTAAATACAAATATCTCTGTAACTATGCAAATAGCTCTTTTGCTGTTTGTTGTAAACTGGAGGAAACGATTATAGACTTGCAATTAAAAAATGTCAGAGGTTTAGGAATGTGAAGTGAAATCCATAAATACACAATGCATGCATGCGCCTATGCACACACACACAGCCACATATTACACACACACTTTCACTAACAAACACACATGCATGTACATGTGCATTCAGACACATACTTTCAGTCACAGGCACACACAGCCATAAAACAGAAACCTACAATGTCATAGCCATACAACATACACGCACACAACATACCCTTTGCCACCCTCCCTAACCCCCTGCACTCCTCTTCCTGCCTTTGCCACCCTCCCTAACCCCCCTAAGAAGTGTTATGGGAGGAAAACTTGATGGAAAACTGTAAGGGAATGTGACTAATCCATGCAGAATCTCTCGCCCCAAAACTTACCTTTCTTTCTGTTGTTTCTCATTTTAATACAATCTAGTGCAACCACAAGTGCCAATTTCACTGGCTAAAAAAAAAAGTTCATACTTTGCAAAGGCTGCCCTTATTTGCACACGGAGCACCCCCAAACATCTATAAAATATTGACATCAACTCGAGCATTCCAAAGGAAATCGTATCTCTGATGGATGGAAATTATACTCAAGAGCACAAAATCATAATGCTAACAATAAGAAATATGTAAATTTCCCTACACTTCCACAAACAAATAACACCCACAAAGGGTAATGAATATGAACTGATATTAAGTCGTTTCTTGTTTAAACAGATATCTCTTTTACATAATCATGTTTATGTAGACATATTTCACAACTGGTTCAAAGCAAGATTAACCAGCATGTAGGACTGAAAATTCCTATCTCTCTCCACAAATATATACAACAGGCAAATAAACCAACAAACATTTCTCCCTCAAGAGTCGTGACATGCTTTTTCTTGTCAAACACCCATCTCCCCCTCTACACTAAAAAAAAAAAAAGCCAGACAGCTATACCACCACAGAAAAAGGGAACAACTGAACAAAAACAAAGAAAAAAAAATGGAGAAAATCTCATTTACCACTCGGACTCTCTCCCCCTTCTCAAACACACTACACACCATCAGTAATCTCCATGGTATTTCTTTCCAACCCAACACCAGTAATCTCCATGGTATTTAGCTCTCCAACCCACCACCACCAGTAATCTCCATGGTATTTAGCTTTCCAACCCAACACCACCAGTCATCTCCAGGGTATTTAGCTTTCCAACCCAACACCACCAGTAATCTCCATGGTATTTAGCTTTCCAACCCAACACCACCAGTCATCTCCATGGTATTTAGCTTTCCAACCCAACACCACCAGTAATCTCCATGGTATTTAGCTTTCCAACCCAACACCACCAGTCATCTCCATGGTATTTAGCTTTCCAACCCAACACCACCATCATCTCCATGATATTTAGCTTTCCAACCCACCACCATCGGTAATCTCCACGGTATTAAGCCTTCCAACGAAACACACTGGCCCAACAGCCCATGAAGACCTCAACTACAGAGCACATGCCTTCATACATGGAAATGGCTTCTTTCTAACTGCCATCAGTAATAATGGATCATTCCAAAGCTGGCCTGAACATACCTGACATCACAAGCTGTCAGCTGCCAGTCTTTAGTAGGATTGATTTGTGAAACGCTGGTGGTCACTGTTCAATGACAACAGGCAGATGTGGCCATACACTTCACACACAGGCAGATGTGGCCAACACTTCACACACAGGCAGATGTGGCCAACACTTCACACAGAGGCAGATGTGGCCGACACTTCACACAGAGGCAGATGTGGCCGACACTTCACACTGACAGCAATTTGCCCTCTTCTCACACACTGAAGTTTGTCCTCCATTAACAAACAGCTGGCTTATTCTCTTGTTTAGCTACCTCTTCTTTCAGAGAGATGAGTATTCATGTGTGCACACAAATGACGCAAGACTGGAACATGCCGTTATGAGAGAGAGACATGCTACTGTAAAACTGACCTCAATTCTGGCAGAAAAAGTCCAGCCTGGCATTCAAAAAGTAAAGTGATTGCTGAAAGCGTAAGTGGTATAAGTTTACAGCTTTTTAATATTCAAATTGCTGAGGTTTACAAAAATTCCAAATTAATCACAAAATTAGATGGGGAAATGAAAGAAATAAAGGGATAAAGAAATCAAAGTTGAACAGAACAGATACACAAACCAATCAATTAATCATCACCGGAATCATATTTTGTCATCACATTTCTGTTAAAAACCATCACTAAAATGAACACTCATCCACACACATGCATGCACACACATACACTTGAAAGATGGTGAATAAACAATCCTAACTGGAAGAACTATAGGTGTGCAAATATTTCTTCAATGTGTCTGCAAATCAATCATCTTATCAAATTGAAAATGGAGGGAGCTGATGAAACCTTTCAAATAGCTACTCTGCTGATATTAATTCCATATATTTTTCCCCTTTTTTGTATCATATCTGATCACCATTTTTTCATAACTGATTTTCACTGGGAAATCTCCCAATTCTTAAACATTTGTTTCTCTTAGTACCATTAAAACAAAAAGAGGATCAAATGCATGAACATGTGTGTGTGTGTGTGTGTTGTGTGTGTGTGTGTGCGCACGCATGGTAAGATAATGTTGCTTATAGCCCAGCCGACCACAACTCAAATGGAACTGCAATCAGTCAAATGCATAATGATCGGTCTGCTAAGGTTTGAACTATGTGCAGTGCACATGGTGTAAAAATTTACAAACTTAAGAACCAAAATATTATGGGGTTCAATCACAAATGAAGATGAAGCAAGTCCATATAAACTAAAAGGCCCCCACCCTTCAATTATGGTATAATAATAATAATAAAAAATAAAAAGTACAAGTATGTAATATTATCTCAATCATTTCTCCTTTTTTTTCCAGAAAGTACTTTCATTGTACATGTATGTGCAGACAAACGACTGTTCTCACCCGGCAAACATGAATGCATCATTGACCCCATGTGCACATATATACACCCTTTACTACCCAGCAGACTGTATGCCTTAACAACCCCCCCCCCCCCCCCTCCCCCCATGACAGTGGTGAAAGGCATCATCAGCCCTACTTCCCTCAGCCAAGGAGGTGATGTTTTCACCATGTGATGGTGGTCTGTCTGTCTGCCTGCTACCAACATACACCAAACCTATGGACCTCCTTGACACAACACTGCGGAGAGATGCCATGTGACTCACAGACACACCCACTGCAGTTCAGCGCCGATCCACACCAAACGGCAATTCCGCATGACCTTGACAGAGGTCAGCCTTTTTCTGAGGGTCCACTTCATTGGATATTATTTCAGACTGCTGTAGGCACAATTGACAATGGTGTGTCCACTTCAGGTCAAAGTGTGTCGCTCAATAAGCTCATTAGTTTGCACCATAAACCTGTCGCTCAGTCAATTAATAAACTTACTAGCTTGCATCATAACTTTATGCTGAAGTCATGAGCCTCCAAAGATCACTCCAAGTCAGGGTTCAGGTTTTGATACCTTTTAAACCTCAAAACCAACACCAAGGAGGCATGGGGACACTGGCAGCACATAGAAAACCCAAACATTACACATGTGCATGCAAGAATGAGTAACTTAAAAATAAACAAATAAATTGGGGGGGGGGGGGGGGGGGGGGGGGGGGGGGGTTCAAAAACAATATGAAAAAAAATTTAATTCCAGGCAAAAAACATAAATACAGACTGAATACGTGTATTTCAACATGTGAAATCCAAGCAAAATATTTGCATGCATGAGCAAATGCAACCACTGACCGATTTCTTTGCTAGAACCAGAACCTGTGACATCAGAAAAAGAGAACAAAATCACTAATCCACTTCTTACACCAGTACAACGTTTATGCCACAATTATTGTTCCACAAAGTCATCAAGAACTAGACATCACCTTCCGCTGAAACACTGACAATAACATCATCTATGAAGACAACAATGATCATCGTATATTTTTTCTTCTTCAATTTTAACAGAACTCACAGGATTTTCCCTACAACCTGAAAATTATAAGTTCTAGGGATGATTGCGTATGTGTGTGTGTGTGTGTGTGCGCGTTTTGGGTGCGTGCGTGCATGCGTGCGTGCGTATGTGTGCATGCGTGCGTGCGTGTGTGCGCGTGTATGCATGTGTATATGCAAAAGAACACTGTGCTAAAAAAAAAATGTCTATATGTGATTGTGTTCATACAAAAATATTAGAGCCAGTCTGTGGTCATTTAAAGTGAACATCTAAGAAATAAAAATCTGGTCAATGTGAGTAACTAAGTATCATGACTGTGACCTTGATTTTTGTTATTTAATGACATGATTCTTTCGAAAGCTGTAATGAACAGGCGGTTCAGTTCTATTATCAGAACAACAGGGCTGATCAGCCTTTCACCAGTACCATGGCCACATTAAGGCAGATCCAATCATGGCTCCAGCCAGAAGACCTGTGCCGGCCCCGTATCCATAACGACGGCGACGGTAAGGGTAATCATCCACATACACCACCTGATTGCTTGGCCCAGGATTGATAATGGTTGTACTGCCATCAGGGGAGTGAATCACTGTCAACATATTAAAAGAAGAAAGCGCTCATGTCAAACAGGTATTTTAGTGACTGTCAATATCTTAAAGGGTGTTAAAATGGGAACTGAGTGGAAGCCTAGACTACTGCAGTGATGACAGACTAGGTGACTGGTTCGGAAATACAAACATATTTCAGACAGGTTTCTCTAATCAGTACTAGTTGTTCAAACCAGCATCTTCACTACAATATGTGCAACAACTTCTGGACTAATGCCAACATGCATTCCTCCCTAGTCCCCCCATCCCCCTCTCTAACACACACATATATGAGCGCATTTGCTTGCGCATGTGCACACACACACTCTCATACACAAGCATGCACACACACTTGTATATGCATACACATCCACACCCACGGCACACACACACATGTATATGTACGCGCACGCACGCACACACACACACACACACACACACACACACACATGCACCCACACGCACAGAGCATTCACATACAAGTGAATGCAGTGTAAGAGATGTTGGCAACTTGAAGTCCGATTGAATTAAAGTGGGTGTATGTGCGTGTGTTTGTTCATGTGTTTATGTGTCTAGTGTGTGTGAGTGTATGTGTGTGTGTGTTTGTTCATGTGTTTATGTGTCTAGTGTGTGTGAGTGTATGTGTGTGTGTGTTTGTTCATGTGTTTATGTGTCTAGTGTGTGTGGGTGATGTGTGTGTGTGTTTGTTCATGTGTTTATGTGTCTCTGTATAACTGTCGCGTGCGACCAAATTTCAAAGCAACACACGATACAAATTGATTTGATGTCATAACTTACACATGATGTGGACTTTGATGAAATAAATCAAAAGATTCCATACATCAAGGTCTGCCAATTTTATACTGCATGAAGAAACAAATTCAAAACAAATTTGAAAGATAATTGCTACAGCTGTCCAAAAAAATGTTGAAAATGAATCACAAGACAAAACATGATGCGTTTTGACCTCTTAGGTCTTCTCCAGGCAAGTGTATCTTTGCTTAACATGACGCGTTTTGACCTCTTAGGTCTTCTCCAGGCAAGTGTATCTTTGCTTAACATGACGCGTTTTGACCTCTTAGGTCTTCTCCAGGCAAGTGTATCTTTGCTTAACATGACGCGTTTTGACCTCTTAGGTCTTCTCCAGGCAAGTGTATCTTTGCTTAACATGACGCGTTTTGACCTCTTAGGTCTTCTCCAGGCAAGTGTATCTTTGCTTAACATGACGCGTTTTGACCTCTTAGGTCTTCTCCAGGCAAGTGTATCTTTGCTTAACATGACACGTTTTGACCTCTTAGGTCTTCTCCAGGCAAGTGTATCTTTGCTTAACATGACGCGTTTTGACCTCTTAGGTCTTCTCCAGGCAAGTGTATCTTTGCTTAACATGACGCGTTTTGACCTCTTAGGTCTTCTCCAGGCAAGTGTATCTTTGCTTAACATGACGCGTTTTGACCTCTTAGGTCTTCTCCAGGCAAGTGTATCTTTGCTTAACAGAAGCCACCAAATGGAGGAAAAGAGCAACTGAGCATTTGAAATTCTGAAAAAGTAAAGAAGAAACAATGAAAAACCAAGAGGACTGTGGATCAGCGTTTGGTTAGAATGAAAGGAGGCAGATGTGGCTCCCACATGGGCCGGAAATAAAGACGCTTGCATGAGGCGTCATTTTACCTGGCCATGACAAATTTGGCTGCACAAAACAAGCAACATGGCCATAACTTGCAAAATTTCAGAGAGTACTGTATAGGTCACCAAAATCTATTTTGATTACAAAAAAAGGCCTTGTTTATTTTACCATTCTGTTTGTTCATCATCGTTTGCTAGTGGCAGCTTTACCAAGCCTCTGCACGCCAGTGGATGAAAGGCTACTTCTATGTGATTTTCCTCTGTCATCTAGGTACGATCCATACATTTCACAACAGTCATTATTTGAATATAAATTCAATTCTTCAATTTCTTAAATGTTTGTTCTTTTGTTTCTGTTTTCTTAAAAACTGAAAGAATGTGGCCACTCTCAATGCAAGAAGTTTCTGTGGTGACACTGCCATGAGCACCACCATGGCCAAGGTCCTCTGTAGAAATCCGAACAGACGCCTTCAAAGCAACACACAATACAAATGATTTGATGTCATAACTCACACATAATGTGGACTTTAAAATAAATCAAAAGACTCCATGCATCAAGGTCTGCCTGTCAATACACCAGCTCACTTGCAACATCGCTACATCTAGTTCTTGGCATTTCTCATGAGCAGCTGATCAAAACAACAGTGCCATGTATTATTAATATAGCAGTTGTTGCCTATGTGCCAAATCACTTTTGGTTTGTGGAGGGCAACAATTAATCTAAAAAAAAAAGAATTAAAGCATGCAAGCTACTGTAAGAAAGTAAGAAAACCCATAAAACCGTCAAACAATTCATTTAGGACGTGTTAAGTAAATTTAATTCGCTGGTTAGCAAATGAATGAACCAAAGTCATGAGACGATGCCAAGTATCTGAGGGTTCTGAAGCATGTTAGAGGACACACACACACCACACACACACACACACACACACACACACACACACACACCACACACATTGTTGGCAGTAAATGGACTGAAGGAGGAATTCGCATGACTTTACATTGATACGAGGGCCACCCCATAAGTTCTCGGATGGGAAAAGATGGAAGTTCACTGGCATTTCTTACCTAGCCCATCTTTTCAAAATATCCTCCATCAGCGTGTATGTACTTTTCCATCCTTGTAAACCACGAATCCATCACCCCAGCCCACTCCGACTTAGGTATACCAGAAATCAAGCTCTCGGCAAACGCTCGGGCATCTTTATGGCTCTCAAACGGCTTTCCTTTCAGTTGTTTTTTTCAAACGAGGGAACAAAAAGAAGTCACAAGGGGCTAGGTCAGAGAATACGGAGGATGAGTGACGAGCTGCACGCTGTTCTCTTGCAAGAAGTCTAAAGTTGCAGCTGCCGTGTGGGCGCTGGCGTTGTCGAGGTGGAGGAGTAGGTGGCGGATACCGATCCGTGGTCGCCATGCAATCCAAGCCTCGAACACTTTTGACAGGCAGGTGTTGATGTACCATTCAGCGTTCACCGTCTTTCTTTCCAGAAGCGGTACAGTAGTCACATGGCCGGATCTTGCGAAGAAAACTGCAATCATTTGCTTTGTGCAGCTTCTTGATCTCTTAAATTTCACAGGTGGGGTTTCCCCTGGAAACAGCCAAACGGACGACTGCTGCTTTGTTTCGGAGTCATACTGGTAAACATAGGTTTCGTCACCTTGACGATATTGGAGACCCTATCTGATCTTCCTCCGTCAAATTTTTGCAGCATAAACTGGCACCATTCAACCCTAGCCCTCATCTGCTCCCCAGTCAGCTGGTGGGCAACCCAACGGGCGCAACGCTTCCGTACAGAGAGATTGTGCCGAAGAATGTGGTCTAAGCTTCCTGATGAAAGGTTTGGAGTATCCTTGGGTTCATCCTCCGTGATTCGAGGATTTTCTGTAATCATGGCCTTCACTGTGCTCACGTTCCCATCGGTAGTAGCTGAAACTGGACGTCCACAACGTCACGATCTTCCAACGACAATTGTAACAAACTGAAATTCTTTGAACCACCTATGGACTATGGATAATGATGGAGCCTTGTCACCAAAACAGTTTGTCAAACTTATAAAACTTTCCTTGAAAGACTTCCTTTGAAGATAGTCATAATAAATCATGGCACGAAAATCTCTCCAAGACAGGCTCTCTGCAACACCTTGAAAACCATCCCCCTTGCCATCCATTTTGCTGTCTAGAACAAATTTGGCTCCGATGATTTTTATCATTTTTTGTATCATAGCTATTATGACATCGCTTGTGATGATGATATAAAACTTGAAATTATGACGTCAGTGGTTTCTGCGCATCCGAGAACTTATGGGTGGCCCTCGTATTTGTGAAATCATTCAAATTTTTTTTTCCAATTCACTGTAGTTTTAGTTCCTTTTCTCCATGATAAGATAAAGCCGTCATTGTAGCATTGCATACCATTAGAAAGAGCATGGTCTCTTCTTTCAGTTTCTCTACTTGTTTGATGCATGCTTGTGATGCCTCCATTCTGAGTATTCTTAAACTCATACTGCTATGAATAGCACTTGTAACAGTATTCTGAGGATGCTACCCTTCTTGTGTTTGGCTCTCCTTCAACAGAGATCAAACTTCTTTTGGGATTTAACCAAGAGGACACTTTGGTTTCTGCTCAAGAAAAAAAAAGTATTAAAAAAACCCACCACCAACAAAAAAAAGGTAAAAATAAAAGATTCAGCTAGTGTGTCGGACCCTTGCTTTCATTACGTTCCCATAGTGCAAGAATTTAAAGTACCCATCAGTTCAGGGCAGTTACTCCCTTTGATTTCTCAGACGGCACTCTCCTCAGTCTGTCTGCGTTCTACCTGGACCATTAATGCTTATCCACAGTTTGTGCTGGTCTCTTCACTCTCTTTACAGGAATTGTCTCCCTTTCTCCTTAACATTATGACTTGATAACTACTCGGAGCAAGGTTTTCAGACGTTTTTCACTTGGCTGCACAATTTGCCTTTTCTACCCCTGCCAGTGTTCATTTCTTCGATTAATAAAAGGCAGACAAGAAACAAATCTGGATTTTCCATTGCTGTTAGATCGAGGCTCACTCATGAAATAACAAAATATTTCAGTTAACTTCAGCAGTCGGCAGCTTTGTCAATCTCACCCCCTTCTTTTGTTGCACTAAAAATTTTTAGGAGGAAAATAGGGCAACATGCTGAAAAATTCTACTCTTCCTGCTTTCCTGTAAAAAATACCAAATCAAACCCATTTTGAAGTAATTCCAAATAATCTTAAACATGCATGACTAACATCAGGTCATAGAGTTGTGTAACTGCTGAAATTTCTAAGTGCAAACCACTGTTAGTTCACAGTTTTTTTTTAATGCTAACTTTGGGTGAAAGGCTGACTGCTTATATTACTAAGAAGTCAGCAAATATTTCTATATGTATGAAAAAGACACACTAGAGATGCTTTGACATTTCTGACCTAATAATCGTTTTCAACAGCACTAGAATACAGCAGAATGTTGCAGCAAGGACCACAGCAAGCAAGACCACTAACAAAAGGAAGTAAAGTTCTACAGGCATTGTTGAAAAGACCTGCACAAAAAGTGCACTGTCTGCATACACCACCAACCCCTGCACACACATACACACGCACACACATCACGCACAGAGATGTCCACAGCACATCACAAAAGCACGCAATAACACAGAATGAAGTGATTCCCCACCCTGAGCCCCAGGAGCCGGACTGATGACCTGGCCTGGATAGCCCCCATAGCCGTAGTAGGGGTCGTAGGGTCCATACTCATAGCTGATGGGAACTCGCTGAATGTATCCTGCCACTGCTCCTCCGCCTACCCCTGGCATCGTCCGCGCTTCCTCCAGTGCATATTGCCATGCCCTTAGCAGATCAATCATCGACACTAAAACCACATGTGACAACGCTACATGTTAAAGACACACACAGCTATATACAGAAGTGTATAACCTCAAGACCCCCTTCTCACAATTACATTAAGAACAGTCCAGAGTCATATCCTGTGCCGTTACAGTTTTTACCAGGATTATGCTGGAGCATGTATACAGTCGTTTTGTGTTACATGCTGACCTCATCTGATGGCTCAAGGCAGCCTGAACTGTTGGTACTTCATGACAGTCCAATGAAATGTTAATGTTGTTTTAGGGTTTTGACATGGCAGGGAATCCCTATGCCTTACCAGTGACTTCTTGTTGCTATTTGAAGGCTGGAACCAATAGGGAATCCTACCACATCCATATGTTTGTTTGTTGTGGTTGTTGTTGTTGTACCCTGGCTAAAAGACTCCAGGGATAATCCAAACAGCCGAAGTACTTGAACGCTATGGTACAAATGCATCAGCTGGGATGAGAACATTACGTGTGTGACCGTTTTGATTACCCCGCCACATGGGCAGCCACACTCTGACTTTGGGGGATTTTGGAGACTGATAATGTTATCCTAGGAGCCTGTCACAACTGAAGACAATCCCCACGTAACTATGCAGAGCATAACAACATTTTGATGTAGCCTTGATGTTCTAGCCTACGTCAACTGCTTGACACAGCTTTAAGCCAAGGCGGCCACATCCATATGAAATGTTAATGCTTTGTTAGGATTTTAGCACTATTAAAGAAAAACTGCATGACGTCCAATGAAGTGATGGAGCTATTGTAAGATCCTGGCACAGGCAGGAATCCTGTGACAACACAATGAAATGGCAGCACTTTTGTGGAGCGTGACTGGAGGCAACCCCAAGACACTCCATTAATGGAAAGTGGTATTTTACATCTCTGAACTGGTAAGGAATTCCCCACAACAGTCTGCTGAAATGTCAGAGCTGTGTCAGGACTCTGGCTCTGCTGCCAAGAGAAGAAAACAACTGAAGTGATTCAGAATGAAACTGACTTCATCCACAATGCTGTGACAAGATGGTATTCTAGCATTCTAACCTTATCAAAAAGGATGAAAATGATGACACATTTCATGTAACATGTCAAACCATGTGTCACCAAGTCACAGTGCAACAGTGACATTCACTTCAACCACATGTAATAATCTGCCCCATTCGCTCACCCATTGTAATTAACTTGTCTGTTGCCTGTGTTGATAAGTCTAACGTTCCATGACCAAACTGGCTATTTTGGAAGAGTTATGCATTAAGACAGGACACTTTCAACAGGGCAGTGGCCTTTCAGGCTGCATCCATTTACACTATCCTCTAAACCATCTAGAATGATCGTATTTCTCTAGCTTGTGCTGAGTGTGACTGGCAGCACCATTCAATGACACTGACAGTGGTGTGTAAGTAGCATAACTGTGGATGATGTACTGGTCCAGCACTGCTAAATCAATAATGACTGCTCAGTATAGAATCAAGGTAAGAAACTGACTGTCATCAACCCATAGTTTAGGTGATCCAGGTGTAAGTGAGTTAACATGGATGTGCTGGTTCATTGCAGTGTAGGTAAGTGACCAGGGTATGGTCAGTTGCAAACATCACCAACAAACAGATACAGATACATTAAAGTGTGCCCACTAACTACATCTTTACACAAGATATATAATGTTGGCATTCTGACTTGAGGTTTATATGGGGGGAGAGGGGCGACATCTTGGCATCATTATATAGATACAAGCAAAATGGCTAACTCTGCTCACATTATAAAATTATTACACACCCATAACTCCAAACAAATGTGCTTACAACACCAAATCACCCAGCAGAAGTGCCAAAACAGAGACACAGAACTAACCTGTTGGCGTTTCTGCTAGGCAATTCAGTCATAATCAGCATTTGCTCAGAGTTATGGGCATTAATCATTTCATCATGGTAGCATGAGTTACCTTTCTTCGTTATTTACTGTACACTACACTGTCCTCATTCAAAATTTCCTTTGATCTAAATATATGAACAGGTTTCCGTTGAGAAACAGCAAAAACTGTTGAAAATTCAGGCTAGTCCTCAGGTAAGTCCTCGCCCCCCCCCCCCCCCCCCCCCCCCCCCCCCCCCCCCCCCCGAACATTCTTATAACTTGCTTTCAGAATGCAGCAGTCTGACACAAATCTTGAGCATGGAGAGTTAAATGTGCACCGTTCAGTCTAACCTTGACCAGCACCATTTGTTCTAAGCTTTTGTCAATCGTTTTCATTTCTATAACATCGTGCGTGCTGACCCATGACATCAGAGAATGAAATTGTTCTGCTTTTAACTGGGCAGATGCAGGTAACTGCCCACATCCCATGAATAACTACATGAGATTCCACAATGTCAGTCATATGCCAACATGCCCCAAACCCAACTGATGCCTAGTGTTCCTACAGCCACTTTTGTTTTCTTCCCTGGCAGACTCTCATTTTTATATTTTTCTGGCATCACACGAGTGGGAACTCTGCAAAGGGCATAATACGTAATGTGACACCAACAATGCAACATTAAAACGTAATACCAGGAACAAGAAAGATCACTGAATTATCTCCACATGCACCTTTCGTGTGAACACATGAAACTCCTTAACGCGAAGAGTGCCTATTAAGCCGTCAGCTGACGCCGAAGTAAAAAATGCTTTCCCAGAGCCTATGGCCATCCACTGACGTCATGCATTTTTCTTGAATTTTCATTCGTTACTATTTCTATTAACGGCTTAAATAGAGCGTGCGTATAAGCCTTATATGTCTGTAGTATTAAAATGATATGCAAATGAACCACACGTGAGGGAAAGCCCATTTATATCTCATCACTGACTGGATGACCAGCCAGCACTTCGTCTCGCTTGCAAAGATGGCGGTGCAACCTTTGACAAGCGAGCGACCAATCAACGATTTACACAGCTGAGCAGCTCTGCTAATCATTTTTGACAAAGACAATAATCTTTTATTCAACGACTTACTCGAGCATGAAGGTGAGATGATATAGTGATGGAATTGCCGACCATATTCGTCAGTTATTGAGTCGGGCTGTGTGACCTCAGTGTGTGTTCAGCCGACGCTTGTCAGCATCAAACGAGCTAGCCTAGTGTGTACTCTGCACTGCGTGCCAGTGGCCAGTGATGTGATAGTCAGCGCGAGAGGGGAGTGCGGCCTGCTTGCGGCGTGACACGGGGCAGAGGGAAAGGTTGGGGAAGAGGAGGGGTGAAAGAGAGGGTTGAAGTCCAACAAGGGGGCATGGTGGGGGGAGGGGGGCGTGGTCGTGGACTGACCTGTCTGCATAGAGTGTGAGCGTCTTGATAGACTTCTAAACTGTTTTACTTTCATTTACAGGTGTAGTGTGACAATACAAACTTTATTTTCAACCTTTTTGCTTTGTGTTCTTTTTTGGATGTGAAGCTGTAGTGGTAAATACATATGTTTTTGATCGTGCAAAAAAATCTATCCAAATCTAAATGCCTAAAATATTTTTTTATTATCAAAATTAAAACAAAAGAAGCCCAGATTCAAAATCTCAATTCAATTTCCTTCAAAAGTCATATATATTTCATTTTTATATATTTTGTAGTTTCTGAGCTAGAATTTTTTGTTAATTATTACCCCCAAATCATTAGATTTCCCTGGCACTGGGAAAGCCTTTGTTTGTAACATTTTAAGGCAGTGAACAGGTTAATCTAAATGCATTTAAAGACTGCCTAAAAAAAAGTCATTCAAAAAAAAGTCATTCAAATGTAGACCAAATAAAGACATAACAATTTCTTTGCACTGAAAACAGATATATACTGTTCAAAAAAAGAAACGCAAAATGCCAAGCTGCCGATTTGAAATACAATTTATTGAAGCTCAGTGTGACAACACGTTTAATGTGAAAATGACAAAAACAGGTCATCAGTAGGACAGAAGTCTCCCCTGTAATGCTGTGGTAAAGAACCAGGCCCAGACCCTCAGGGAAATCGCCAGGCCGCTTCCAAAGTCAGTAACGGGTGTGACCCTCTCTGGCTGCAATGGTAGCCTGGCATCTGCGGGGCAATGAAGCAATAATGTTCCTGATTGTCTGCTGTGGGATGGCCGCCCACTCGGCCTGCAATGCCCGGAACAGTTCATTTGGAGTCGCTGGGGCGTTGGCCCTCACTCTCAGGCGTCTGTCCAAAACGTCCCAAACGTGCTCAATAGGATTCAAATCCGGGGAAAGAGAGGGCCAGGCCAGGGTGTTGATGTTGTTGGCGGTAAAGAAGGCTGTGGTCAGGCGTGCAGCTGTGTGGGCCTGGCGTTGTCCTGCTGGAACACGGCCCTGGGAGTGGCCATTAGAGCAGGACGTGTGGCTGAACAATGACCTGGACGTACTGCTGGGCTGTCAGGTGACCTTCCACGCGCACCAGCTGGCTCCTGCCTGTGTTGCTGATGGCCCCCCATACCATGACATTGCCGCCACCATGCGGAGGTGCCTCGTCGACACAGTTCTGCTGGTTGCGTTCATTAACCCGGCGGTAAACCCTTCGCCTCCTGTCATGGCGCTGCAGCAGAAACTGTGACTCATCCGAGAACCAGACGTGTCGCCAATGGTTCCTCAGTGTCCAGTGTCTGTGTTGCGTAGCCCATTGCAGTCTGGTCTGTCGATGGCGCCCCGTCATTACGTTGCCACGTAGGGGCCTGTAAGCCCTCAGCCCAGCAGCATGCAGCCTGTTCCGGACAGTCTGGTCGGAGATGCGACGGACACCAGCGCATGCCTGGACAGTGGACGAGGCCGGCAGGAAGCGATTGCGGAGATGTCTGAGCCGTATAAAGCGGTCCTGGGCTGGCGTTGTGATATGAGGTCGGCCTGACCTCGGGGCATCAGCTGATGACCCTGTCCTCTGGAAGCGAGTCCAAAGTCGGCATATGGTACTGGGGGAGACATTCAAAGCATGGGCCACATCAGTTGCACTCTGACCAACTTGCAAACGACCCAGGGCGTTTTCTCTCTCTGCTGGGCTCAAACGTGGCATGCTGTTTTTTGGTACGGTGTGCCTGCCGGTTGCCAAAATGACCCGGCTTTTATACTGCACTATGACCATGGTGTGTGTGTGTTCACCACTGAGTTGGGCATGCTTTGCAGGCGAAACAACAGAAGCACAACCCAATGTTTGCACTGTCGCACCTGGCCCACAACACGCACGTGCACATAGTGACAACCTGAATCAATGTTATACTAGCACGTCGACGTTCAAGACATACATCAGGGGCGGTTTTTGGCGTGTTCTCAACTGTATGGTCCACCCCAGGTGGCAAAATTTCATTTTGCGTTTCTTTTTTGAACAGTATAAATCAAATCATAAACAGTCTGCACACAACTTCATATCCAGAGTGAATGGACCGTTTTCATATCGAGATCTAATATAGTACTGCACACGGCACAAAACGTCCTGCCTCACCGACATCAAACAGAAACACTGAACAAGACCCCACAAAAACCCTGTTCAGATCTATTTCACTGGATGTGATTCCCAGCTCCTTAAACTAGTAAAAGAAGTAAATATAAGTGTGATCTGATCTAAGATTTCATGGACAAAAGTTTTTCAAGCCATGTACATATGTGACACTGCACGCGAAAATCATGGATAAGGGTCAAAATTCAGAAAATGAGATTAAATTTAATCTAAAAGAAGAGATCATTCTGAACAAGACACAAAAAACAGATTTCAATTATCTTTATTACTTTCTGAGATACACGCGTTTGAGTCTCCAGGTGATCGGTGACCCCGTTTTGAGAAAAATTCATTTAAAGTTTGGTAAAATTCAAATAGTCCTAACTAATTTTCCAAGCATGAGACTGGTACTATAATATCAAGAATGACCCATAGAACTTAGTTAACTAACTCAATTCCACCAATTAATTGCTGTTTTGATTAAAATTTCATTTGAAAATGTTGGTTACTGGGCTTAATGATGGGCGACACGTTGCATTCAAACTTTCACCAAAAAAATTGTAAAAAAAAAAAAACTACAAGTCAGAATAAACTTCAAATTTTCAGCAAACATCTATGGGTACCCGTGCTTTAATCTGCATATGTTAGTTTTAAAAAAAAACATGTTATATCTGTGAGCCACCTCTGTGATGAGTCAGTTCAATGTTAATTTTGAGGATAGTTAAGTACATCACAAACCATCACAAACCATCACCATAATAGCACTGTCACCAAATGACACTTTCACAATAATCAATCACACACTTTCAACCTTGGGAAATTATTGTCTTTGTTTCAGAATCAGTCTTACACTGCCAGCACCCAACCCCCCCCCAAGCCTAGCGCACCCCCCCCCCCCTCCCCCACCCGCTGCAACAATCAATTACAGCAATGGCACAATCCCATTTGAAGCTGCACAAATGGCCTTTTGAATGGAGTGTTTTTTTGCACTGAAAGTCACATGTCTGTTTTTTTCTTTGACCCAAGTCCTCTTTTGATTTTTTTGGGTCTGCCTGGAGTCCTGGCAGGGGGTGGGGTGCAGTCTGGCTGGTGGATGGTTTTGATGGACAGGGGGAAGGAGGTGGAAACTGAGATGGGGTAACCTTTCCTGATGTTTTGAGACTGAGAGTTGTGGGCACACCAGATCTCTCTTATCTGGGTTCACAAACTCCCCGATCTCATTGAACAAGTACTCCTGCCTTGGTTCACTGAGACCAGTTGGGTTAATGATGGGTGGGAGGGCATCAGGTAGGGTAGTGGGCTGTTTCAGGGGTTCAAAAACTTGAACTGGTCCATCTGCAGACTCCTTGCAGCACACACAAGGCTTTCCATCCTCAGTCATTTTTAACTGAAAGTGATGGTACTTTTTCAGTCCACCAACTTCCTAAACCCCTGGTCCAGATACCTAGTCCAGTCACGGGTATGGACCACAGCGTTCCCTTCTTGGTCACCACACAACTGTGGTATGAGGATACCAGAAGATGATGCTGCTGTTACCACAGCTGTGATGTCATCCAGACAGTCCACACGAGTCCGGCGAAAGTTTCTCTTGAACAGCCCAAAACAGGCATCAGGACCAAATTTGGTGTGACCTGCCAAGAGAAACGACAACGTGATGACCTTGTGACGGCCGGTCATGACCCGCCACATCAAGTACTGCAACATTGCATTGTTTTTGTTTTGACCCGGGACAGTTATCTGCATGGAGAGACACGTTTCTTCTTTCAGTCCATAATTTTCAAGAAAGAAATCCACGAGAGAAATCACAGTGTTTGCCCCCTTCCCCGTCTCCCCTGCCTCATCAAGCAGAAACACAACCATCTGTGGAATGGCCTCTGCCATGACGCCAAAAAACCACATTTTCTGGGTGTTTTAAAGTACACTGGCCCCGGCTGCAGAGGGTCTGAAGGATAGTGGATTTGTTGAGCAAAGTCAAAGCTGTAGTGGGCCATGATGTTCCTTGAGCAAGCTGCTGTGTTGTTTCCTGGTGTTTCCAGCTGTTCCAGTCCTGCAGTTCTCAGCTCTTCCTGCAACAATGCAATTTGTATAGTTTTCTTTTCACATTTTGTGTTGTTTGTAAATATCTGATGTGTGTGTGTTTTGTGTGTGTGTGTGTGTGTGTGTGTGTGTGTGTGTGTGTGTGTGTGTTGTGTGTGTGTGTCTGTGTGTGTGTGCTGTCATTTATGCATATAAACGTACGTGTGTGTGTGCTGTCATTTAAGCATGTAAATGTGTGTGTGTGTGTGTGTGTGTGTGTGTGTGTGTGTGTGTGTGTGTGTGTGCGATTTTATATTAATGTGCATCTATGTTCTTCCAACAGATCCACGTCACATGTGTGTGTGTGTGTGGGGGGGGGGGGGGGGGGGGGGGGGGGGGGGGGGGAATCTGACAATAAACTGGTTTCATTGTGTGTATGCATGTGTGCATGCATGGTGACTTGGTATGAGAAGTTGAATGAGAATGAATACCACACACACACAGACACATACACACACACATGCACACACACACAGTACAACTTAACACATTCATTCATTCACACACACACACACACCACACACACACACACACACACACACACACACTCATTCATTCACACACACACACACACACACACACACACACACACACACAATTCACACACACACACACACACACACACACACACACACATTCATTCATTCACACACACACACACAACACACACATTCATTCGCACACACACACACACACACACACACACCACACACTGCATTTTTGTGTACAGCCCTCCTCCACCCCCCCCCCCCCTCTCACAAAACCACAAACAAAACCCTATTAATATTACCCATCTGTACATCATCTGTCATCTGAAATGCATTATACACTATTTCCTCCTTTTTAAAGAGATTTGTAGCACAGCATTCCAAACACCTTAAATTAAGTGCCACAATTATCTATAATCTGAGTGTGATGTTTTTCATACTTCCAATCTGGCCTTGGCTTGACCAGTGTTGCCTGTTACTAAAAATAGTATCAACAGCATCAGTGTATTTCACTTGGTTTTTTTAATCATACTCGACAACTTAAGCTATCATTCACGGAAATCAAGTAACATGTGTGATATCTTTCATCACAATAATTCCTGTTCGCCATACATGTACACAAACTTTAAAAAACAACAAACTTATGCCGAAGCGACAGCATTCGTGGAACAATGTAAACAGATCACTTACCAGATTCAGTGTGTTCGTGTTCAGCCCCATTTTCCACAGGCACAGGTTGATCATCTTCATCCTCACTGCTAAAATCTTCCACTTCAGATTCTCTATTGTCTCCAAAGTAGTCTGTCACTGCTTCAATCAGTTCTGGCGAGGTGAAATTCGCTGTTTCCGACAGCAGCCTTGAGATTGCTCGCTCGACAGCTTCGACGCCGCCATTGTTGTTCCGTGTTCGAAAAGCACGCTTCCAGTTACTCACTTTCGGCAATTACTGAGCTTCGATGAAAAGACTGAGAGCAATAAAATTTTAGACTTTAACAGTAGAAGTATGCTACTTTCCAAAATAATTCACATCAGAGAACAAATCTGTAGCAATGATGTATGCAGCTTCAGTTAAATTTGATCATGGATAAGTCGCTCTGACCACAGTGATCGCACATCAAATCAGAATTACTACGCATAAACACAAAGACAATAGTGTTGGAATGTGTAAAAGTAGGGCTTGTAGACAGTTTACAACCAGATTGTGGTGTTATTCCACTCTTTGCGACTCTGAGGTGAATGAAATCGTGTTGGAAAGTGGGGCAAACGAGTCCGCTTGTTTCCCACAGTTTCACATCATTTCCCGACAGGAAAATATTAAAATAAAATACTTTCACTTCGTATTTGTTAATAATACTTGAGAACTTAGCAGATAAAACGTCATACAATCTAAATATTAAAAAATGTCAACATCGATATTTTTAGCTCTAGTCACTTTAACCGCGCGCAGCACAAAACTACAGCTGGCGACTTATCCATGATTTCGCGTGCAGCGTCACATATGTTTAAAAAAAACAAAAAACACTATCATGTTCTTTTGCTTTTCTGACTCTGTGAGAAATTGATTTTCATGAGG
This sequence comes from Conus ventricosus, assembly GCA_018398815.1. NCBI lineage: Eukaryota > Metazoa > Mollusca > Gastropoda > Neogastropoda > Conidae > Conus > Conus ventricosus. Next base: position 63,230,949 of record CM031613.1, read on the forward strand.
TGACAGCCCTGGTATGGGCCCTCATGGCAGGCTAGGGTATGGGCCCTCACGGCAGGCTAAGGTATGGGCCCTCACGGCAGGCTAAGGCATAGGCAGCTAGAACTGAGCTGTACTGAATCAGTGTCACGAGGTATAGGCAGCTAGAACTGAACTGTACTGAATCAGTGTCACGAGGTATAGGCAGCTAGAACTGAGCTGTACTGAATCAGTGTCACGAGGTATAGGCAGCTAGAACTGAGCTGTACTGAATCAGTGTCATGAGGTACAGGCAGCTAGAACTGAGCAGTACTGAATCAGAGAGTCACGAGGTATACGCAGCTAGAACTGAGCTGTACTGAATCAGTGTCATGAGGTATAGGCAGCTAGAACTGAGCTGTACTGAATCAGTGTCATGAGGTACAGGCAGCTAGAACTGAGCAGTACTGAATCAGAGTCACGAGGTATAGGCAGTAGAACTGAGCTGTACTGAATCAGTGTCATGAGGTATAGGCAGCTAGAACTGAGCTGTAGTCAATCAGAGTGTCATGAGGTATAGGCAGCTAGAACTGAGCTGTAGTCAATCGAGTGTCACGAGGTATAGGCAGCTAGAACTGAGCAGTACTGAATCAAAGAGTCATGAGGTATAGGCAGCTAGAACTGAGCAGTACTGAATCAGTGTCACAAGGTATAGGCAGCTAGAACTGAGCTGTAGTCAATCAGAGTGTCACGAGGTATAGGCAGCTAGAACTGAGCTGTAGTCAATCAGTGTCACGAGGTATAGGCAGCTAGAACTGAGCAGTACTGAATCAGTGTGTTACGAGATATAGGCAGCTAGAACTGAACTGTACTGAATCAGAGTCACGAGGTATAGGCAGCTAGAACTGAGCTGTACTGAATCAGTGTGTCACGAGGTATAGGCAGCTAGAACTGAACTGTACTGAATCAGAGTCACGAGGTATAGGCAGCTAGAACTGAGCTGTACTGAATAAGAGAGTCACGAGGTATAGGCAGCTAGAACTGAACTGTATGAATCAGAGTCACGAGGTATAGGCAGCTAGAACTGAGCTGTAGTCAATCAGAGAGTCACGAGGTATAGGCAGCTAGAACTGAGCTGTACTGAATCAGAGAGTCACGAGGTATAGGCAGCTAGAACTGAGCTGTACTGAATCAGAGAGTCACGAGGTATAGGCAGCTAGAACTGAGCTGTACTGAATCAGAGAGTCATGAGGTATAGGCAGCTAGAACTGAGCTGTAGTCAATCAGAGAGTCACGAGGTATAGGCAGCTAGAACTGAGCTGTAGTCAGTCAGAGTGTCAGCTGACTCACTTCATGTCGTCCACAGACTCTGCGCACAGCACCATGCTGCCCCGTCCCTCATCACCAGTTCCAGCAAGCTGGCCTTGCCACTGCTGACTCCATCAGGGGGCTGCACCGACTGGATCTGTGTCAACACCACACACACACACACACACACACACCACACACACACACACACACACACACACACACTCTTACCACCTGCTACAACTAGCAGCAACAGTAGGGATATGCAACAAATAAAACTAACCTAACTGTAACATTACTGAAATGCAAATAATGACGCAAGTGCTGAGAATAATAAAGCAGCTGCAAATAGCATTTCTCTTCTTCTCTCATGTTAACCTGAGCTGGTAGTCAAGACATACAACATGAACATTCCGACCAATAACTCACCTCAGAATGGGTAACTCCCTCAACACATCACTTAATCTAATTCTTTAAGTTTAAATTTATCCTTTCCACTGTCAACTGACACTTTTTACTTTTTTTAATATTTGTTTTCTTTGTGTGTGTGTGTGTGTGTGTTTATTTTTATTTTTATTTTTTAAATTTTTTACAACAAATGGACAATGTTAGAGAAAGGTACCTTTTTCAGACACACACACACACACACACACACACACACACACACACACACACAGAGCCATATTCACTTTCCTTCTGATGCTGTCCCATTGTCAGCAATCCACAAAACACATGCACCACACATGCACACAGAACACACACCATGATGTAGTGTGTGTGTACTATATTAAAATGGCAAGTTACTGGTTTAAACCCTATCAGAGGCCTAGAAAGGAGCGTCAGGGATCAGACAACATGCTGGTCTCTTGAACATGGGCAATCCCTAATTCTGCATTTTACTGATTCAGTGCCCAGTATATCTGAGGTATGTGCAGCTTGGCTGCTGCTTATTGTGCTGCCATAGGCTATTCAGGTGTACAGGCTGTGGGGGGCCACATGAATTCAGGTTCACCATCTGCCTTTATAGCACTGTGTTTACAAGTAATTAGAAGTTCAAAAAAGATCTGCCATTAACAACTGGGCACTTAACAATTATGGCAAGTTTATTACACTTTGTGCAATGGATGTGCCCTCAAAAACTGTAACAGAAAACTGTACAGTTCTCTTGTTTAAATTTGAAAATGTTTTGATCCTGGTTTGTCCTAAACTAGTGCATCACTTCATGACACTGTAAATATCATTAATTACAAAAGATTTGGGTGAAAAAAGATTCCTTTGATACAAATGTTTTTTCCTGTTGGATATGTATTATTCAATAATTCTGCTTGCTGTAGAACTGGTTTTTTGCTTCTTGGTTCATGCTAGGGTGTGTCACTTGACAGTAGATTTGGTTCACATACAAGACAACAGACACCCAGAGCTCTCCCTACAAAATAAATCTGAAAAATACAGTGGCTGTTGTTGACATGTGCAACATAATGGGAAAAAAAAAAAGACTTTAATATTTTAACCAAAGGTAACTTTCATACACTAATTATAGTTGTGAGCGTGATGCTTCATTGTGTGTCGTTTTGTTGCATAGCAGAAAGTGTATACGCCCAGGTAACTCCTTTTTCAATAACATGCACAGAAACAATCACAAATTCCTAGTCTGTGAGATTTTCAGTTTAACTTTTCTAGCCAGATTCTATCCACAGTTGTTACATATATGGTAATATACTACTAGCTCATACAGGATTTAACCACACAGTCAGGTTTCATCCATGCAATGAATGCAAGTACTGCTAACATTTCTTGACCTTCACTGCAGATGTCTGTATTTCTCCAGCTTGGCTGATGCTGGAATGCATTTTTTGAAAACAAAAATAAAAGCATCTTGTCAGGAATCATTAAGGCAATGGATGCTAGACATTGGGCAGATTGCTCTTGAAAAAGGACCAAAATGTTTTTAAATGAAGCAGCACTTCGTCTGACCATTTTTCTATCCATCTAGCACAGTAGTCAAAAATTTATGATCACAGAATAATATTGTATGGCCAATTCCCATCAAAGTCTCCAGAGTTAGCAAGTTCATGGGAATGGTCACTGGATGACAAGGTATAGCCAGTTCCTGTGGGAGTCTTCAGAGCTAGCAAAGTTGAAGGGAACAGTCACTGAGCGATACAGTAGCGGCCACTGTGCCATTATCATCCACAGGAAGCTTCCAGAATTGTGTCCTGGAATGCTGAATAGCACAGATATAGCTGAACGTAACCAGAGCAGGTCTCCCCTGATGGATGATATGATGATATCAGATACTGAGAGCTCCCTTTGAAGTGCTAGAGGGGGCCGGAATAGCTCAGCGGTAGAGCGCCGGACTCGTAATCTTGGGGTTGCAGGTTCGAATTTCCGCCGGGCCGTTTCGGTACAGGGGAATTTTCCCTCGGAGTTAACATTGGTTCTGACTCCATTTTCCATACAGTCCTTCGAATGAGGCTAAACCGAGGTTCCGTGTGTGAACGCACGCATAACATTCTTGCACACACATAAAATCCCATCACCAACTTTCGGAAGAGAAGGCCAGTTTGGCCGTTGGTATGGAGGACACGTTACACATAGCATGCACCTTCCCGAAGATGGAGTATGGCTGCCTTAATGGTGGGATAAAAAACGGTCATACAGACAAAACTCCACTCCCTTTGTTGGGTAGATGGGATTAATCCTTGCCTGTCTCTACAAGGAGTGTCCGGAGGAGTGTCAGCCTGCGTACGCAGCAAAAAAAAAAAAAAAAAAAAAAAAAAATTCTGGCGCTGGGAGACCAACAGAAAGAGCCTGAACGTGACTGCGTGTGCCAAAGCCAGAACACACAGAATGGGAGTCAAGCCACTGGCAGGATAGGGAAGAAGAGACTGGTGCAGAAAAGAAAGTGCTTATGACTCATGCATATTCAGAACAGCTCTCACCTCTGGGCTCGTCTTGATGTGAGCACAGCATGAGCGCAGAATGAAGACCTCCTCAGCACGGGGGCTGTTATCAGACTCAAAGTAACGCAGCGCTCCGTCCCGATACAGCACAAACCAATTCTTCTTCCATCGGTGCAGCACTGTGCCTGCAAGACAACACACAATCATTTATAGCACTGTTCGTAAAACAGAAGAATCTGGACATGATCTAAGGCTTTCTGGCACCACATGATCAGTCGCACACCTTCCTTCTTTTTTGTTCCATGACTATTTTTTCATGTACCCCCTCAACTGCTGAACCTTACAAACAGCAGACCTGCCTGTGAGTAACATGCTGTGATGCTGCTCCCTCTTGGTCAATGTACAGTCCCATGTAAAGCAGCATAAGCAGACAGCGGACCTTGGAAAGCTGGTCTGTCTGCTACAGCGCATCCCAAGGATGGCAGAGAGCCTCCTGGCAAGCATAATCCTCAGGAGTGGCAATGGGGCTAACAGTAACAGTCCCAAGGACAAATCTACTGTCTCTTGTATTATTTCACCGTGAGAGCTGATACCCCTATCACTAAAAAGACTTCTCCATTCCTCATGAAAGCTGGTACTCAAGTGTCCACACATGGCAGGCACCCCAGCTACCAAGAGCTCAATAATCAATAGTCAATAACCTGTATGGCAGCCATCTGAATAAATGCAGGCAGCCCCTGTTTTTTTCTGGGTGTGTAACAGAGTCTTTGTCTTTGACATATCTACTTGTATTCATTATATCCACCTAGTCTACATCCGCATCTACATATGTTCTGATACCTGATGCTCATTCAGGCCTTGATACTGGCATGGGTGTGAGAGAAATGTTTGTAATACTGAAAGTTTGCGGCTTGGGTCCAGGGGGCCGCATATGGCTCCTGGTGGGGTGCGGGGGCAAAGCCCCAGAGGCTGATGAAAACTTGACATTTAAAGGCAGTTTACTCCGTTCTCCTTTGACCGCCAAAATGCCAATATGGAAATCTGTATAATACAGAACTACTACCACCCACGCACTGCAGACCTCCCAGAATGGAAGAGTCACCCAGAGATCATCAGCAGGAGTGGCATGAGACCAGACATAGTAGTTCACTCTAAGTCAACCAAGCAGCTGATCATGATCGAGCTCACGGTGCCATATGAGAACAGAATGGAGGCAGCTCCAAATCTACAAGACTGAAAAGTATGCTGATCTGGCAAACAGCCTGGGAGAGAAGGCTATCAGGTCAAAGTCCTCACTGCAGAAATTGGAGCTAGGGGATTTGTAGGAACGTCTGCATACAGCCTCATGAAACAGCTCTCAGTTGCAGGGAAGGAAAAAACCAGAGCCTGAAAGCAATGGCAGAAGTGGCAGAGAGGTGTTCAAGCTGGATCTGGTCAAGGAGGAACAAAGTGAACTTCATAAGGCTTAATTTCCCTACAAATATCAGGTGTCCCTGTGGCTCAGTGGTTTAAAGAGCGAGTCATTAAGTAGAAAATGAGCATGTCCAGAGGGTCATGGGTTCGAATCCCAGCCATGGCTCGTCCCAAGATGGGGGAAAAAAAAAGGGGGCAGCAGAGGGACATCCGGAGTCATGAACCGGGTGTGGCCCAACCCCCTAGAGTGTCAGGAGATAAGGGCCGAAACACTTGCTTGAAGGGGGCTTCTCTTCTGAGGACTCTCTGCTGCCACGCTCTCCAGGAGTTTCTTTCTACAGAACTACTACCACCCACGTACTAGTGACAGGGTCTAAACCAGCAACTTCTCAGTTGTAAACACACACAGACAACCACCACATCATGGTGTTTTTTGTGTGCACACAAGTATGTGTGAGTGTGTTGCCTGGGGGGGGGGGGGGGGGGGGGGGGGGGGAGGGCTGCTGACTATGGGACAACTGTAAAAGGACAGTAAACATGGCAGGAGTACATGAAGTGTGTGTGTGTATGTCTGTGTTTGGTCTGTGTGTATGCATGTGTGTGTGTATGCATGTTTTGTGTGTGTGTACGCATGTGTGTGTGTGTGTGTGTGTGTGTGTGTGTGTGTGGTGTGTGTGTGTGTGTGTGTTTGTGTGTCACTGTGTGTGTGTGTGTGTGTGTGTGTGTGTGTGTGTGTGTGTGTGTGTGTGTGGTATGTGTGTGTGTGTGTGTGTGTGTGTGTGTTTCAGTATCTATTTTGAGAGTTGACTTCAATGAGGTCACAGCTCTGATTACAGTTCGCTGGATTTCTTATTTAGCTGTTGCTGAAGCAGTGATATTAACACACTGATTCAGTGTTATCGAAGTCTGGATACTTAGTTATATTGCTTTTATTCCAATCAAGATCTTTAACACAGGCATGCAATTTTAATGTTGTGGCCAATGTAAAAATAGAGCAAAGCCTCACTGAGAAAGGCTATATTATTTCCACACACACACACACTAAAACAAAACTAAAATTCAACAAAAACTTTCAAAATATTCAGTACAAAGTGGAAGGCTCTGGAAGAGTGGACCAGAGAAGGGACAGGAGGGGATGGGAGTAGGGTTAAGGGTGGTGGTAGAGCAGGAGTTTTTCCCCCACCTTCTGCTTTAAAAACAAGAGCTGAAATTACGCTGCTTTCAGATTTAAATCCAAAAACGATCTGTAATTCGTTTGTCCACGTTTTTTTTGCGGTTCGCTAATATTCATTTCTGCATGCAGTCGTCTCACTTTGCAATTAAATCCAATGTTGATCAGAGATGAATGCATATTATTTTCTGTTTATCTACACTTTTTTTTTATATATGAAGACACAATTGAAGAAAATAGTAATTAAGTACTGGTAACATATTTCCTTGGTAATTAAAAGTATTATTTCAAAAGGAAGTTGATGGTTGGCACTACGTCACTGAACTCACTCTGTCTATGCAGCCAGCCAGCCTTGGCAATCTCCAGTCCAGCACTCATGATGACTGCTCTCAACAGGGACTGAAAGACCTGAGGTGTGGATTGAACTGTGTCCTCTGTGTGCTGAAAACAACAGATATAGATCTGTTTTTTTAGTCATGCATCATAGCCATCACAGATTTCTAAAATACCAAATTTCTAAAAACAAACAAATTAATAAATACGATAAAATTAAATAAAGATAAAAATGAGAAACTGCCGCATCACTCATTTTCATCTTTCAAATATAAATCAGTTTTTATTCTGACAGTACACTGTTAGCTCTGACACTTCTTTAAAGTTAAGCCTACACCCTAACGTCTCCTACACACCACACACACACACAAACACACACACACACATGTGCATACACATTTGCACATGCCACACACACACACACACACACACACACTTCTCTATCCATTGACTATCCTAGCTGTCTAAGCTTAAAAACTGTGTGTTTTTAGTGACTAAGGTCTGTCATTTTGTTAGGTGTGAATGCCAGCAGTGATGACCAGGTCAGGGAGTTGCCCAAGAAGCTGTCAGAATTACTGAGGGATGGAGATCTATTTCCCTCTTCCCCTATCAGCGCCTGAATTTTCTTTTCATTTTAAATAGTGATGGACATCCAACATCTCAAACAATGAGTCACAGTCATGTAAGTCTGTCACGATTCTTGCCTAGCTCTCTGTGGAACCAATTACAAGTACTAAATCTGCCTGAGTCTGTCATTCTATCAGTCTTCAATCTCACTGTCTAGAAGTAGTAGTTACTGTGTTGCAGATCAGCAATGCAGTTGTAGCTGTCTACATCTGTCCTGTGGCAGTAGGTAAGTCTAGCTGGTCTCCTATGAACTGGAGGCTTAACTACTTCAGTACTTGTCTGTCACTGGCACACTCAGCACATTACTCATGAACCAACACCTGTCCTGTATGAGCCTGGGAGTCACATACTGCAGGTGTTAGTCTGCTTGTTCGCCTGGCTGTTAATGAACACTTCTCAAGTGAGGCATACTTCTGCCAAACTTGAATGATTGCCTGTACACATAGCAACTATGCGTCACTACACTCCCCCCAACTTAAAATGAGGTGACTGCAGGCAGAAATCTAAAACAAACTTTAAAAAGTATATAAACAATTTTTAAAAGTTGTTTATGATAAAAGCTTTTCATCCAGGGGGTGCAATGAGGTAAGGAGCCTTCACCTTGCTTGGAGTTCAGGTCCGCAATAGGAAGTTTCGACAAGGATTTTACAGTCAGACACCCTGCTTTCTGGGGAAACCCCCTTGGAATGCATGGACAATGGGCTAAACCTTTGGAGAAAAATATTCAAGGTGGTGGAAGAGGAACCAGTAACAACTCTTCAGTTGGCCTTAACGGTGAGGCAGAAGCTATTTCTTATCCCCTCATATTCCATCACACTCAGTGTCCTTAGGGGTGATGGGGAAACCTCAACCTCATCACACCTAGCCTTTCGAAATGAGATGGAAACAGACTACCTGTCCTCCTCAGCCTCCATAAGGGTCAAAATGTCTATGCCTTGCTCCTCAACCAATGTGGTTCATCCCTAGTGGAGAATACTCAAAGTGACATTCCAAATGAGGGTTTGTCAGCAAAAAAAACATCGAGGTATGCATCCCCCTCCAAATTCCTGACAGCGGGGTCTGGTTTTTCCCCTGAGTGGCCTGTCTGCAGGGTGACTGGGGTAAAAATTTTCTGTGGTTACTTAATCTCCCCCACCCCCTCCCTCAGTGACAGACTTGGAACACTTTAGCAACCAACTTCACCCAACGTTTTGCTTTGAGGTCCCCTTGTTGCATGGCAACAGCTACCACCAACCAGAGCAAGCATTTCTCCCGCACACTCACAGTTCAGGAAATCTGGGTCGCAAGCAGAAGGCTCACAGGATTCAATGTCCACTGGAGTTGGATAATTCTGCTGCCAGCATTTCTATTTCTCTGGGCTTACATGGGCCACCAACACTAGTACTCCCTTTTCCAGTGAATGACTGCCAACATTGAATTCGATTGAAATTTCTCTGAAAACTGGCTCTCACTGACAAAAAAAAAAGCCTCGCCTTTCCTCTTCTGGCAGTCAGTTGATGCCTGCTATCCCCTTATTGGAGTGGAGCTTACTTTTATTAAAACTCCACCAATTTATCCAGTTTCCATGAGGTTCCAATAGCCATTTTGCTTTTAGTGCCTGCTTCCACTTCACAACAAAAACTTCTGATGTAGCTGGCAGCTTTTCCCACCAAAGACACAGGCAGGTGGTGAATGAAGGCATAAATCTTTGGATAAGGGTTCATTTAGTTCCACACGCCGAGAAACCAAACACTTCCTGCTCTTTTTAACTCTTTAAGTGCGTCACAACAGATCCTAACAGTAAATTATTTTCATCACTTTGGCCGTTTCTTCTATCACTTTTGTTAGCTTTGTGTAATTTTAGTTCCTTACAATACTGAAAACAATATAATTGTGTTATTTCTTGCATAAAAATTTGAGACAAAGCTTCAGTTTGAGACGATTACCCCTGATCCACTATCTTTGAAACCCACATGATCAAAAGTTTTCTTCTGCTTATGATAATCTGACACTGCTAACTTTCACCATTGAAGAGGTTATTGACGGTGAACAGTGTGCGTGCGAAACGACTGAAGTTACACATAAGGGAAAGAGGTACTATCAAAATGAAAAGAATGATGGAGCAACCGCAAGAACTACGCTGTTGACCTACTCGTTTTTGAGTGAACCAGTATTTTAGGAAGAAGAAAAAACCAAGATCCCAAAAATCGGAATGCTTACGCAAAATAGTTACATGCGGTTTAAAATTTCCCCACGGTAAAGTAAACGAAGGTTGACTAGCAACTGGCCACAGATCGAAACTAAAATTTCTGTCCATTCATGTCATATCTAATCATAAGCATCCGAATTATATTAGTCGTAAACGAAAGACTTCAACTTACAGTGGATGGACTACTGCTGTATCAATTTGTTTACTTCCCCGAGTGTGCTTTTGCGCAGCGCCCAAACGCATCACAATCATGTGATTTCTCGATCAGTTTGGTAAATCCCCTGTGTCAAAGATAACTTTAAACCTTGTCAAGGAGAAACACAAACTTAAACGCAGGCTGGTTTCGTTTCAGTTTAATAAATGTGTCGCTGCGCGTGAACAACAAATAATTACACGCTATATCAAATTTGCTTAATTACGAGACCACAGTACTCAGGACTTACAGCTGAGGGGTAAATAAACTAATAATGGGATGAAAGTGTCAGGAACGACCTGCGCATTGAATTCAAAGCGCTGGTCAGACCTTCACTTGGGTGCCTTTGTTATTGTCTGCGCTACTACCATAGTTTTTTTTTTTTTTTGGGGGGGGGGGGGGGGGGGGGGGGGGGCTAAAAAGGGGAGAGAGAGAGAGGGGAGTGTGCGTGTGTGTGTGTGTGTTTTGTGTGTGTGTGGTGGTGCGTGGTGTGTGCGGTCTTCTTCTTCTTCTTCTAAAATACTGGTTCACTCAAAAACGAGTAGGTCACGGCATAATAATCAGCTTGTTGATTGGGGCCGTCAATTGGATGATGATGATGATGTCACCAGCGCGCATGTTAAAAAGTAAAATAAATAACATAAAAACAGTGCGATCAGACTGTTGGCCCCTGGAGCAAATTTGGCACAAGGGGTTCGCATTCGATATTCAAGAAGTTAAAAGCAATGGCCAAATTCAGGCCCAGGTAATAGTAAAATATCTGGGGAAGTAAAAATAGAAAATGTCAATATGCAGATCTCAAAACTGTCGAATCAATTTGTTTTTTAAAATGAGATTGCATTTGTGGCAATCTTGATGGCACCCGGCAGTGAGTTCCACAGCCGTACAGAACTGGGATAAAAAGAATGTAAGTGGCTGTCAATATTTGATGCAGGTATGGTATAACATTGACCGCCACTCCTGGTGCTACTTTTATTCAATACTAGTTGTTCCATTGGATATCAATTACTTTAGCTCTGCCTTTGAAGAAGATGTTAAGTTTGATTAAAAGCTCTTCTCTCTTCTAAGGGTTTCCATTCTAATTTCCTCATGTTCTTCCTAGTATTCCCTTTTCTCTGATGTGGTTCCCTGTTTACGAACCGTGCTGCTCTCTTCTGAATCTTTTCGAGGTTATCAATGTCCTTTAGATGGTTAAGGATCCCAAATGAGCAACCATATTCCAGTACTGGTTTAACCAGTGTTTTGTAGCAGTCGTCTTTACCTTTTGGGGGCAGTCATTGATATTCCTGTTATAAGAAAGCTAAGATTGTTATTTGCTTTCTTACATACTAAATTGTAATGTTCTTTCCATTTGAGACGACTATCTATAATCACGCCTAAATATTTTGCAGCATTAGTTTCTTTAAGAATAGTATTATGGATAGAATAATCTGATCTAATTGGTGAGCGTTTGTTACATATACGCAACACTTGGCACTTTTGGGGATGAAATTCCATTTTCCAAGTTCTTTCCCACTCTTGTAAAGCGTTTAGATCTTCTTGTAGAATGCGTGTATCATTCTTGCTTCTGATTGTTCTATATACTAAGCTGTCATCTGCAAAAAGCCTTATGTAGTTCCAGGAGAGATATTTCTACTTATGTCATTTATATAAATTAAGGAAAAACAAGGGCCCCAGAACAGTTCCCTGTGGTACACCTGACAAGACTGGTTTACAATGGGATGACGACCCTTCCACAACAACTTTCTGCGTTCTCCCAACGAGGAATGATCTAGCCCATTTTAGCAAAGAACCGCCAATGCCAGTGTGTTCTAATTTAAGCAGCAGGCCCTCATGGTCAACCTTATCAAAGGCTTTAGAAAAGTCTAATAAAATTGCATCTATTTGCTGTCTGTTGTTAAGACAGTTATTAAAATCATTGACAGTTGTTATAAGTTGAGTCTCACAACTCCTTCGCTGTCTAAAAACCATGCTGGGTGTTATTTAAGAAGTCATATTTGTCAAGATGGTCCATTATGCTACTATATATTATGTGTTCAAGTAGTTTAGCTGATATGGATGTAAGAGATACAGGTCTATAGTTCTCTGCTTTTGTTTTGTCACCCTTTTTGAATAAGGGAACAATGCTCGCATCTCTGCCACGCATCAGGTATTACTCCCTGGTCCAGTGAAGCTTGGTAAAGTAGTTGGTATACCTCACTCAATTCATTGGCACATAATTTTAAGAGCTTGCCAGGAACGCCATCGGGACCAGTAGCTTGTTTTCATTGATGTTGGTCAGTAACTTAATACTCCTGCTTTGTTTACTTTGATGTTTTGCATTTCAGGGAGTTTATCATCATCCTTTAGTCTAACGTTATTAAAGGTTTGGGATTTGAGAAAACTGAACAAAACTGCTTGTTTAGTAAGTTTGCTTTCCCTTCAGGGTCCTGTATTAGTGTGTGTGTGTGTGTGTGTGTGTGTGTGTGGTGTGTGTGTGGTGTGTGTGTGTGTGTGTGTGTGTGTGTGTGTGTGTGTGTGTGTGTGTGTGTTGTCAGTACAACCTTGAGTTAATCTGACAATAAATTGTTTCAGTCAGTCAGTCAGTGTGTGTTGGTGTGTGTGTGTGTGTGTGTGTGTGTGTGTGTGTGTGTGTGTGTGTGTGTGTGTACACGCTGTGCGTGCGCTGTGCAGATTTGTGTGTGTGTGTGTGTGTGTGTGTGTGTGTGTGTGTGTGTGTGTGTGTGTGTGTGTGTGTGTGTGTGTGTGTGTGTGTGTGTGTGTGTGTGTGTGTGTGTGTGTGAACTGTGGGCTCATTTGAGCATGAACGCATATGAATGCGCGTGATACAAGCTAACGAGCACATTATATGTGTATATGCCTTCAGTGTGTGGGCTACATAAGTGATGAGATGGACGACGGAAACAGACATATCACCACTCTTCTTCAATCAGACTTGACGAGGGCGTAGTCCATGGCTTTACGTGCTCAACGATCAGGCCAAATTCATTTGGTTCAGGGTACTGGCGTAAAATCACGTAGCTTTGGTCATCATATTGGCAAAGCCAAAAGTTAAATCGACATGTTATACAGTGAAGTTCAAGATAATAGCTCAGGCCTTGAGTTGCAGTCTTTGATTGTAGGCCTACTGGGCAAGGACCTGACCTGTCTGTGCAGAGTCTACAACAGCCGTGGGCCAGTTGACTGGAATTGGAGCGGTGATGGCGCTGTATTGTCCCGAGTCCAGGGTCAGCAAGTTTGCTGTAGATGCCCTTTTGATTTGTAGACTCATTTATTTTTGATCCCTTGAAGAAAAAGACAAAAACTTGTGTTCATCTTGTGCAGTGTTTGCCGTTCTTGCCACTCATCATTGATAGCCAGTAGAAATACGACAAAATGAGCTACTCCTTAACCAAATAACTACCAGGACGGAATGGACACTAACAGACCATCACTAAGCCTGATACGAACAAAACATTGACAGACCGTTGACTCTTGATGGTGACGGACACTGATCTGAAACATTAGGGTACTACGATAGACACCATACTAATGATGGACCCCACGCTAACAATCAGCTTCACAGACCACCACTTTGATATCACTGCTGCCATAACGATGGCATCGTCAGTCGAATGGACAGACTAACATACCTCATCATGCCCTATATGCACTGTT
>CM031613.1:63249796-63252296 GCA_018398815.1 Conus ventricosus
AAATCTGAATGGAAGGTACGGTGAACATGGTCACAGTGTGGGTAGATGTGAAATCTGAATGGAAGGTACGGTGAACATGGTCACAGTGTGGGTAGATGTGAAATCTGAATGGAAGGTACGGTGAACATGGTCACAGTGTGGGTAGATGTTGAAATCTGAATGGAAGGTACGGTGAACATGGTCACAGTGTGGGTAGATGTGAAATCTGAATGGAGGTACGGTGAACATGGTCACAGTGTGGGTAGATTGTGACATCTGAATGGAAGGTACGGTGAACATGGTCACAAATTTCCTAGCCGCAGCTCAGAGGGCTTTTGAAGCCCCAAACAGTTACTACAAACATGCCCAAGCAACACAATGTACCAGGGTACAAAGATCACTGCGTAACGCGTGTGATCCAGCTATCTATAAACATGTTAGGATCCTGTGCAGTGCTGGCTACGCTATAATGAACGGAAACTAGAGCTGCTGCTATCGATAAGTTGGATGGGGTTCTGTGAGAGTGGTGGGGACTACAACCAACTTTTCAATTGATAGGGCCGTATGCAGGTGGCTAAGCTATATATGCCATTTATCTACAAATGAAACCATTAATCCTGGAGGGCTGTACTCCACGCTTTCTTCAACATGCATTCAGACGTCGACCGGCCCGCGAGACACAGACACCTGTAGTCTTTATCAGGAAATTTACGCAAGGCTGTGACAAACGCATCCATTCATTTGATGAAACTCAACTGTGAAGTTCCACTTTCTGATGTCTCACAGCCAACAACACCTGACGTGACTACTTACCCCTTAAATGGATATCGAAAATCTAACCAGTGTTCCTTTCCCCCCCCCCCCCCCCCCCCCGCTCTCCCCCAACCCCCACCCTCCCCCCTTGTCTTCCCCCCTACCACATAACGTTTTTGTCTTTCTCCACAAGTATTTTAAAAACCTGACAGTACTTTTTGATTCTGAGGAAAAACAACAACAACAACAAATAAACGAACAGACTAGCAAAAACACCACTTTGTAAAGGTCATATTCACATGCAATGTCATATTTTCAGTAATATTCACATGCAATGTCATATTTTTCAGTACTATTCACATGCAATGTCATATTTTTCAGTAATATTCACATGCAATGTCATATTTTCAGTACTATTCACATGCAATGTCATATTTTTCAGTACTATTCACATGCAATGTCATATTTTTCAGTATATTCACATGCAATGTCATATTTTTCAGTAATATTCACATGCAATGTCATATTTTTCAGTACTATTCACATGCAATGTCATATTTTTCAGTACTATTCACATGCAATGTCATATTTTTCAGTAATATTCACATGCAATGTCATATTTTTCAGTAATATTCACATGCAATGTCATATTTTTCAGTACTATTCACATGCAATGTCATATTTTTCAGTAATATTCACATGCAATGTCATATTTTTCAGTAATATTCACATGCAATGTCATATTTTTCAGTAATATTCACATGCAATGTCATATTTTTTCAGTAGTATTCACATGCAATGTCATATCTTTCAGTAATATTCACATGCATGTCTAATTTTTCAGTAATATTCACATGCAATGTCATCTTCACATACAATGTCATATTCACATGCAATGTCATATTTTCCAGTAATATTCACATGCAATGTCATATTTTTCAGTAATATTCACATGCAATGTCTTATTTTTCAGCAATGTTCACATGCAGTGTCATATTTTTCAGTAATATTCACATGCAATGTCATATTTTTCAGTAATATTCACATGCAATGTCATATTTTTTAGTGATATTGACATACTAAATCATATTTCATTAATATTCACATACAATGTTATATTTATCAGTAATATTCACATACAATGGTATTTTTCAGTCATATTCACATGCAATGTCATATTCACATGCAATGTCATTTTTTTCAGTAGTATTCACAGGCAATGCCATATTCACATGCAATGTCCTATTTTTCAGTACTATTCACATGCAATGTCCTATTTTTCAGTAATATTCACATGCAATGTCATATTTTTCAGTGATATTGACATACTATATCATATTTTTCATTAATATTCACATACAATGTTATATTTATCAGTAATATTCACATACAATGGTATTTTTCCGTCATATTCACAAGCAATGTCCTATTTTTCAGTAGTATTCACATGCAATGTCCTATTTTTCAGTACTATTCACATGCAATGTCCTGTTCTTCAGTACTATTCACATGCAATGTCCTATTCTTCAGGGCTGGAACAGACTCCCACTGTCGCTGCTCTAGCGACAGCGTGCCTCTGTTCCCTGTGTTAGTGGAACAGGACTGTTTTCCCTCAGGTACATCAAAGTGTGGTGAACTCTTTCAGGCTGGACAAGGAATCGCTGTCTCGGACGGACGCGACCAACGGTTCCTGTGGTTCCAGCCCTCCCCAGTGGTCAATGCTGGAAGGAGGAGCGCTTCCACCAAACGAGGTCAGCTGCCTTGTTTA
>CM031613.1:63259796-63269796 GCA_018398815.1 Conus ventricosus
ACAAACAATAGAAACTTCTCTCCAGGAAAGTCTAAACGACGTGTCAGACTGGTGTCATTCAAGCTCAATGATCATACACCCAGCCAAAACCAAATCTATGATTATAGCTACCGCCAAAAACACCAATTGACTCCTCTTTGCCTAAAACTTCAGTTGAATGGCACTTCTATCGAGCAGATAGATGAGCATCTTGTTTTAGGGTTAATGATAGATAAAGAATTGAAATGGCAATCTCATCTCAATAACGTAAGCAAGGTAGTCTCAAAACATCTTTTCCTGTTATCACAATTAAAGCGCTACGTCAACAGTAATGTGCTTAAACTTTTCTTCAATGCACACATTAAGTCACGTATCAATTACGCTTTAACAGTGTTGGACGGAAGCAGTGACGTCCACAAACAAAAGGCTGAATTCTCTCCATAGACGTGCAGCAAAGCTACTTAATCCAGCTGTATCTCTAACAACAGACGAAAAACTAAAAGCGCTGAACATACTTCCCCTGAATAGGCAATTGGAATTCAACAAGGCATCATTTATGTTTACAATCTTGACAGATGGTATGCCATATTATATCAATGCCCTTTTCACAAGATCGAACAGCTATTCTGGCTCGGCGAAATTCCTTCTTCCCTACCCACGCATTGATCTATACAAAACAAGCCAACCCACTCTGGACCATATGTCTGGAACTCACTTCCACCGAATCTACAAAATATGAATACTTTAAAACTTTTCAAGGAACATTTGCATAAACATTTTATGTCTCAGTAATTTAATTATTCGATTACAATGATAAGCGCCCATTCGCAAAGTCTTCTGTAACCATACATTGAATAAATCGTCTAAACATAAAACCTGCTCCGTAAAAATCGCTCATCCCCACTCCCACTCTGTCTACCATCCCTTTTCTCCTCCCCCTGCCTACCATTCTCTCTTCCCCACCCTCCTCTGACCTCTCTCTCTGCACTTTTATTTGCTTGTTTGTAAGTTTCCTTCTGTTTTACCATCCCCCATCTCATTAGTACTTTTATGAATATTTTGCTTATCATTGTAGAATTAGATTACAATGTTGCTATGTTGAATTGTCAGTATGAATAATATGTGTTGAAATAATGTATGCATGACAAGGACAGATTGTAAGACTAGGCTTTGGCTTAAAATCTTCATCCTTGTGTATTAAAGATCACAATCAATCAATCAATCAATCACAATCAATCTCAATCACTCTCACTCTCTCTCTCTCTCTCTCCTCTCTCTCTCTCTCTCTGTGCGCGAGCGCTCGTATATGTTATGCCTGCGTGCGTGTGTGCATGCGTGCGCACGTGTGTGTGTGTGTGTGTGTGTGTGTGTGTGTGTGTGTGTGTGTGTGTGTGTGTGTGTGTGTGTGTGTGTGTGGTGCGTGTGTGCGTGCGTGTGTGCGTGTGTTTGTGTGTGTGCGTGTGTGTGCGTGCGTGTGTGTGTGATATGATGTGAAGTTTCCTCTCAATCGGGAACCAGATACAAGCCTGATGATTCCTTTCAGAGCGAACCATCACTCGCTTGTCCGCCAACATCGAATCACACAGCACTTAACTAGAGAAGGTTTCTTTCCACTTTTATGCGTATTGCGGTCTCATCTTTTGTGTCCTTTCAGAGGCAGTACTTTGAGGAACCTCTTTCCTTCACCACACACGCCACACACACACACACACACACACACACACACACACACACACACACACACACACACACACACACAGAGCCAAATTCCGGTTTGTCCTGTCACTCTTCCAGCTCCGGCACCCTGCAGGAAGCAGTCCCTATCAGGACAAAGTGAAGCGACCTTCAGGAAGAGACACAGCGCTGCTGCCAGGACACTTCTGCCGTGTTCAGTTAGGACACGTTATGATTCACCACTCACAGGACACCACCTCCTAGTGTGTTCAGTAAGAACACGTTATGATTCACCACTCACAGGACACCACCCACTATTGTGTTCAGTGGGGACACGTTATGATTCACCACTCACAGGACACCACCCACTATTGTGTTCAGTTAGGACACGTTATGATTCACCACTCACAGGACACCACCCCTAGTGTGTTCAGTAAGAACACGTTATGATTCACCACTCACAGGACACCACCCACTATTGTGTTCAGTGGGGACACGTTATGATTCACCACTCACAGGACACCGCCCACTATTGTGTTCAGTTAGGACACGTTACGATTCACCACTCACAGGACACCGCCCACTATTGTGTTCAGTTAGGACACGTTATGATTCACCACTCACAGGACA
The DNA here is from genome assembly GCA_018398815.1 of Conus ventricosus. Taxonomy (NCBI): domain Eukaryota; kingdom Metazoa; phylum Mollusca; class Gastropoda; order Neogastropoda; family Conidae; genus Conus; species Conus ventricosus. The sequence goes on from CM031613.1 coordinate 63,262,080, forward strand.
CCACCCACTATTGTGTTCAGTTAGGACACGTTATGATTCACCACTCACAGGACACCACCCACTATTGTGTTCAGTTAGGACACGTTATGATTCACCACTCACAGGACACCACCCACTATTGTGTTCAGTTAGGACACGTTATGATTCACCACTCACAGGACACCCCCACTATTGAGTTCAGTTAGGACACGTTATGATTCACCACTCACAGGACACCCCCACTATTGTGTTCAGTTAGGACACGTTATGATTCACCACTCACAGGACACCCCCACTATTGTGTTCAGTTAGGACACGTTATGATTCACCACTCACAGGACACCACCCACTATTGTGTTCAGTTAGGACACGTTATGATTCACCACTCACAGGACACCACCCACTATTGTGTTCAGTTAGGACACGTTATGATTCACCACTCACAGGACATCACCCACTATTGTTTCAGTGGGGACACGTTATGATTCACCACTCACAGGACACCACCCACTATTGTGTTCAGTGGGGACACGTTATGATTCACCACTCGCAGGACACCACCCACTATTGAGGAGATAATGGCGTGGTCCGGGAAGCTAGGGTGAGTGAACGCCCCTTTATTAAAGGCGATAGTCCATAGACAGTCCCTGTGAGCCTGCCCATACTGCCCGTTTTGACATGAACTAACCTCGCGCTGACAAGTTGAGAGGGAATCTGAAGTGAGCACGATGACAGCACAAAAGGACCTCGGAATTTAAGACACCCCCCTCCCCCTCCCGTTTTTCCCCCCTCTTCTTTCATATAAAGATCGACGAGAAAGAACGATGAATACGATGTTGTCCATTCTTGTCTGAGACGATGTTGCATACTCTCCCATATTCCTCCATCATACCTGTCCACTTTCCAAGTCAGCCAGACCCGGGAGTAGCAAACACTCCTAGCGTTGGTCAGAAAATGAGGACACCATTCCCATGAAGTGTGTGAAAGTGGTGACCGTGTCTGTCCCGCTTTCCCAAACCTTTGGCACAGTCAGCTCTGGGTGGGATCAAACTGATGCCGCAATTTCAACAAATTAAGGATTCAATGGTAACCCAAACTGTCCCACCTTTCCATTCCAACAAATCAAGGGCTTCAACGGAAACCCAAACCGCCCCACCTTTCCATTTCAACAAATCAAGGGCTTCAACGGAAGCCCAAACCGTCCCACCTTTCCATTCCAACAAATCAAGGGATTTAATGGAAACCCAAACCGTCCCACCTTTCCATTCCAACAATCAAGGGCTTCAACGGAAACCCAAACCGTCCCACCTTTCCATTCCAACAAATCAAGGGCTTCAACGGAAGCCCAAACCGTCCCACCTTTCCATTCCAACAAATCAAGGGATTTAATGGAAACCCAAACCGTCCCACCTTTCCATTCCAACAAATCAAGGGCTTCAACGGAAACCCAAACCGTCCCATCTTTCCATTCCAACAAATCAAGGGCTTCAACGGAAACCCAAACCGTCCCACCTTTCTTTCCATTCCAACAAATCAAGGGCTTTAATGGAAACCCAAACCGTCCCACCTTTCCATTTCAAATCAAGGGCTTCAACGGAAACCCAAACCGTCCCACCTTTCCATTCCAACAAATCAAGGGCTTTAATGGAAACCCAAACCGTCCCACCTTTCCATTCCAACAAATCAAGGGCTTCAACGGAAACCAAGACCGTCCCACCTTTCCATTCCAACAAATCAAGGGCTTTAATGGAAACCCAAACCGTCCCATCTTTCCATTCCAACAAATCAAGGGCTTCAACGGAAACCCAGACCGTCCCACCTTTCTTTCCATTCCAACAAAGCAAGGGCTTCAACGGAAACCCAAACCGTCCCACCTTTCCATTCCAACAATCAAGGGCTTTAATGGAAACCCAAACCGTCCCACCTTTCCATTCCAACAAATCAAGGGCTTCAACGGAAACACAAACCGTCCCACCATTCCATTTTTAGTAAACTGTGTTCCATAATACGATGTCAAGGCAGATCACTCAAACGCTGAAGTGGTCTACATAACAGCAATATTTGATTTAAAAACTCCTACTCGTTTACATATTCATACATACATGATGTGATGATGATGATGATTGTTACGGATGGTATGGGTGGTGTCTGCAGGTGTCTGACTGACTCACACAGAAATTATGGATGCATGCAAGACTTTTCTAATTCACATACACCACCCACTCACCCGAACATTGACAGCCAGGCAACAGAACAACACTTCTTTTTGCTTTATGCTGCCCGAGCCATCAGACAAACACATATAATATAAAGGCAAAATCATTAATAGATCGGCACGCCAACCACAAGGCGTACACACAAAATACATCTATATGTATCTATTCGTTGGCGCTGCTGGTTCCAACGACGACGAAGACGATGACGACGACGACGAAAACGAAGACGGCGAGACAATGGAGAAGACGAAGACGACGACCACAGCATCAAGTCAAGTCCGACACAGGACCTGAAGAACTTCAGAGCTGTGGCTAAAAAAAAAAAACCAAAAAAAACTCTCAACACACTCGCGGCGTCTCTGCCGGCGACGAGGTGACAGTCTCACACAGGAGCTGTGGCTCACACACACACAACGCAGCGACGGTCTCGCCAACAGGTCGCTGGTTCAAGCTCGGGAGCGGCGATCTGGCTTGGCAGCAGCGGCGTCTCCAGCCCAACTGGCTCAGCGGGTAGTCGGTCCCGGGCGCAGTGGCAGGTAGGGTGATTATCGGCACTCAGGCCGACCTCTCCACGCCGACACAGGACGGAGAACAGGGGCATAGGCTTCAGCTACGGCCCTGCCCCTCATAAAATGGCACCCCGTCCCCCTCCCCCCGGGAACGCTCACCTAGGGAAACTGATTAACCCCTTGATTATCATGGCAAATTTTCCCTTACAATCACGAACATTTTTAATTCATTACCACATCTTTTTCCACTACAACTTGAAAAAACATCGCTTTTTTCTTAACATTACAACTTTCCCCTTTTTCCGGAACTAACACTAAAACCTTCCCTTTCCCGGAATCTAACACACACATTTCCCTTTCCGAATCATAACCTACACAAAGGATTTTCATATAACCCTTCAAATTTATTTTTCCAAATGGGGAAAGGGATTTCCACCAGACCCCTTTCAAATAACCAAAAACAATTCTTTCACACAATTAATGATTACTTTCATTACAAAAATTAATATTACTTTTCATCAAACTATAAACGTACGACACAATTTTATTTCCTTTTTTGTAACAAAACCCAAAGAAGTTCATTTCATTTCATTATTCACCAGATTTTTAAAAGGTTTCTTTTAAAAAAGTTTATCTATTTCCATATATGCAAGGGAAATTTTTCCCCAAACACTTTTGTTTACCAACAACATATTGATACTATATAAAAGGTGGTTTTTCTTTTTCCCCTCTTCCCCCCCCTTTTAGAGACACCCGGGCCCCTCGTGAAGGCGCCGTCCTCGCAGCTCCCCCGGGTGCCGTACGCTTTTTCCCACTCGTCGGGGGGCCATACTTTCTCCGGGATGCTGATACCGTCAGATTAAGGATTGATCATTGTCTTTGGGTCCCTCACCACAAGGCACTCTCCACTTTCCAATCCCAAAAATTTTGTGCATTGGTGGACAGGCGTTGTGTCCAGTCCTCAGGGGAAGACTTGACCTGTTCCCTTCGCCCAGCAAAGGGTATGTGTCTTCGGGGTTTGTATTGGGATGCGGGGGGCGCCATTTTATCCACCTTGTTGGCCTTTGATTGTCCTAATTTCATCGTATACCCCGGGTTTTGGGCCGCTCTTCTGTGCCCCGCTTTTGCCAAATGTCGTTTTTTTCATTCCCTCTGATCACATGTGCGGTACCCATTTATCACCATTTTTTTCCCCCACTCTGGCACTCGGGCAAAAAGGGGCTGAAGTGAGAGGGTTCGTTCTTTCAGGGGGAGTTTTGAGGCTTGGCACGGAGGGGGCGCCAGAGAAACCACCATTTTGCCCTTTTTGTTCTTTTGGAGTTCTGAAAGAGTTGTGGCTGCCTCAAGGGGGGCTTCTCGCCAGCTGGGAAGTTGGTGGATATTTTTCCCTTTTGGGAAATTTGCAATTTCTTCTCTCCTCTTTGTTCGAGGAAGTTTCCCAGCTAAAACCCTCCGTTGCCTCTGGGGGGAGCCTCTTTTAAACATGGGTCCAGTTTTCCGGGGGGAACTGGTTGCAGTGTACCCAGGCCAGACCCCCTTTTGGGTGTCTGCTGATTCTCTCTTCTCCACCCGGAATGGTGACGACTGTTGGGAACCCCCCCTTTTTCCCAAAGATGGGGGGGTAAATTTTGGGGGAAAGGGCTTTTGTTTTTATTTCCATCAGACTGGGTTTGTCTTTAAAGGGCGTCTGACTGGGGGATAAGCTGCCTCTTTTTAAAAGGGCCTTGGGGTTTGCTCATTCTTTTGTTCTTTGGATGTTTTCAAGGCGTTTAAATTTTTCTGTTTGGGATAGATTTTGTGTCCCTTCTGCCCTCCAATATGTCCCCAGTGGCTCTTCCATCTTCAGGTTTGGGGTGGTCTTATGGCGCCAATTTATGACACCTGATTGATTCGTATCTTTTTTTGAAAGGTCGAGGTTAGACTTTGCAGCTGATCCCATGCTGACGCCCGTACTAAACTAAGATGGACTTCCCTGTAAATCTCTTCAGGATACTTTCGTCAGCCCCCCATCCCCCCCCCGCAATTTTTCCTCATATCGCCAGTCCAACTTGGCCTTGCTCAGATCGTGATTCTGTTTCCAAGTGACCTGCGGAAAAGGCACTCCCAAGGTGGTGTGGGTTCCTTGAAACCCTTGGGGTTGTTCATGTCAGCTTCGCCTTTGCTTCGCTGGTGGGCGGAAGCGGTGGGGTTGTTTGCTTGATTTACAAGAAACCTTCCTTGGGCCCGCGTGACTTTTTGAGCGCAGTCTGGGGGGCGACCTATGCTGTAGGGGACTCTTCAGAGCCCCAAAGCCCCAGTCATCTGCGTAGATCGCTCCCTCCCCCCTTTTTTGGCATTTTTCCTTACGATTCATCTATAAAGGGGGAACGCTTGGCGAAAGACTCCTCCTTGGGGTACCCCCTTTCTGCCCCCTTCTCTTGCTTTTCGGGCCCCTGAACTTGACTGGGGTTGGGGTTGTTAGGTACGGGCTGATCCGGGGACCCCCCCCAAACACACCACATCGCCGTAGTTTGAGAAAAAGTCCGTCCTTCCAACTTTGTCAACGCCTTTTTCCTGCAATCCAGACAGCAAGCGGGGTTTCTTTTTTCGGGAAAGCGTCCCAATGCTTGCGGGATGATTGATCTTTCCCCTTTTTTTTTATTGTTTGGGCGGAAGCCGCTTTTTCGGGGCTCAGCAGCGATGCTCCTCAAGGTCCCAGAAAGCCTTGGGTTTTTGAAATTCTCCCCCTTTTCCAAAGCAGCTTGTAAGGCTATGGTCGTAGCGTCGCCTTGACTTGTCCCTTTTCCCTTTTGGGAAAAGGGGGTCAGTCTGCTTCCCTCCAACACTGTGGGAAAAATCCTTCCCCCCCCCTTCCCGCTGAGATGGGATTTTTAGAAGGGCCCTGCTCTTTATCCCAAGATGCGAATCATTTTTTATTTTTGACCTCTGGTCCAGGTGACTTCTCGATTTGGGTCGCAACCCTTTCCCCCACCTTCTCTGTGAAAGCTTGATCGACTTCCTCTTGGGGGCCCTTCCCCTGAAGTTCACCTTGGGGCCCCTTTCAAGCAGCTCTATGTTTTAGGAGGGACTTCCTTGCGATTTGTCTAGACTCTATGAATGGTCTGCTGCTTTTTTTCCAGAGTAATTTCCTTTTCTTGTAATGTTAAGGGTGGATTGTTGTTTCATTAAATGTTTTTAGCCATTTCCACAGCTTGCTGCCATTCCGTTGAGATTTAGCTTTCAGTTTTCTCTCTTTCCACTTTTTTTGCAGCTTTTTGCGCAGGAAGCTTGTATCTGGCCCTTTCTTTTTCAAGGCCCATTATTCTCCTGATGGTGCTTTTTTTATCGTCCCCTTTCCGTAACGGGATCTTCAGATTTTATTCCCCCGTCCAGTAGGGCTTGTAGTCTTTTAAAGGCTCCTCTTGGAGGATTCTGTACAGCTTTCAAAACGGCCTTTTGAATCCGAACCCCCCTTTTTTGAGTCCCTTCGCCCTGAGTTTATTGCTTTGGAATACTTTGGGGGGCTAAAGAATCCAGTCCCCCTTTCTCTAAATTTCCAGTGGGGGAAAAAATTTTTTTTTGGGGCACTGTAATTGATTGATAGAGTTTTTTAAAAGGGGTTGTGGTCACTTCCTCCCAACTGGTTTAACTGCGGGGTCCTGACAAAGTCGTTGGGGGCGAACGCAATCTGGTGTTGAGTGGTCATCCAGTGTCAGGTAGAAGGGGGTTCATCTCTTTTTGGTTGATAAATGAAGATGGGTGTCAAACTCCCCAACCTCAATTCTTTGCCTCCTTCCTTCCCCCATACCCCATCTCCTGATGACTTTAAAAAACCCCACCACCACACGTTTTTGCTGGGATGTTCAGTATGTGAGGGGAAAAATCACATCTTGAGGGGAAAAGCTTGTAGATCCGTGTTGCTTCCTTTAAGGGCTATACAACCCCTTGGATCTCTGTGTTTTTGGTTTGACTTGATTCTTGTGCGGCGATGGGAAACCCACCAAGAAAGACCCCCCCTTTTTTTCTTTCCCCGGTCCAAAAGAGGGCTGTAACCCCACTTGAAACGATGGTTTGGGCAAATGTTCTCTTGGACACATGCGTATCGATATTTTCTTGATGCATCCCTTTAGCCAAACCAGTTTCTTTTTTTCACCCCTTCTGCTTCCCCGGGAATGTTGAGCATTTTTGGGGACTGTTTGCTTGGCATCAGCAGGAGGTGAGGGTCCTTCTCGTCCTTGGGATGCAGAATTTTTTTGTCTACCACCGACCCCTTGGGGGGGGGCCCTTTGAGGCATAGGGCCCGGGTCCCGACCTCCCCGGCGGGGCTCCGAAGTCGAGCGCCCCATCGAAATTCGTGGCTGCATCTAGGGGAAACGTGGATGCGTGGGACGTGGGTTTTAATTCGCCCGGGCCCCATACCCTCGTTTCCTGGGTTTCTTCGGGGCCTCCCCTTTGCTCAAACCCCTACTCCCTGCCTTGAGACAGGGGGATTGTTTTTTCCAGGATCCCACCCCGGGGTAGAGGTTTACCGCGCCTCTTTTATTGCATGATAGCCATCTAGAACACATGGGGTATTTCAGGAGGACAACATGCCACCTGTTTACCCACCCCGTCCTGGTAGGAAAACGCCCCGTTGGCCGGGGCTGCTTTTTCCAGCTAACCCCCATATCTGAGGGCCGTTCCCCCATCCCCCACCTGGGGGCCTCCCGGGGTTGGGGGTGGCGCCCCACTACTGAATGGAAACACCTGGGCCTGGGGTGAGTTAAAACTTCTCCCCCATAAATGAAAATCATTATCTATAAAGTGTCTGTCGTCACTCTGGGAGTTATATCCTAGCTCAAAAACTCCCCCTTCTCGCAAAGTCAGCTAAACCCAATTTAAATAATTAACATTTTTTTTCCAAAATGAAATTTATAATTTTTAGTTCATCACGAATTTAAAAATTTTTTTTTTTCTGAAGACCACTTCCTTTTAAAACCACTTCATTATTTATGTTTTCCGGCAGATTCGTTTTTTTCCATTTAAGTCAAGGTA
>CM031613.1:63272296-63276211 GCA_018398815.1 Conus ventricosus
AAAGAATGATATGATGTATAATTTTCGGGTTTTTTCCCCTTTTTAATGCGGAGATAAAGTTTTGCATAGAACATGAAATAGGTCTGTCTTTCAATTTAGCAAGAAAATTACGTTCATTACACACACACACTCACACACACACACACACACCACACACACACACACACACACACACACACACACACACACACACACACACGTGTGCGCACGTAAGATTATGCAGAAACAGGACGAGAAAGAAAGGACCATGTTCAGAGAGACACAGAGAAACAAAGGACCATGTTCAGAGAGACACATAGAGACAAAGGACCATGTTCAGAGAGACACATAGAGAAACAAAGGATCATGTTCAGAGAGACACATAGAGAAACAAAGGATCATGTTCAGAGAGACACATAGAGAAAGAAAGGACCATGTTCAAAGAGACACATAGAGAAACAGACAAAGGACCATGTTCAGAGAGACACAGAGAAAGAAAGGATCATGTTCAGAGAGACACATAGAGAAAGAAAGGACCATGGTCAGAGAGACACATAGAGAAACAAAGCACCATGTTCAAAGAGACACATAGAGAAAGAAAGGACCATGGTCAAGAGAGCACATAGAGAAAGAAAGGACCATGTTCAGAGAGACACATAGAGAAAGAAAGGACCATGTTCAGAGAGACACATAGAGAAACAGAGGACCCTGTTCAGAGAGACACATCGAGAAAAGTAAGGAATCATGTTCAGAGAGACACATAGAGAAAGAAAAGGACGATGTTCAAAGAGACACATAGAGAAACAGAAAAAAAGACCATGTTCCAAAGAGACACATAGAGAAACCAGAGGACCATGCTCAGAAGAACACAGAGATAACAGAGACCAAACATGTTCAGAAATGACACACAAGAGAAACAGAGGACAATGTCAAAGACACACAGAGAAACAGAGGACCATGATCAGAAAACAACACAGGGAAAGAAAAGAAAGAAACAAAAAACCAGTCAGAGAAATGATATGAAATGGAGATATTATATGGCTCTAAAGCGGTGTAGCTTCTAATAAGCACGATGAACGATAACACAATAAACGATGCTGCGCGTAGTCTTACACTGAACGATGCAAACCACGATTTCCTTTTAAACATTCATCCCATATGAAGCCGAGCGTCAGGTGGAGTCTTGTGAACAGCAGTTTTGAGTGACCCCCAGGAAGAACGCAACATGCCGCGCACTGTCTGTCCCATGTCCCGTGCTGCCCGTGCTTGGAACATGTGCGTGTTTTTTTCAGTCGAACGACGCTATTTCCTCCGCGAAGACCGGCCAAGGTACGCGCGCTCGGTCATGTCATCATTTGACTCCCAGTGCACAATATTTTTGGGATGTCACCAGCGCCATGAAATACAAAGAACAATCCCATTACGAAGGTCGTCGGATTCACACATGACACACAATCAGAAATCGAGGATCGATGGACTGTCACTTTTACGAAGGATTAATTTCTATCCTTTGTCCCTCATCTGCCTTGGCACCTCCGCACTAACCTGTCCCTATGAAGGGCAGCAACAAAGCCCTGTTCAGAGAGAAAAACAGAGAAATAGAAACAACAAAAGGACTAAGTACAAGACACATACAGATAAACACGATCGACAGACAGAGAAGCAGACACGCATGGGACAACGTTCAGAAGAGACAGAAGGACAGACACACGTAGTTCCATATTCGGAGAGATAGAGAGCACACAGAGAAGCAGATAATGTGGGAACATGTCCAGACACACATACAGTTAAAACGAGCAGGAGGGTGGAGGAAGAGGGGTACAGAATAGCATTTGCAAAAATTGGCACAGACAAAAAGGGCACGTCCAAAAACGACATTTCCGAGAAGAAGAAAAAAGCACAAACTGATTAAGATGCCTTTTGGGAACAATCAAGAAAAATACACAAATGGCACATTTAAGGATAAGAATGTCTACATTAAGGGAAATTTATTTCCTAACGTACTTCTCTCTGGGCGCTGCCCGATGTTCCGATGTTCAACAGTCCGAGAAGTCAATAGTCCGACGATTTCTGTTCCGACGTAGCGATTGTCGAACCCATTCTGACTATCGATACTTCGGAATTTCGAAACAATAATCTGTTTCAACAGTCCGAAGAAGCGTTCACCGACACTCCCGATAGAAATTTTGTTCCGACGTGTCGATGATCCGAAAGTTAATAAACACGTTTAAAAAGGTTTTTTTTTTTCTTGTTGTAGCTGTGGTCACTGTTGTGGTCACTTATTATTGTTCAGCATTATATTGTTTGGTCAATCAGTGGGAGATTGCATCTCTTAGGAGATCCAAGTAAAGGTTGTTCTGTACAATTCCTAGCCACCCACAATGCTTGGGTTATTGAACAGTAGAGCTGACCACTCAGACTGTTCCTAATCTTCTGATCTCCCTTGCATCCTGAATGGATCCTCAAGCATAGGCTCAAAGATTGTCCCCTATATTTTATACTGTTGAATAATGCTTTTAGTTTTTCAGCAACTTTTTTTTCTCCGCACTTTCGTTTTGTTCCATTTTTACTACCCTTCGCTGGCTGCTTTGGGGGTGCTGTTGGATTCTTTTTGAACCTTGGTGGTGAGAACACCATAGAATTATGAACTGTGGTGTGTCTCTATTTGACACCAAGGGCACAGACACAATTAGCCGTGTCTCCCTGATGAGTGCGATCCAGCGGATGAAAGGTCTAGAAGCAGGCAAACAAATAGATGTGCCTTCGAGAGGGATTGCGATGGTTCCCTCAGGCGGCCAGTGAAGGGTTTCTCATATTTAAAATACATTCCTCTTTTTTTTTCTCTTTAAAAGTTTAAATCTTTGCCAAAGTCATTACTATAACGACTGAAGAATTGATAGCTTGCACTTGTTTTCCCCGCTACTTAATTGTTCAGCATTATATATATTATATAATATATATATGTGTGTGTACATATGCATTTGTGCACAGGCGCGTGTGTGCGCGCGCTAGATCGATCTAGAGATGGGAATGAAAGGCACAATGATGTCACGAGTTTCTTGACTTAATTCGAAGAATTACAATTTAATCCAGTGTAGTGTTCTTTGTTGAGTAAACGGGTAAGATTTTGAACAAAAAAATCATGCACCCACGTGCGTGCACACACACGCGGGTGTTCGTGAGTGCACTTGTTTGATTTCGTGAGCGCGCGCGTGCACAGACACACACACACATTCTCTCACATGCACGCACGCGCACACCACAACACACGCATGCGCGCAAGCTCGCGCGCGCATGTACAAGCACTTGCTTACACACAAAACCACACACCCATGCGAACCCGTACCGACACACACGCACGGGCAACATCCCCTTGGGAGCGACAATCCATGCCGTAAAAGGCGAGATTACGTGTGCCAGTGCTTTCGGACTATCGACACGTCGAACTTATGCTACGTCGATTTATATTTTTTGTAAATCAACTTTTCGGACAATCGAATCGTCGTACTTATAACGCCTCGGACAAAAATTTCTCGGACTATTGCTTCGTCGCACTAATGCACCACTTTTTCGGACTATCGCTACGTCGGACTTTCGGTCTTCGGAACTATTGACACATCGGACACTGAACGTCGGAACATCGGACCTAACCCTTCTCTCTGTCTCTGTCTCTGTCTCTCTCTCTCTCTCCGAGTGCGTGCGCATGCGCGCGCGCGCGCAGCGCGCGCGCGCGCGTGTGTGTGTGTGTGTGTGTGTGTGCGCGCGCGCGCGTGTGTGTGTGTGTGTGTGTATGTGCGGCGCACATGTGTTGTGTGTGTGTGTGTGTGTGTGTGTAGGGATGGATTGATGTGTAGATAGATAAATAGCGGTGAGTGTTGATGTTTTAACCTTATGCATATTAATTTGGTTTTATTCTATTGTTGTCACATGTATTTT
>CM031613.1:63277211-63287211 GCA_018398815.1 Conus ventricosus
AGCGATATCAGAGGTTAATGATAGATAAAATTGAAATGGCAATCTCATCTCATAACGTAAGCAAGGTAGTCTCAAACATCTTTCCCTGTTATCACAATTAAAGCGCTACGTCAACAGTATGTACTTAAACTTTTCTTCAATGCACACATTAAGTCACGTATCAATTACGCTTTAACAGTGTTGGACGGAAGCAGTGACGTCCACAAACAAAAGGCTGAATTCTCTCCATAGACGTGCAGAAAAAGCTACTTAATCCAGCTGTATCTCCAACAACAGACGAAAAACTAAAATCGCTGAACATACTTCCCCTGAATAGGCAATTGGAATTCAACAAGGCATCATTTATGTTTACAATCTTGACAGATGGTATGCCATATTATATCAATGCCCTTTTCACAAGATCGAACAGCTATTCTGGCTCGGGCGAAATTCCTTCTTCCCTACCCACGCATTGATCTATACAAAACAAGCCAACCCACTCTGGACCATATGTCTGGAACTCACTTCCACCGAATCTACAAAATATGAATACTTTAAAACTTTTCAAGGAACATTTGCATAAACATTTTATGTCTCAGTAATTTAATTATTCGATTACAATGATAAGCGCCCATTCGCAAAGTCTTCTGTAACCATACATTGAATAAATCGTCTAAACATAAAACCTGCTCCGTAAAAATCGCTCATCCCACTCCCACTCTGTCTACCATCCTTTTCTCCTCCCCCTGCCTACCATTCTCTCTTCCCCACCCTCCTCTGACCGCTCTCTCTGCACTTTTATTTGCTTGTTTGTAAGTTTCCTTCTGTTTTACCATCCCCCATCTCATTAGTACTTTTATGAATATTTTGCTTATCATTGTAGAATTAGATTACAATGTTGCTATGTTGAATTGTCAGTATGAATAATATGTGTTGAAATAATGTATGCATGACAAGGACAGATTGTAAGACTAGGCTTTGGCTTAAAATCTTCATCCTTGTGTATTAAAGAATCAATCAATCAATCAATCAACAAACAATCAATCAATCACTCTCCTCTCCTCTCTCTCTCTCTCTCTCTCTCTCTCTCTCTCTTGTGCGCGAGCGCTCGTATATGTTATGCCTGCGTGCGTGTGTGCATGCGTGCGCACGTGTGTGTGTGTGTGTGTGTGTGTGTGTGTGTGTGTGTGTGTGTGTGTGTGTGTGTGTGTGTGTGTGTGTGTGCGTGTGTGCGTGCGTGTGTGCGTGTGTTTGTGTGTGTGCGTGTGTGTGCGTGCGTGTGTGTGTGATATGATGTGAAGTTTCCTCTCAATCGGAACCAGATACAAGCCTGATGATTCCTTTCAGAGCGAACCATCACTCGCTTGTCCGCCAACATCGAATCACACAGCACTTAACTAGAGAAGGTTTCTTTCCACTTTTATGCGTATTGCGGTCTCATCTTGTGTCCTTTCGAGGCAGTACTTGAGAACCTCTTCATCACCACACACGAGGACACCACACTCCGTTCACACACACACCCACACACACACACACACACACACACACACACACACACACAGACAAACGCTCACTCCACTCACACCCAGAACACATCAGGACAAATGCCCGGTTTAGATCCTGCACTGCTTCCAGCTCCGGCCGTGCAGTGAACTAGTTCCCATAAAGGACAAAGTGTGCGAAAGACCTTTGAAGAGCACACGCTGCTGACAGACACTTTGGTGTTCAGTGGGACACGTTATGATTCACCACTCACAGGACACCACCTCCTATGTGTTCAGTAAGAACACGTTATGATTCACCACTCACAGGACACCACCCCTAGTGTGTTCAGTGGACACGTTATGATTCACCACTCACAGGACACCACCCACTATTGTGTTCAGTGGGGACACGTTATGATTCACCACTCACAGGACACCGCCCCTAGTGTGTTCAGTAAGGAACACGTTACGATTCACCACTCACAGGACACCGCCCACTATTGTGTTCAGTAGGACACGTTATGATTCACCACTCACAGGACACCACCCACTATTGTGTTCAGTTAGGACACGTTATGATTCACCACTCACAGGACACCACCCACTATTGTGTTCAGTTAGGACACGTTATGATTCACCACTCACAGGACACCACCCACTATTGTGTTCAGTTAGGACACGTTATGATTCACCACTCACAGGACACCACCCACTATTGAGTTCAGTTAGGACACGTTATGATTCACCACTCACAGGACACCGCCCACTATTGGTTTCAGTTAGGACACGTTATGATTCACCACTCACAGGACACCGCCCACTATTGTGTTCAGTTAGGACACGTTATGATTCACCACTCACAGGACACCACCCACTATTGTGTTCAGTTAGGACACGTTATGATTCACCACTCACAGGACACCGCCCACTATTGTGTTCAGTTAGGACACGTTATGATTCACCACTCACAGGACACCACCCACTATTGTGTTCAGTTAGGACACGTTATGATTCACCACTCACAGGACATCACCCACTATTGTGTTCAGTGGGGACACGTTATGATTCACCACTCACAGGACACCACCCACTATTGTGTTCAGTGGGGACACGTTATGATTCACCACTCGCAGGACACCACCCACTATTGAGGAGATAATGGCGTGGTCCGGGAAGCTAGGGTGAGTGAACGCCCCTTTATTAAAGGCGATAGTCCATAGACAGTCCCTGTGACCTGCCCATACTGCCCGTTTTGACATGAACTAACCTCGCGCTGACAAGTTGAGAGGGAATCTGAAGTGAGCACGATGACAGCACAAAAGGACCTGGGGAATTTAAGACACCCCCCCTCCCCCTCCCGTTTTTCCCCCCTCTTCTTTCATTAAAGATCGACGAAAAGAACCGATGAATACGATGTTGCCCCATTCTTGTCTGAGACGATGTTGCATACTCTCCATATTCCTCCATCATACCTGTCCACTTTTCCAAGTCAGCCAGACCCGGGGAGTAGCAAACACTCCTAGCGTTGGTCAGAAAATGAGGACACCATTCCCATGAAGTGTGTGAAAGTGGTGACCGTGTCTGTCCCGCTTTTCCCAAACCTTTGGCACAGTCAGCTCTGGGTGGGATCAAACTGATGCCCAATTTCAACAAATTAAGGATTCAATGGTAACCCAAACTGTCCCACCTTTCCATTCCAACAAATCAAGGGCTTTTAACGGGAAAACCCCAAAACCCCCCCACCTTTCCATTTCAACAAAACAAGGGCTTCAACGGAAAAACCCAAAAACCGTCCACCTTTCCATTCCAACAAATTTAAGGGATTTAATGGAAACCCAAACCGTCCCCCCTTTCCATTCCCAACAAATCAAGGGCTTCAAACGGAAAAACCCCAAAACCCTCCCACCTTTTCCCTTCCAACAAATCAAGGGCTTCAACGGAAGCCAAACCGTCCCACCTTTCCATTCCAACAAATCAAGGGATTTAATGGAAACCCAAACCGTCCCACCTTTCCATTCCAACAAATCAAGGGCTTCACGGAACCCAACCGTCCCATCTTTCCATTCCAACAAATCAAGGGCTTCAACGGAAAACCCAAACCGTCCCACCTTTCTTTCCATTCCAACAAATCAAGGGCTTTAATGAAACCCAAACCGTCCCAACTTTTCCATTCCAAATCAAGGGCTTCAAGGGAAAAAACCCAAACCGTCCCACCTTTCCCATTCCAACAATCAAGGGTTTTATGGAAACCCAACCGTCCCACCTTTCCATTCCAAAAATCAAGGCTTCAACGGAACCCAGACCGTCCCACCTTTCCACCAACAATAAAGGGCTTTAATGGAAACCAAACCGTCCCATCTTCCTTTCCCAACAAATCAAGGGCTCAACGGAAACCCAGAACCGCCGACCTTTCTTTCCCTTCCAAAAAAAGCAAGGGCTTCAACGAAACCCAACCGTCCACCTTCCCAAATCCAACAATCAAGGCCTTTTAATGAAACCCAAACCGCCCAAACCTTCCTTCAACAAACAAGGGCTTAAAAAACGGAAACACAAACCGTCCCCCATCCATTTTAAAAACTGGTTCCAAAATACGATGTCAAGGCAGATCACTCAAACGTGAAGTGGTCTACATAACAGCAATAATTGATTTAAAACTCCTACTCGTTTCTTTTCCCCTACATACATGATGATATGAGATGATGATTTTTACGGATGGTAATGGGTGGTGCTGCAGGGTCTACTGACCTCACACAGAAATTATGGGGGCATGCAAGATTTTCTAATCGCTCCACACCACCCACCCGAACATTGACAGCCAGGCAACAGAAAAACCCATTTCTTTTGCTTTATGCTGCCCGAGCCATCAGACAAACCCATATAATATAAAGGCAAAATCATTAAAGATCGCCCCACCACAAGGCGTACACACAAAATACATCATATGTATCAAATTCTTGGCGCTGCAGGTTTCCCAACGCGACAAAGACGATGCCCGACGACACGAAACGAGACGGCCGAGACAATGAGAAGACGAAGACGAACGACCACGCATCAATCAAGCCGACACAGGACCTGAAGAACTTCAGGCTGTGGTTTAAAAAAAAAACCAAAAAAAACCTCTAAACCACACTCGCGCGTCTCTGCCGGGCGACGAGGGACATCTCAACATGAGCTGTGGCTCACACACACACAACCAGCGACGTCCCCCAACATCCTGTTCAAGCTCGGGAGCTGGCGATCGGCTTGGCAGCAGCGGCGTCTCCAGCCCAACTGGCTCGCGGTAGTCGGTCCGGGCCAGTGGCAGGTAGGTGATTATTCGGCATCAGGCCGACCTCTCCACCCGGCTCACAGGACGGGGAACAGGGCATAGGCTTCACTAGCCCGACCCCATAAAATGGCAGCCAGTCCCCCTCAGTCCGGAACGCTTCTACCTAGGGAAAATTTGATTAACTACCTTATTATCATGGTTACTATTCATTACAATCACACTACATTTATTATTCATTAAGCCCATCATATTCCACTACAACTTGGAACAAAATCAGCATGTTCTTTCTTCAACATTACAACATTCCCTTTCGAATCATAACACTAAACAACATTCCCTTTCCGGAACAAAACACTACAACATTCCCTTTCCGAATCAAAAACCACTACACAGGAAAGGATTTTCATAAACCCTTCAGAATTTAGTTTTCCCCAAATTGGGGAAAAGGATTTCCACCTAGACCCTCTTCCCAATAACCATGAATACAATTCATTCACACAATTAATGTTACTTTTCATTACACACAATTATGTTTACTTTTCATCAAACTTAAACGTCACGACACATGTTCTTTTCCCTTTCTTGTAACACAACAAGAATGTTAATTCATTTCATTAAATCCCAGATTTTAAAAGGTTTCTTTTCAAAAGTTTCATCTATTTTCCATATATGCAAGGGAAGATTTCCACAACACTCTGTTTCCAACACCTACTGATATTTTAATCAAAGTGAGTCTTCTTCTCTCTTCCTCGTTCGCCACCGTTAGATGAGCGCCCGGTGTCCTCGATAAAGCTGCCGTCCGTCCAGCTCCTCAGGGTGCCGTACAGCTTGGCTTCCACTGCTGTGGGTTTGTTGGCCGTACTTCTCCTGGATGCTGCATACGTCGTACAGACTTGAAGATTGATCGTTTCATTGGTCCCTCACCACAAGGCACTCTCCAATGCCAAATTTTGTGTGCAAGTGTTGAGCAGCGATTGTGTCCAGTCCTCAGGCGGAAGATCTTGACCTGTTCCCTTCGTCCCAGCAAATGGTTGTGTCTTCTGGGTTGTATTTGGGATGCAGGAGGCGCCTTTTTTTATTCCATTCCTTGTTGTGCCTTGATGATTGTCCTAATTTCATCGTATGACACCGGGTTGTTGGCCTGCTCCTTCTGTGCACCGTCTTTTGCCAAAGCGCTTTTCATTGCCTTGATGCTACAGTGTCCTGGTACCCATTGTATCACCACTTTCTCCACTCTGGCACTCAGGGCAACAAGGGCGAAGTGAGATGGTTCTGTTCTTTGCAGCGGGAGTTCTTGGAGGGCTTGGAGCACGGAGAGGGCGCCAGAGAAGAACCACCACTTGCCCTGTTGTTCTTTTTTGGAGTTCTACAAAACTGTTGTGGTTTGCCTCACAGAGGGCTTCCGCTCAGCTCGGAAGTTGGGGAGTATTTTCCTGTTGGAATTGCAATTTCTTCATCTCCGTTTTTGTATCGGAGGAAGATTCCAGCTCCACCACCCCTCGTTGCCCCCTGTGGCGGAGCCATCTTTTGAAGACATGGGTCCAGTCTTCCTGGGGATACTGGTTGCAGATGTTACTCCCATGGCCAGAGCCTTCCTTTGGGTGTCTGACGTATTCCTCTCTTCTCCACTCCGGGAATGCTGGTGACGACTGTTAGGAACACCTGCCTTTTTCCAAGATGGGTGGGTGACATTTGTGGGGATAGGCTTTGCTTTATGTTCCATCAAGACGGGGGTTTTGTTCTTTCAAGGCGTCTTGACTGGTGGATGAAGCCTGCCTCTTTTCAACCGGCTCTTGGTGGTCTGCTCATTCTGTTGTTCATTGGATGGTTTTCAAGGCGTTTGAAATTTTGCTGCTTGGATGAGGACTTTGTGTCCCTTCTGTCCTCCAATGACTGTAGCCCAGTGGTCTTTTCCCATCTTCAGGTTTGGGGGGTGGATCTTATGGCGCCAATTATGACACGCTGAGCTTGATTCTGTATCTTATTGAGAAGGTCGAGGTTAGACTTTGCAGCTGTTTGCCCATGCTGACGTCCTGTACTCAACTACAAAATCGGACTCTCCCTGTATAGAGTTCTTCAGGATACGTTCGTCAGCCCCCAGTCCGTCCCCGCAATTTTCCCTTTCATGATCGCCAGTCTCAATTTGGGCCTTGCTACAGCATCGGTGATCTGCTGTTTCCCAAGTGAGCCTGCGGTCAAAGGTCACTCCCGGTAGGTAGGTGTGGGTTCCTCTGCAACCCTTTTGGTTGTTCAGTGTCAGCTTCGCCTCTTGCTTCTTGCTGGATAGGCTGAAGACTGTGTAGGTTGTTTTGCTTGAGTTGCAGAGACAAGCCATTCCTTGGTCCAGTCGCTGATCTTGTTGAGCGCAGCCCTGGAGGCGTACCTATGCTGTAGTGGTGTACTCTTCAGAGCACCAAAGCACCAAAATCATCTGCGTAGATCGCTCCTCTGACCCCTTTGGCAGTTCTCTGACGATGTCATCTATGAAGATGAGGAACAGCGTTGGCGAAAGGACTCCTCCTTGTGTACTCCCTGTCTCAGCACCTTCGTCTTGCTTTTCTGGCCCTGAATCTTGACTCGGGCTTGGGCGGTTGTGTAGGTACTGGCTGATCCAGGTGTACACCCTCCCAGACACACCACATCGCCGTAGTTTGAGCCTAAGTCCGTCCTTCCAGACTTTGTCGAACGCCTTCTCCATGTCAATCCAGACAGCAAGCGTGTTCTTCTTTTCTTGGAAAGCGTCCTCAATGCTTTGCGTGATGAATGTGATCTGGTCTTCTGTTGATCTGTGTTGCGGAAGCCTGCTTGTTCAGGGCTCAGCAGCTGATGCTCTCAAGGTGCCAGACAAGCCTTGTGTTGACAAGTCTCTCCATCAGCTTTCCTAAGCACTTGTAAGGCTGATGGGTCTGTAGCTGTCAGCCTTCGACTTGTCCTTTCCCTTTTTGGGAATGGGGATCATGTCTGCTTCCCTCCAACACTGTGGTACTAATCCTGTCTTCCAGCTGGAGATGGATTTTTAGAAGGACTGCCTTGCTCTTCATCCCCAAGATGCAGAATCATTTCATTGTGATTCCGTCTGGTCCAGGTGACTTCTTCAGATTGAGGCTCTTGCAACGCTTCCTCCACTCTTTCTCTGTGGGAAAACTGTGATCATGACTTTCCCCTTGGGGCTCTTCCTCATAGAGTTCACCTTGGGCCCTGTGCACTGCAGCTCTATGTTAGGAGGGACTTCCAGATTGTGATGTTTTCATAGCGTCTATGAATGGTCTGCTGCTTTCTTTCCAAGAGAGATAAATTTTTATTCTCTTGTATTGTTATAGTGGTGTGAATGTTGTTTCATTACAGATGGTTCTAGCAGTTTTCCACAGCTTGCTGCCATTCCTGTTGAGATTTAGGCTTTCAGTTTTCTCTCTTGCCAGCTTTTTTCTTGCAGCTTTGTGCGCAGGGACAGCTTGTATCTGGCAGTTACTTCCCTTTGCGCTATGGTTATTCTCCAGTGATGGCGCTTTCTGATCGTCCCTGGCTTCCGTAACGCATTTCCAGATTCTGGAGTTCCTCCGTCCAGTAGGGCTTGTAGTCTTTACGTGCTCCTCTTGGATGGATTCTGTAGCAGCTTTCAAGACGGCCTTTGTGAAGTCTCGAACCATCTTGTTTGAGTCCTTCTGCCCGATGTTGATTGGCTTTGTGTAAGTATCTGTGGGGTCTCAAAGAGAGTCCGTCCGCCTTTCTCTAATTCCAGTGGGGAAAACATTTTGCTTGTGGACACTGTAAGTTGAGGTTGATAGAGTTTGACGGGGTTGTGGTCACTTCCTCCAAGCTGGTTGAGGACTGTTCCCTTTTGGTCCTGACGAACAGGTCGTTGGTGGCGAACGCTAGATCTGGTGTTGATGTGGTCATCCAGGTCTAGAGTAGAAGGGGGGTTCATCATCTTCTTGGTTGATAAGATGAAGATGGGTGTCAATCTCCCAATCCTCAACTTCTTCGCCTCTCTTGTCCGTCTCCTCATAGCCCCATCTCTCTGAGTGACTGTTAAAATACCCACCACCACACAGTTGTTGTCTGGGATGTTCATGTATGTGAGGGGAAAGATCACGATCTTGAGGGCAATAGGGATTGTTTGATCCTGATGTTGCGTTCCTTAAGGACTATAAACAACCCCCTTTGGGTCTCTGCCCGTTGATTGGGGTTGATCTTGAGTTCTTGTGCGGCGATGGAATTCCGCACCAAGATAAGCACCCCTCCTTTGTTTCTTTCCTCACGGTCCAACAGATGGTCTCGTAACCCCTCACTTGAAAGCGTGGTTTACGGTCAAATGTGTCTCTGGGACACATGCGATTTTTCGATATTTTCTTGAGCATCCTTTCTGCCAAGCCAAGTTTCTTTTTATGCACCCCTTCTGCATTCCACTGGAGAATGTTGAGCATTCCCGGGTGGTACTGTTTTGCTTGGCACAGCAGGAGGATGAGGTCTCCTTCTTCGTCGCATTGGCATGCAGAATTTCTTTGTCTGACCACCGACCGCTTGGGGTGGCCCCTTTGGGCATAGGGGCCCCGGGTCCCGACCTCCCCGGCGGGTCTCCGAAGGTCGAGCGCCACATCGAAATTCTGTGGACTGCATCATCATGGAAGCGTGGATGGTGGTATCGTGGTTTAAGTTGCGCCAGTGGCCCGATACCTCCGTCTTTAGCTGGAGTTTTTTTTCGGGGGGCCTCACCCCTTTGCTCATGGCCCGTACGTCCTGCCCTGTGAGCACAGGGGGGATTGTTTCTCCGAGGATCCCACCCCGGGGCTAGAGGTTATACCGCGCCTCTTGATTGCATGATGAGCCAGTCATAGAACACATGGGGTATTTCAGTGAGGGCAACAGCGCCACCTGTTGACCCCCCCCCGTCCTGGTAGGAACATCGCCAGTTGGTCCGGGGCTGCTTATTCGCAGCTAACCCCCATATCTGAGGGCCGTTCCCCTATCCGCCACCTGGGGACCTCCCGGGTTGGGATGGTCGCCCCACTAATGAATTGGAAGCAGCCTGGTCCTGGAGAGTGAGTTAAATACTCATCCACATCAAAAAGAAAATCATTATCTATAAAGTGTCTGTCGCTCACTCTGGAGCTTATTATCCATAGCAAACAAAACTCTCCCTCTTCTCGCAAAGTCTAGCTAAACCATATTGAAATAATTAACATTTTTTCCAACATGAATTCAAAATTTTTAGTTCAGTCACAGAATAAACTTTTTTTTTTCTGAAGACCACTTCCTTTAACACTCACTT
>CM031613.1:63294711-63339711 GCA_018398815.1 Conus ventricosus
GCGAGCTTACGTGTGCCAGTGCCTTTCGGACTATCGACACGTCGAACTTATGCTACGTCGGATTTTATATCTTTTGTAAATCAACTTTTCGGACAATCGAATCGTCGTACTTATAACGCCTCGGACAAAAATTTCTCGGACTATTGCTTCGTCGCACTAATGCACCACTTTTTCGGACTATCGCTACGTCGGACTTTGGGTCTTCGGACTATTGATACATCGGACACTGAACGTCGGAACATCGGACCCTAACCCTTCTCTCTGTCTCTGTCTCTGTCTCTGTCTCTCTCTCTCTCTCTCTTCTCTCTCTCTCTCCTCTCTCTCTCTCTCTCTCTCTCTCTCTCTCCTCTCTCTCTCCTCCCTCCCCCCCCTCTCTTTCCGAGTGCGTGCGTGCGTGCGTGCGCATGCGCGCGCGCGTCTGTGTGTGTGTGTGTGTGTGTGTGTGTGTGTGTGTGTGTGTGTGTGTGTGTGTGTGTGTGTGTGTGTGTGTGCGTGCGCACATGTTTGTGTGTGTGTGTGTGTGTGTGTGTGTGTGTGTGTGTGTGTGTGTGTGTGTGTGTGTGCGCGCGCGTGCGCGCGCGCGCGCGCGCGTGTGTGTGTAGAGGATGGATTGTGATGTGTAGATAGATAAATAAGCGGTGAGTGTTGATGTTTAACCTTATGCATATTAATTTGGTTTTATTCTATTGTTTGTCACAATGTATTTTATGATGTTATATTGCAATGTGTCACCACAAAATAATTTTCCTTCATGGACAAAATAAACAACTTGTGAACTTGCGAACCTGTGAACACCTCGAATTCTCTTCGTTTTGCCACCTTTAATACTATAATATTTATAAGCTTCGACTTTATTCGTGGAAAACCAAATTTTCCCAAAATGTAGCATGTGATTGTTCAAATCTTTTATCAGTGGACCATATTCTTTTTCATTGTTCAATATTAACTTTATTGTATAAAGAATCGAACGTGGATGTGACTGTACATGATTCTATCAAAACAATAACCCACAAACCAGAAATTGTGCAAATAGCAAAAGCGCTTTCCATGCATCCTATTTATAGATTTTGGTAAACGATTCCTTTCACCTTGCTTCTTTCTTTTTCTTTTTTTATAGTCTGATTTCACCAAGTGTGAACAGAGTCTAAATTAAAGAACTCACTCACTCACTGTTCGTTTTGCCTGGTCAAATGTTTTGTGCACAGCCATGCAGGAATGCCCCCTAGGTCTTTGGTTCCATGTAACAGACATGAAGGCTGCGGACTCAGACCTGCAGAGCTATGGACATTTCGCCCCTTCGTCTTCTGTGGGGATAGCCCGGGTCATGTCTTCTGTGGGGATAGCCCGGGTCATGTCTTCTGTGGGGATAGCCCGGGTCATGTCTTTTGTCTACCTCGGCAGTGTGGTCAGCAAAGATGGATGTACAGATGAGGATATCAAGAGCCGCATCAATAAAGCCAGGCACACCTTTATTACGCTACTGCCTATCTGGAATTCCTCTGCCCTCTCACTCCACAACATGATCAGAATCTTCAACTCAAATGTGAAATCTGTCCTTCTATATGGTTCTGAAACGTGGCGAACAACAAAGACAAACACCCACAAACTCCAAACATTTATCAACAGATGTCTGCGAAACATTGTGAACATCAGATGGCCAGATGTTATTGCCAACATAGAACTGTGGAACAAGACCAAGCAAGTTCCATTAGAATTAGAAATCAGAAAACGGAAGTGGGGATGGATAGGCCACACCCTCAGAAAGTCTCCATCCAACATCACAGGACAAGCCCTTGAATGGAACCCTCAGGACAAAAGAAAAGTGGGAAGACCAAGACAGACATGGCGAAGGAGTACCGACGCGGAAATGAAGGCCGCCGGAATGACGTGGGCCGAGCTGAAGAGGATCTCCCGAAACCGTGTCCGCTGGAAGAGTGTGGTTGCGGCCCTTTGTTCCCCAGGGAATTCAGAGGACTAAGTCAAGTCATGTCTTCTGTGGGGATAGCCTGGGTCATGTCTTCTGCGGGGATAACCCGGGTCATGTCTTCTGTGGGGATAGCCCGGGTCATGTCTTCTGCGGGGATAGCCCGGGTCATGTCTTCTGTGGGGATAGCCCGGGTCATGTCTTCTGCGGGGATAGCCCGGGTCATGTCTTCTGTGGGGATAGCCCGGGTCATGTCTTCTGCGGGGATAGCCCGGGGTCATGTCTTCTGTGGGGATAGCCCGGGTCATGTCTTCTGCGGGGATAGCCCGGGTCATGTCTTCTGTGGGGATAGCCCGGGTCATGTCTTCTGCGGGGATAGCCCGGTCATGTCTTCTGTGGGGATAGCCCGGGTCATGTCTTCTGTGGGGATAGCCCGGCCATGTCTTCTGTGGGGATAGCCCGGGTCATGTCTTCTGTGGGCATAGCCCGGTCATGTGGTCAGGTCACTGTGGACCCTGGTGCCTCCTGTTGATCCGCAGCTCCAATCATGTGGCAGTCCACGCTGCTGCATCACCCCGCCCCGCCAGAGTCACATAACCACCCCCTGCAGGCCTTGATACCCCTCCTGCTCCCCTAACACGCTCACCAACACACACACACACACACACACACACACACACACACACACACACACACACACAGAGAGAGAGAGAGAGAGAGAGAGAGAGAGAGAGAGAGAGAGAGAGAGAGAGAGAAGAGAGAGAGAGAGAATGAATACGAATACGAATACCAAGTGTTTTATTCAGATCAAGGCCTAGGCCCCTATCTGAAGGGAATAGTCATTCACCGACTCATATAATCTCACACGCACACACACATATACATACATAACATGGAATTTAAACACTAGTCATAAAGCATTTGCCATGCAGAGAGAGAGAGAGAGAGAGAGAGAGAGAGAGAGAGAGAGAGAGAGAGAGAGAGAGAGAGAGAGAGAGAGAGAGAGAGAGAGAGAGAGAGAGAGAGATATTACACTAATGAATGTAATGAACGTAAACAGAAAAAATGTCGACTCGAAGTGGATTTGAACCAATAGCTGGTGCCATGTTGGTGTTTTTCTTGATTGGGCCAGTTTGGTGGTGGTGGTGGTGGTGGTGGTAGTAGTAGTAGTAGTTGTAGTAGTAGTAGTAGTAGTAGTAGTAGTAGTAGTAGTAGTAGTAGTAGTAGTAGCAGTAGTAATACTTTCATTTTAAATCATTTTACAAAAATATGTGATAATACGAGGCCATTTTGGGATCTTACGCTATGTACGTCACTTTTGTCCAACTGTCAATTGTGTCATTTTCGTCCAACTATCAATTGTGCCATTTTCGTCCACTTATCAGTTGTGCCATTTCGTCCTACTATCAATTATGCCATTTTCCTCCAACTATCAATTATGCCATTTTCCTCCAACTATCAATTGTGCCATTTTCCTCCAACTATCAATTGTGCCATTTTCGTCCAACTATCAACTGTGTCATTTTCGTCCAACTATCAATTGTCATTTTCGTCCAACTATCAATTGTCATTTTCGTCCAAGTATCAGTTGTGTCAATTTTGTCCAACTATCAATTGTGCCATTTTCGTCCGTGCCGTACTTTTCTGTGCCCTTTTTGTCTGTGCACTTTTCGTCGTTGCCAGTTTTCCACTTGGCTTTCTCGACCCACCCAAAACAAACATACGTAAAATCAGTTTCAGAGAAACACACAGTGCAACAAATCTGTAAGACCAAGGCACACACAGCCATTAACACACACACACACACACACACACACACACACACACACACACACACACACACACACACACACAGCGCGCGCGCGCGCACACACGCATACACACATACACACATACTCTCTCTCTCTCTCTCTCTCTCTCTCTCTCTCTCTCTCTCTCTCACACACACACACACACACACACACACACACACACACACACACACACACACACACACACACACACACACACACACACACACACACATGCTCGCGTTCACGCACGTGCGTTGGCATTTTTTATTCTTTGCGCACAATGTGAACGCTTCCTCCTTCCTGTGTGTGTGGTCTGTAGCAGGTTCACGGCCTCCGCCAGCAGTACAGTTCCAGTTGATCACCATGCCGGTGAGTTTGTTGGTTTGCCTGTCAGCAACATATCACACGGCTACCACCCGACTTTTAACGACACGAGGTAGAAAGATGGAGTGGGGCCTATGGACAAAGTCATTTGGTGTTGGCGCTGATCCGGATTAAAGGACGGATCCAGTCACTTTTTTTTTTTTTTTAAAAAGAGGGTTTGAAGAACCCTTCTAGTCTATGCTGTATTTGACTGGCGTATAGCAGTAAGGGAAATTCAAAACACATCCCTACAGGAATGTCAATTGTTTTTCAGTTGTTAAGTAAACTGTAAAAGAACTCCATACAAGACCGTCGTATATCAACATGTAAATGAAGTGTAGAAGAATTCCATAGAAGAGTGTCGTATATCAACATGTAAGTAAACTGTCAAAGAACTTCATACAAGAGTGTCATATATCAACATGTAAGTGAAATTTAAACTATTGTGCACACTCCCTCCCTCTCCCCCAAGTCCCCCCCCCCCCCCCTCAACAAAAAAAAGCTAAACGAAGTTATATGTCAGCACTGGCAGTTGAATCAAGGTGACTGTGCCAGCCTATACATATGATTGTACCAGCCTATACATATGACTGTACCAGCCTATACATATGACTGTATCAGCCTATACATATGACTGTACCAGCCTATACCAATGACTGTACCAGCCTATACATATGACTGTATCAGCCTATACATATGACTGTATCAGCCTATACATATGACTGTACCAGCCTATACATATGACTGTATCAGCCTATACCGATGACTGTATCAGCCTATACATATGACTGTACCAGCCTATACCAATGACTGTACCAGCCTATACATATGACTGTATCAGCCTATACATATGACTGTATCAGCCTATACATATGACTGTACCAGCCTATACATATGACTGTACCAGCCTATACCGATGACTGTACCAGCATATACATATGACTGTACCAGCCTATACAGATGACTGCGCCAGCCTTTACGTATGACTGTGCCATCCTATACATATGACTGTACCAGCCTATACAGATGACTGTGCCAGCCTATACGTATGACTGTGCCAGCCTATACAGATGACTGTGCCAGCCTATACAGATGACTGTACCAGCCTATACAGATGACTGTACCAGCCTATTAATAGTTTCCTCGTCTGCGACCACTTCAGACTGTTTTGGTTTCCCTTTCGTAACAACAAAGCTGTGATAACTCGCACATTCTGGATTTTTAAAAAACATAACAGCGTGACAGAAACGAATAAAACAAAGCAAAAACAATTTCTAAATCTTAAGAAACATGCGCAAACATGGCAGAAAACATGTATGACATTAGATGTAGGAATATCATTCATAATGACTTCAACCACTCCTGACTGACGAAACCAAGCTCTTGCAATAGATATCTGTAGTCATCGACGTACTAATACACTTTACACCTTTAAAACCATAAAGTGGTCAGCTTTGTTTTCTATTGAGAAACAAGAAACGGGTTATCAACAAATGTGTTAATCTGGCTAATCAACGGAGACGGAGTCACCTACGAGCAGCCCCGGTGTCGTGGTGAAATGCTGTTTTCCTATGCGAAAGCCATGCTCACGGCTGTGCAATATACCCATTAGTCAGCCGACGACCATCAAGACAAAGGAAGTACACAAACCACCCCCAGGCGATCTCCTGGGCCTACTAAATCAAAGCACGGTTAAAGACAAACAGAATTTTGCTGAGTTTACGAGTTCAAACAAAATTTAACAAAAGTGTTTTGTGTCCAAAATTACGCCATAAAATGCAAAGTTCTCGAAGGTACTGACTCAGTCGTTTAATTCTGCAGAAAATGTCCAAATTGTGTACAGTGTGTGATGTATTCACAAAATAGGGGATGGGGGGAGGAGAAAGATATTAAATTTAATACCACCAGGAATGTGACTTCAAGCCCATCCTATGATTGTGACATCTCCAGAAACGGCATAAAAGGCGTCCCTCCCCCTCCCCCTTCCTTCTGACCCCTAGCCGCTCCAAAAGTCCCACTCGGTAACACTTTTGTCTTGTTTCATTTCATCTCGATCGAATTATGCCCGAAGCTGAAAACATTTGAAGGATATTGTCCTGGCGGATCATATGCCGGGCTACAGCAGCAATCAATAACAATAATCCACCTCATCGAGTGCAGTAATCAACGAGGAGTCCATTAACTTAATGGAAGGAAAGAAGAAAAGAGACTGCACGTGCAGCGCAGTTGTTTGTTTTGTTAGACTTTGGCCCACATACAACTTTTTTTTCTCCGGTCTAGCTGTTCATTGATTGGCACTGTGTGGGCACTAGCAGTGTGAATGGAGGCTGGCAACAATCCACGGGGATCGATATGGATCTGGAACCATTAGACTGACGACTGGACTGGTCAGTACACGGACAAGCCGTGAGGGTCGGTTGCGCTAAAAAAAACAACAATGAATATATGTTTTGAAGTTCTGAAGCCCCCCCCCCCCTCCACCCCCCCCCCCCCCCCCTAAGGATACCATGCTGGTGCTTCCTACATATTATTCCCAAGCCTAACCTACCCCCGTCACAATGCTGTGTTTCCGATCTCCTTTCTCATTGGTTGGTTAAACGCACCCGCTAGACTCTCTCCTACGCCTTTCCCTCCCCCCCCCCCCCCATCATCCCCTCCTTCTGCCCCCCATCCTGCCCATCCCTGTGTCGCCACACCCTGTTGTTTTTCTCTGTGTGAGCATGATGATGACAATATTCTGTTTGATCATCAGACCAGACCAAACTTATTTCCCTCAACTGGATTTCCTTCTCTTGTTTCTGATCTGAATTGTCGAGAAAAGGGAATAGCCATTGACAAGTTGATGAGAATAACAAAAAAAAAAAACCACACACAACAAAAACACTTCATTGAGGAAAATAGTTTTGTCCCCAATGCTTGTGTTGATAGGCCCAAGTTTTGAGAATTTACGTTGTCGTGCTTTTTTTTTTTTTTTTGTCACAGCAGCTACAGCGCTTTTCTTCGTCTATTGTGGCCTTTCTAAGAAGCATTTTAATCCTCAGCTGTGAATTGTGAGGTGCTGAACAAGAAATTGAGCAGAAAATGGGTTGGGAAAGTTAAAAAGAGCGACAATCTTCATTACAAAATTATGATTATCCATAGACCTCTTTTTGCGTATAAGCCCGAATTCTTTTTTTTTTTTGGGGGTGGGGGGGGGGGTGGGGTGGGTGGGGGGGGTGGGGGGTGGGGGGGGTAAAAAATGTCTATAGACCTTTGCCTTGCATATGTTCAGAGCGTTGGTCTCCTCCAGTGCAGAATACTTCAGAACCCCTGCTGCAGCTCTGACCCAGTCCTCAAGAAGTTTGACACCAGCCAAGCTGTTTATACATCAACGGAAACATCACACACGTACTCTTCGTGGAACAAGTTGTCAGCAGGGACGGAGAACCAGAACACTGCATTGCAATACATTGCGCTACATAATGGTGCCTTAACAGTAGGCCCATTTTGAACATTTCGGAGAAGGTGGTGGCTGTTTTCGACCACTCAGGCACATTGTATTTGTAATGTTTTAGGGAGAAAAGGTAAAAAAAAAAAAAAAGAAAGAAAAACAAGCAAACCCACGGAACTCAACATATACACAAAATTATACGTAATATGTAGTCATAATCTTCAAACGTAACAAGATGTACATTGTCATCCTATGCGTTTTAGTGCTGTAATAAGTTCATGTGATGTTTGGTATCAGAAAGTGATTTGTTTGTAACTCGTCAGCTGTACAAATCTTAAATAAATGATAGCGAACCGCCAAAAGAAACGTGGACAAACGAGTCACAAGACAAAAACACGACGCGCTTCGACCTCTTTGGTCTTCTTCAGGCAAGACACAAACAAAGAAGACAACGAAAATGAACGAATTTGGTACTTAGCTTCGATCTCTTCACTCTTCAGCGCAAGGTAGGTAGGCGTTGAATGAAAACGAGGCTGTTAGAAGGGATAACGTGTGAGTCAAGGTAGTAATGATGATAATTATAACTCGTCAGCTGTAGTCAGCTCCGTGTGGGTGTAACAATAACAAAATTGGTTTTATTCAGTTTTTGCAGGCCCTCTGGCCAATATGAACAGGAGAACTGAATTGCACAATAATTAGCATGGTACAGGTGAGTTTGAAAGAGTATAATGACAAAGAAACAAGAAATACACGGCAAATTTTAGAAGCAACACAAGCAAACGTTTACCTTACGAATCAGTTATTGACAGAGATTTCATTTCCTTAATTTTAAGGATTCAGTAATGTATACTGCAACTTTGAAAAATATTTGACATATTTCTACCTAATAACTGTATCTTAAATTCTGATGGAAAACGATAATAATACAAGGGTATGAATTTCCTGCGAAGTGTGGAATATTTAGGACAAATTAACATGAAATGACATAAATCTTCAATACAATGACCATCACACTGTTTACAAAATGGATCAGAGATTTGTTGAGTCGAGTGACACACACTGTTCAGAGGTAGCCGATTGCATCTAAACAGACACAAAACACGATGATGTTCACGAGCAGACAACAATAGTCAGGTATGATGAAAGCGAAGAATGCCAGTCTTGAAATATGAATCCTTCAAACGTTGTTTGAGCAGATCTATAAAACAATGAGCATTTCCTACATTCTGCATCTGTCATACATATCCAAAGCCATAAGTGCACAATAGCAGTCTTACACGTGTAACCCAGTTTTTTCTACCAGAGTGATCGTGGATTTGCAACATTTTATAGCATTATTTTGGATATCTGTTGTCGGACATAGATACAAGCCTGTACCAATATTTCACAAGTCGAAGATATGTATCAATATAGATAGGATATCTACCACGCTCCCCAAGTGCAATGTTGTTTTTGACATCCCTTCCAACCCCTAAAATCATCATGCAAAATTTAATCTGGACCTTTTCAATAGCATCATATTTTTGAAAGCCCCATATTTTCAGAACCATACAACAGAATTGGCTTTACTTTCGTGTCATAAATTTTGAATAACGTAGCAACTGGAATTCCTTGAAGTTTAACATGCAGTCTTGTAATTCCTGCCACCGCTCTCAGAGCCTTACTGACATATTTTCTGCACACGTAGACCAGTTTAATGTGGTTGAGAATATAACGCCAAGATAATTGTACCTAGGTTCAACCTGAATCTGCTTACATCATACCACCATTTCTCACTTGATTTAATGAAACCACCATTTTTGAACCCAACCACTCTGGTTTTATCCATATACACAGTCAGACCCCATTTACAGCAGTATTTTTTCCAGACACACTATCTTCTTCTGCAAGTCTGCTACAGAGTCGGAAACTAAGCAGTATCATCGACATACATCAACAGAAAAATATTGAGTGGGTCTGCAAAAATGTCAATGCTTCTTGCACCACAGTCTAATAAGTCAGCTTGCAACTCAGACAAAAATAACAGCGGCTTTTACATTTCTATACATAGCCTTCAATGTTTTGAACATTTTTCCGTGAATACCTGTTTTCTGTAATATGAAGTATAGCAGTTTTTGTCTGTGTATACTATCAAATGCTTTAGAGAAATCCACAAAGAGCATGTAAAACAGGCCACCATGTTTTGTCAGGTATTTTTGAACCAGTGATTGAAGAGAAAACAAATGTTATCTGTGGTACTGCAACCTTTGCGAAACCTGCTTGGGCTTCAGGAATAATATCATTTGCATCACAAAAGTCCTTTAGTCTGTTATTAACTACTGTACTGTATAATTTGCTGATTATGTTCAACAATGAAATCCCCCTGTAACTGTCTGTTTTCCTCGAACTACCTTTTTTTGTGTAAGGGGAATATGACAGCTTTCGTCCAGCTTTGAGGGTACTCCCCACTTTCAAAAATTCTGTTGAACAACGGATACAAAAATTTAACAAGAACATCTTCAGCGTGAATGAAAAAATCAGAGGACTGACCATCTGGACCAGCTGCTTTTCCATGTTTTAATGCACGAATAGCACTACGAATTTCAACCTCTGAAATGTCCCATCTCCTTGGGCATTTAAACAATCACAGCATTTTCCAGATACATGATCATTTACAACATCATCAACCTCCCGGCCGAAATCAGAGTCATTCGCTGATTGCTCTACATTGAACAATTTTTTATAAAGTACTCATACCACGCACGAGGTGAGAACAAATTCGAACAGTTCGGTTTGGTTGATGTCAATGACTTAACTTTTTGCCAAAACGCTCTGGAATTAATATCAGAACATGCAGCATTTAGCTCGTTTAAAACGCGCTCATTTTGTACTGCTTTCTTTTTTTTTTACTTCCACACAAATCTTTAAATTGCTGCTTATGATTCAGATGATTGATTAAATCTTCCCTTGGATTAGACCGTCTGAATACACCCAGATGTTGATATTTCTTTTCTTTCGCACGCTCACACTCCTCGTCCCACCAGGGAGGCTGTTCACGGGATATTTGTATTTTCCGCTTTGACCTCATTTGACCCGCAGCGTTCTGAAGGACTGTAACAAGACAGGTCGACCCCCTCAACGTCACGTTCAAGTAACTGTCATAAAATTTTGAAATTCTCTTTCTTTGTTACAGAAAATATAATCAGCGAATGACTGCATATTCTTCCTTCCAAACAAATCGAAACTCTTCTTCAAGTACAATTTGTTCAGCATTATCCTCAGTCTCCATGACATCAACATAAGTAAAGGAAGCAATAGGAAAATGATCAGACTCACACCTGTTTGCCACGAACATATCAACAACAGTATCAAACAGTAACTGTGAACAAACAAAATAATCTACGACACTTTTACCCTGGTTTGCTATGCAAGTAATTTCACCCTCACTATCCCCTTCAGTTCTTCCATTTACAATTAACAGATCATATTCTGTACATAGTTCAATAAGTCTACGACCAAAACTATTGACACTACTGTCTTTAGATTTACGAATAGTTTGTGGCACATTCTGCATTAATATTTCTGCATCTTCTAGTATTTGTGTGTGTCTATTTTCACCGACGTTATCCACATCAGAGAGTTCAGACGTGCGGGCATTAAAATCGCCACACAGTAGCCAAGGTAAGTCAGGATATCGGTTCATCACCTCTGACATACGGTTTTCTAACAAATCAATACTGTTATCACTGTTCTTTCCATAAATCACTGAACGTTCAGGAGCCATGTATACAAATGCAGCAAGAATGTCAAACGGAGAATTCAAAACACACTTACCAACTTCAAAAACACAGTCTTCTGTTGATTGAAGCAGATACCCCACATGGCACATAACAGATTTGTGTACACAGACACAACACCACCTTTCAGTTTTGTCATGCGTGGAGAGTAAAACACATGAAAATCTGGGAAAGCATTTTCTATATCACATTTGTTTTTACATAGCCACATTTCGGAGAAGGAAAATATTTTAAACTTTTCACTTTCCGTGTGTGTGTGTGTGTGTGTGTGTGTGTGTGTGTGTGTGTGTGTGTGTGTGTGTGTGCGTGCGTGCGTGCGTGCGTGCGTGCGTGCGTGTGTGTGTGTGTGTGTGTGTGTGAACCAAGCAAATTTTACTGGAAGGTCTACAGATCTTCCTGTACATATGTGGGCAGAAAAAATATATCTACCTGCCCACCTGTCTATCTACCTACCTACCTATCTGTCTGTTCTGTATGTGTGTATGTCTATACGTATGCGTATATGTGTATGTATATATGTATGTTTGTATGTATGTATCAATCTATCTACATGACGCGTCGTACTGAATAGCTGTGAACGTATTTTCCTGGGTTCGTGGTTTGTTTTTTTACTTTCTTTTCTTTCTCCTCCCTCCCCCCCCCCCCCCCCCACCCCCACCCCATTAGAAAATCGACTGGAAGTATATATTTGTCACATAGTCACATAGAGTTTGTTGATATTGACTTGAGACAACCTCCCTGCACGCAACAATCCGTCTACCTGTCAGTTAATCACTCTGTCTGTCTGTTTGTCTGTCTGTCTCTCTGTCTCACACATACACACACACACACACACACACACACACACACACACACACACACACACACACACACACACACACCTACGCTTGCACGCAACACGCCGCCCCCCCCCCCCCCCCGGTTTGCTTTTAATCACGCTTATGATGGAGAGCGTCATCCGTTGGATATGTTGAAGAAATAATAAATCTTCTCTATTTTGAAAAGGGGATCATCATCGCCATTATCATTGTCATAGTCACCAGCAGCAGCAGCATCACCAGCACCACACCAGCAGAAGTAGCACAGTCATCTGGGCGTCTTGCAGGCGAGCGGTTTCTTCTTCGTCCAGTGGGACCCAGAACTATTTTCAGCGCTGGTGAGAGGCGGAGAAGGCGGGCGCTGCAGAACGGGCACTGTGGCGCTCCAGCCGGTCGGACGGGTAGAAAGCCACCCTCCCCCATGGAGACCAGCCTTCGACAAGCTGTCTCCATCCCCCGGCCCCTTCCCCCCTCCCCCGACCCTCTCCACCAAGACTGTGCGCGCAGGACGATGCAGACGGGGCGGGGGAACGGGACGCAGTTGGTTACCCTCAACTCTCCATGGGCACGGGCGGGCTCTGAACGCATTCTGTCACTGATTGACAGTGGCTGCTGCATTGTTTCCTCTTGTCGATATCCGCGTTGAATGAGGGGCACCCTTTCATTTTGAATGTGCGTGTGTGCGTGCGTACGTGTGTGTGTGTGTGTGGCGCGTGCGGCAGAGGTGTGCTTCTTATAAATGCTGTAGAACGGCTTTTGTGACAATTGTAGGGAACTGTGTCTTGCAAAGGCAGCTGACGGCCTGACACATCACTCCGTGGGTGTGTGACTCCACGCTTCATGTTGGAAACTGACAGAGACGTTTGCAACCGTTAAGAACTGTGTGGCGTCATCAGTGACAGACACTATTGTCAAACCCAAACAGCCAGTTGTACCACCCGACATCATGTCAGTCATTTTGCTTTCGCAACGCAAAAAGGCCATGGACAAAAAAGACAAGAAAATAATTCGGTAAGTGTTGAGATCTCTCTCTCTCTCTCTCTCTCTCTCTCTCTCCGCCCTTGTATAGCTTTGACTGGCATTGTTAGTGACGGATGCACATCCATTTTTAACAGAAGACTCGCTAAATGCTCTGAAAAGGAAGAGAAAATCGCAGAAGACCAAGCAGGCTTCAGAGCTGGTTATAGCCCAACTGATCATACATTACATTGTATGCAGTTAGTGCAGAAACTTTTGCTGAAAAATATGAAACTGTATGTCGCCTTCATTGATGAAGAAAAAGCCTTCAATTCCATGAACAGAAACGCGCCATGGACAGTCTTGAGGAAAACTGGTGTAAACTGTAGACTGTAAATTGTATCATGCTCTTAGAGTCATGTCTTAGAGGCTTTTACCAGTCTGTCGCGCTTGTGTACGTGGTAAGACTGTTATTCGAATTATTTGAATGTCACAGAGTGTTAAACAGGGCCGTCTGTACCTCCACCCATAGTTTTCTCCTTTTTGTACTCCAGTCTTAAAGAACAGGGATTACTTAGAATGGGAATGAAGAAATGTGTGTGTGTGTGTGTGTGTGTGGTTTTGTGTGTGTGTGTGTTGTGTGTGTGTGTCCGTGGTCAAAAATGTGTTCCACTCGCTCCAACAAAAACTACTGGGCCGATCTTTCTGAAATTTGTAGGTGTGTTCATTTGGATCAAGGATGATGCCCGACGTTTTAGTTTACGTTACAGCCGTTACTAACGGCTGTAACGGCCTTAACGCTTTTTCTTCTTTATGGAATATCTCAGAAAGTACTTGGCCGATCTTTCTGAAAATTTGTAGGTATGTTCATTATGGGTCACAAATAATGCCCAATGTTTTAGTTTACCGTTATAACCGTTACTAACGGCTGTAACGGCCTGTAAGGGTTTTTCTTCTTTATGGAATATCTCAGAAAGTACTTGGCCGACCTTTATGAAAATTAGCAGGTATGTTCATTATGGGTCACGGATGATGCCTGATGTTTTAGTTTGCCCCGTTATAGCCGTTACTAACGGTTGTAACGGCTTGTAACGGTTTTTCTTCTTTATGGAATATCTCAGAAAGTATTTGGCCAATTTATAAGCGGTATGGATGATCTTGTGACAAATCAGATCCTCTGTCATATGTAAGTGATGTAATGCTGAAAATGGATTAAACAACCGTTAAAAACCGTTATTCTGCCGCTATTTCTTATATATAGGTGGATTTTAATGAAATTTGGTATATAGAAAGGTTATCACACACAAATGGCACTTCTATATAGTGTTCCAAAATTTGACCGTTAAAAACCGTTATTCTTGACATATTGTCCAATTTGGATGAAATTTGATATCTACACAGGCTTTAGCCCAGTGAGGACTAAAATACCGGTTTCAAAAGTGCATATCAGTTTTATAACCGTTAAACCGTTATTTTGCCGTTATTTTTTATATATTGGTGGGTTTTAATGCAATTTTGTATATAGAAAGGTATCACACACAAATGGCACTTTCATGCAGTGTTTCAAAATCTGACCGTTAAAAACCGTTATTCTTGACATATTGTCCGATTTGATGAAATTTGGTATGTACACAGGCTTTAGCCCAGTGAGGACTAAAATACCGGTTTCAAAAGTGTATATCGGTTATATAACCGATAAACCGTTATTTGCCTTATTTTTTATTATATGTGGATTTTAATGCAATTTTGTATATAGAAAGGTCATCACACACAATGGCACTTCCATGCAGTGTTTCAAAATTGACGTTAAAAACCGTTATTCTTGATATGTCCGATTGGATGAAATTTGGTATGTAACAGCTTTAGCCCAGTGAGGACTAAAATACCAGTTTCAAAAGTGTACATCGTTAAATAACCGTTAATACCGTTATTTCGCCTTTATTTCTTATCTCATAAAGCACTTGGCTGATTTATAAGCGGTTTGGAAAACTGGGAGTACGTTTATATGCTTCGCATCTTGTTTGTACTCCCAGTTCTTAAAGAACAGGGAGTACTTTAGAATGGGAACGAAGAAATGCTGTGTGTGTGTGTGTGTGTGTGTGTGTGTGTGTGTGTGTGTGTGTGTGTGTGTGTGTGTGTGTGTATCTGTGTGTGTGTGTGTCCGTGGTCAAAATGTGTTCCACTCGCTCCAGACAAAACTACTGGGTCGATCTTTCTGAAAAGTTGTAGGTATGTTCATTATGGGTCAAGGATGATGCCCGACGTTTTAGTTTACCGTTACAGCCGTTACTAACGGCTGTAACGGCATGTAACGCTTTTTCTCCTTTATGGAATATTCAGAAAGTACTTGGCCGATCTTTCTGAAAATTCGTAGGTATGTTCATTATGGGTCACGAATAATGCCCGATGTTTTAGTTTACCGTTATAACCGTTACTAACGGCTGTAACGGCCTGTAACGGTTTTTCTTCTTTATGGATATCTCAGAAAGTACTTGGCCGACCTTTATGAAAATTAGCAGGTATGTTCATTATGGGTCACGGATGATGCCTGGTGTTTTAGTTTGCCCCGTTATAGCCGTTACTAACGGTTGTAACGGCCTGTAACGGTTTTTCTTCTTTATGGAATATGTCAGAAAGTACTTGGCCAATTTATAAGCGGTTTGGATGAGCTTTGGACAAATCGGATCCTCTGTCCATATGTAAGTGACGTAATGCTGAAAATGGATTAAACAACCGTTAAAAACCGTTATTCTGCCGTTATTTCTTATATATAGGTGGATTTTAATGAAATTTGGTATATAGAAAGGTTATCACACAGAAATGGCACTTCTATATAGTGTTCCAAAATTGACGTTAAAAAACCGTTATTCTTGACCTATTGTCCAATGTGGATGAAATTTGGTATGTACACAGGCTTTAGCCCAGTGAGGACTAAAATACCGGTTTCAAAAGTGCATATCGGTTATATAACCGATAAACCGTTATTTTGCCGTTATTTTTTATATATTGGTGGATTTAATGCAATTTTGTATATAGAAAGGTTATCACACACAAATGGCACTTCCATGCAGTGTTTCAAAATCTGACCGTTAAAAACCGTTATTCTTGACATATTGTCCGATTTGGATGAAATTTGGTATGTACACAGGCTTTAGCCAGTGAGGACTAAAATACGGTTTCAAAAGTGTACATCGGTTAATAAACCCTTAAAACCGTTATTTTGCCTTTATTTCTTATTCATAAAGCATTTGGTGATTTAAAAGCGGTTTGGAAAAGGAGTACTTTATATGCTTCGCATCTTGTCATTTATTAATGAATTCTTCTTGATTTGTCAAGAAGGGATAAGCATGGTATTCAGCTGATCCCAGTGTAAGAGATATTTTACTGTTATGGCTGATGATGTTACTCTATCATCTGATTCTGTGACTGGTCTGAAACATCGTCTTGGAAAATGGGCAGACCGTTTAGTCTTGACAATTCATTTTGAAAGACAATACTAAGATCTTTAGAAAGGCCGGACATTTATCTGCCCAGGGAAAGGTATTTCTATGGAAATGATAGTTGAAGTAACAGTTCATTCAAATATCTGGGAACATATTTACAAACAACGTTGAATAACCACTGCTTTGTCTGAGGTTACAGGAACGGAGAAAAAAAAGGGTTACAAAGATATCAAAATCATGAAAAGTTTTGATACACAAAATCAAACAATTCTAACTTACGCAGGCAAAGTTTATGGCATTTGATAAGTGAAATCATAGAAACTGTACATATATTTTGGCTTAAATAGATGAATAGCACGCCTCAAATAAGCTGGTTTATGGAGAAGCCGGTGGACATTCTCTTAGTGCTAGAACATCAGTAAATGCAATCAACACTGGCTGAAACTCCTTAAATGACGCATATCACGACTATGTACACAACAAGCGTATGAGATGCTTTTTGTCCTGCATGAGTATGGCACACACGGGCCTGTGCACACACACACACACACACACACACACACACACACACACACACACACACACACACACACACACACATTTGTACCACGAGGCCCTCTTCTTAAATTCTCTCATCTTAGTCATTAATTCTTTTATCCATCAGCTTCAAATCATGCGTAGTGGTGGCCTCAAAACTTAGCTTAGGTGGTGTAGCGTATATGGACCAGTCCGCACGCAGTGACGCCTCCTTGATGACACTGAAACTGGGCAGAACAGCATGGTGCCTGGGACTGGTTTCTTGAAACTCTCCTGCTCGTGGGTCCTTCCGTCACCTGCACGTGGGTCCTTCCGTCACCTGCTCGTGGGTCCTTCCGTCACCTGCTCATGGGTCCTTCCGTCACCTGCTCTTGGAGGATGCTGCCAGGTCGAGGACACTGGTTACAGCCTGCTATATCAATAATCGTTCTCGCAGCAGGTTGTTTTAAATCTGTCCTTTGAATTTCTTCAAAGTAGTTGAAACAGCATAGTCATTGTTCTCTATAGGTACGCGTAAAAGTGCGTGCATGCGCGCGCGCGCGTGTGTGCCTGTGTGTGTGTGTGTGTGTGTGTGTGTGTGTGTGTGTGTGTGTGTGTGTGTGTGTGTGTGTGTAGGAAGGAATTCTGTTTTACGTCTCGTCACACATAAAGGTGATTGCAGACGTCTAAATAACATAGTGTTTACAATTTTAGACTATTATCATAAAAGAAAAGAGGACGATGTGGTTACATAGAACAAAAATAAAGGATAGATGAATTGTAGGACAGCAACTATGAAAAATTAGAGAAAAATAACTAAAGTAATCTAACTTACGATTATGATTATAAAATGTTCCTTAATGGACTTCCAAAAGGTTACTCGTTAATTTAACAAGAGAAACAACTGGCAACGAATCTAAAAAGTCAAACACATCAACATGCCCAGTGTCAGCAGTTGGTATAACACCATTCAAAAAGGGTTTCGTTAGTTCACAATCAAAAATCACATGTCTGTCTCACACTTTCCTTGTGTGTGTGTATGTGTGAACGCGCGCCCGAACGCCACATATTTCTTTATATTCCATCTACTCATTTGATCTTTAAATGCATGTATTCACTTTTTTTCTATCCCATTGTTTTAGTCAGATTTAAAGGTTAAGCACAGCTCATGACTTTAGAGGGCTGTTGGACTTTCACGTGTAATACGCTCTTCAGTCCTTCACTGGTGAGATGAGAGAGTGGGGATTTTCAATGGGGTGTTTGGGCGCGCGCGCGCGCGCGCGTGTGCGTGTGCGTGTGTGTGTGTGTGTGTGTGTGTGCGTGCGTGCGTGTGTGTATGTGTGTGTGTGTACGTGTGTGTGTATGGGCGCACGTTTGCGTGAGTGTGTGTGTGTGTGTGTGTGTGTGAGAGAGAGAGAGAGAGAGAGAGAGAGAGAGAGAGAGAGAGAGAGAGAGAGAGAGAGAGAGAAAGAGAAAGACAGAGAGAGAGACAGAGAGAGAGACAATGAGACAGAGAGAGAGAGAGACAGAGAGAGAGAGAGAGAGAGAGAGAGAGAGAGAGAGAGACAGACAGACAGACAGAGAGACAGACAGACAGAAAGTGTGTGAGAGAGTGAGTGAGTGAGTGAGAGTGTGTGTGTATGTGTGTGTGTGTGTGTGTGTGTGTGTGTGTGTGTGTGTGTGTGTGTGTGTGTGTGTGAGAAAGAGAAAGCGAGAGAGAGAGAGAGAGAGAGAGAGAGAGAGAGAGAGAGAGACAGAGACAGAGACAGAGAGAGAGAGAGAGACAGTGAGAGAGAGAGAGAGACACAGAGAGAGAGATACCACAGACAGAGAGAGAGAGAGACAAAGAGGCAGACAGAAAGAGAGAGACAGAGAGAGACAGACAGAGAGACAGAGACAGAGAGGGAGAGACGGAGAAAGAGACAGAGAGAGATACAGAGAGAGATGCAGAGACAGAGAGAAGAGAGAGGGGAGAGAGAGAGAGAGAGAGAGAGAGAGAGAGAGAGAGAGAGACAGACAGACAGACAGAAAGAGAGACAGAGAGAGAAAGAGAGAGAGAGAGACAGAGACAGAGAGAGACAGAGACAGAGAGACACAGTGAGAGAGAGAGAGAGAGAGAGAGAGAGAGAGAGAGAGAGAGAGAGAGAGAGAGAGAGAGAGAGAGAGAGACAGACAGACAGAGAGACAGACAGAGAGACAGAGAGAGAAAGACGAGAAGAGTGAATCACGAAATGAAAAGGGAAAAGGTGGTTAAAGGGGAGGAGGGTGGGGGGGGGGGGGAGCGGGAGGGAGAGAAAGACCGGGGGAGGGGGGGGGGGGGGAGGAGGAGAGGGAGGGGAAATGTCGGATTTTTTGTTTTTAAAGTATCACTAAAAATACAATATAACGTCTTTATTCCGAATCATTATTCCACTTTAATTACTACTTTCATGTCATTTTGTGGCTTTTTAAAACAGTTTTCTTTCGTAATTTTGTTTCCACTGTGTCGGTCAAACTACCAAATTAATCTGACAATGTCTGGGCGATAGTGGACGCCACCCAAAGTGTCGTCTGTGCATTGGACTGTCTCATCCTGGTGATGGTCACGCTCTGTTGTCTGACCACCCCAGCTGTCTCATCAGCAGATGTCAACGGGTACAGAACTATGCTACCCGCCTCATCTTTCGCTCCTGAACCTCTGACTACATCACTCCATTGTTGCGTTCTCCTCACTGGCTCCCTGTTCAGCAATGGGTCTCCTGCAGAACTGCATTTCTATCTCTTCGCTGGACACTAATGAAGTCTTCCTGTCCTCAACATCGTGCTGATCTGTTGCACGTGTCAATCCCAACACGTGAAATCTGTTCTTCGCCTGACTTTTCGTGATAACCTCTTTTTGTACTAACACTTTTGCTCGGCATTCTAACGCCTTTCAAGCCCCTTTCATTTGAAGTCGCGCCTCCTCCCCCCCCCTTCCCCGTCACTGTGTGTGTGTGTTGTGTGTGTGTGTGTGTGTGTGTGTGTGTGTGTGTGTGTGTGTGACAGAGAGAGAGTGAGAGAGAGAGAGATTAGATGCTATGCCTCTCTGCCCTCTGTCAAATCAAGCTACACTAGAACACTTTTCTTTTTCCCCTTCTGGTTAACATACAACGTACATGTCGCGTCGTTTGGGAGAGCTATCTGCATTTGAATGCGTGTGTTCATCAATCAGTTTGTATAACTGCTTTCATTTGATGGATGTGGGACGGGCGGAGAAGGGCGTTTGTGAGGGCTGGGCTGAGTGGTGATAACACTCGGAGATCGTGCGAACGTTCGGTGATGTATCACTGGTTCTTCTTGTTCACTTGTTTGTTCAATTGTTTAACCTGTCTACTAGTAAGTCATAAAAGCCGAGGCTATTCATTTGGTTAGGCATACGAATATTCTTGATAATGACTATGATTTCGCCTTACAAGGAAAACCTGCGCTGTGCCTATGTCGAATACAGAAAGGCACACACGCACCCATCACGCACCCACTCACCCACCCACCCACACACATATATGGACACACACACACACGCACACGCACATATTGAGGGGGGAGGGCGAGCAGAGAAAACAAAAAAAAAAGACGAGACAAGACAAATCAAGATCTTTATAATCGAAGGTCATCGTTTACAAGCTAGGTCATGCATTTTTTTTCTGACATCCAGCCCTCGCCCAATAAAGACATAAATATCTAAGAAAAAGAAAAGAACTGGCAAAAACTGCAAACACAATATACAACACACACACACACACACACACACACACACACACACACACACACACACACACACACACACGTACGTAACACGCAGTTTTCCATTTCACCTTCAATAGAAAAAATGAACATAACCTAAAGAAATACGCTCTCAATCACATTCTCCCTCTGTTAAATCTGTTTCTCTCTTCCGCTCCGACCTTCTACCATCTTAACCTGTACCTTCACGCGTACTCGACAATGCATGCGATGTGTGTGTGTGTGTGTGTGTGTGTGTGTGTGTGTGTGTGTGTGTGTGTGTGTGTGTGTGTGTGTGAGAGAGAGAGAGAGAGAGAGAGAGAGAGAGAGAGAGAGAGAGAGAGAGAGACAGACAGGCAGACAGACAGACAGACAAGCAAAAAGACAGATCAACAGTCAAGGGCAAGGCAGACAAGATGTGGAAACAAAGCGACAGAGGTGAACTTACAAAGTAGGTCATGGACAGAATGAAATATGGAGCCAGAGATGTGACATGTAACGGAACTTGTCAGATTCCAGACAGGGTATGTTGGGGAAAGAGACGATGACGGTGACAAATGTTTGGTAAAATGCTTTATCATCCATTCAGCAGTTCAGCCAGACAGGGGTGGGGGGGGGGGGGGGGGGGGCATGTAGGAACGTGTCTCTGTAAACTCGATCGCTCACGCCACCCCGTCCTACTCTATTTCCCCACCTCTACCTAACAACTCACCCTGATCAAATTCCTCCACCCCCCTCTCCCCCTCTGTCCTCCCTTCTCTTCCCTCCAGTTTCTAAAATTTCTATTCAACGGTTTCCAGTAACATATGGTTAACAAAGGAACACCATTTGAATGCATTCGTTTCGTGGTAAAACATTACCAGCAAATTTAACCCCCTCACATCAGTTTTGGGTACAGGACACTTAATTAGAGACTGCATTGTCATTATTACTTATTTGTTCGTGGTTCTAAGACTGACTGTAGTTTCGTAACTTTTCAAAATTAATGAGACAGTTTGAACATTTTTTGCCTT
Organism: Conus ventricosus; assembly: GCA_018398815.1. Taxonomy (NCBI): domain Eukaryota; kingdom Metazoa; phylum Mollusca; class Gastropoda; order Neogastropoda; family Conidae; genus Conus; species Conus ventricosus. The sequence continues at coordinate 63,316,486 of CM031613.1, forward strand.
TAATCTTTAAAAAAAAAAAAACAACCTCGGAATATCTTTATTTCGTGGTTCTTTGCGCGATTTCACCACACCCACCCCACCCCCATCCTCGCTCCCTCCCTCCCTCTCTCTCTGTGCTTCTTTTTCTTTTGTTTTCAAGCTTAAAGAAAATATCTGAAATCTTTTTACTTCAAAAAGACTGGCAATTGGATATGGAATCCTAAACTTTAACTTTCTTATGCTTTAATGTGTTCAGATCCTCTTTAGCTTACTTGTCCTACAGGATGACTGCAGGTGAAATTCGGTGAAAATACTGGTAAGAGAATTCTTTGGAATAACGCTAGATGTGAATGAAGACGCCAAAACCTGATGAAATTTGCTGATTCATAATTCTGACAGATCAAGCGTATTAATCAACTCATCTACACTGCAATTTGTAAAACGTTCTTCGTACCACCATATCACTTAGATCTTTTACCATCCCATCTTTTAAACTTTTCAGTACCAGCAAAATGTGGTTCAGACTGCTTTTGACATTAATGATCGATAACGTTTTTCTTAACTGAAAACACACACACACCACACACACACACACACACACAAAGAGAGAGAGAGAGAGAGAGAGAGAGAGAGAGAGAGAGAGAGAGAGAGAGAGAGAGAGGAGAGAGAGAGAGAGAGGGAGGGAGGGAGAGAGAGAGAGAGAGATTCCTGGTATAATGCTCAACAGCTAAGGTGGGAAGCCAGCATACAAGCGGTCCCTCCACAGGCCTACGTCCGCCCGAGACAGCGGAGCATGCATTCCCGAACCACTCACACAGGACTGTTTGCAGACACATTATGCCTGTTTGCACGTGATAACTGTGTTGTCGACGATGGCTGCATGACTAGAATTGACGGTGTGGAGACTTCTCAACCCACAAGTGTTTACCCGCGCTGAGGCTTAGGTATCAAACAGTCCTTCACCATCCACCAAGTGTCCTGCCCCCTCCCCGCCCCCCTCTCCGATGGACCATCTGTCGGAGGAAAAAAGCGTCAATTGTGTTCATTCTTTGTAGCAGTCTGTTATACTTGCTGTTGCAAGTCAATTACGTTCATTGTTAGCAGTCGATAATGTTGACTGTTGCAAGTCAATTATGCCCCCTGTTTCTCGTCAATAATGCTCATTGTTACAGATCAATACTGTTCATTGTTGAAAGTCAGTAATCTTCGTTGCTGTCAGTAAAATCGATCGGTTCAGAGAGATGGTGTGCATTGTTGCAGGTTAGTAAAGTTCACCGCCGTTAGTTATGGTCAGTGTCGCAGGTCAGAAATGGCCATTTAAAAAAAACAACTCAGTAATGTTGGATTGTTGATAGTAAACGATTATTGCTGAAAGTTGGTAACAATCATCGTCCATGATACTCATTGCAAGAAGTCCATACTGTCAGTTGTTAGAGCCCATGATGTACTTTGCTGTACGTTAAGCATAACCACTGCTCTAGTCAATGACGTTCATTGCATTACATCAATAATAATATTCATGACAGTATGTCCATAATGTTCATTGCTGTTAGTGGGTTATAACTATTGTAGTAAGTCAATGATGTTCATAGCGGACAGCCAATGATATCCATAGCAGTATGTCAATGATATTCATGGCAGTGAATCAGTAATATTCATGGGAAAGTTTATGAATGGCAGATCTTTAAAATGGCAAGGTTACAAGCCATTGCTTTATGTCCGTTTGTCAGTATCCTGCAATTGCATTTTTATTTTTCATTTCTTTCGGATGCTTTTCTTTATTTGATTATTGCGCTATTTAGGAATACATTAGGCACATTGTGTGATTTCAAAAGTCAGTATTATTCACTGATGACTAGCTGATCTTTAAAGTTGTGACAGAGAGAGAGAGAGAGAGCTAGAGAGAGAGAGAGAGAGAGAGAGAGAGAGAGAGAGAGAGAGAGAGAGAGAGATGTGTGCGTGTGTGTTTTTGCCCGCGCTCGTTTCCCTCCCTCCCTCCCTTCCCTCCCCTCCCTTTCTGTATATATGTATGTATGTGTGTGCGCACGTGCGCGCGCGCGCGCGCGCGCGCGCGCGCGCGTGTGTGTGTGTGTGTGTGTGTGTGTGTGTGTGTGATTGCTGCATGTCGATACTATTCATCTGTGTAAGAGAACAATAGTCGTCAGTGGAGGCCTATAACATTGGTTGCCGCCAGTCGATAATCATCATGAACACGATTGATCGTCAGTTAACGCTCCACATCCATGATCGATGGCCGGCTAGTCTGTGCCAGACTTTAAGGCCGCCTAATTGTCGTGGGGACAAAGACCAGCTCCCCCTTCCTCTGTGCCACACACCCGGGCCAGCTAGTGCACTGTGTGGAGGTGTCCAACCGCCGCATTTCCCTCTGCAGCAATGACATGGATCACAGGATCCAGTCTGCTCGAATCCTCCACTAGTTTGCCTCACAGATCCGCTGGCGTAAGACTGTAACGGTCGCGCACCTGTAGATGTTTCAGTGTGTTTGGGTACGTGTGAGAGAGTGTTTATATATGAGCGTACACGTATGTGTATGCGTGTGCGCGTGAACACTGCACTACACTACACTACACTGCACTACACTACACTACACTACACTACACTACACTACACTACACTACACTAAACACACACACACACACACACACACACACACACACACACACACACACACACACACACACACTTTCGGGTTTTTGACCAGTTCGTAACCCCACTTTCTTTGATAACCCAGCATACATGCGCTCGCGTGCTCTCTCTCTCTCTCTCTCTCTCTCTCTCTCTCTCTCTCGTACTTGTAATATTCATTTTTACTGTCTGTTTTTATACATGCTGATTGTTGTACGTTATAGTCAATTTCTATATGCTCCCCAGCCTCCCACCCCCACCCCACCCCACTCTCTTCTTCCCCTTTATTATTATTATTATTATTATTATTATTATTATTATTATTATTATTAATATTTTCATTCTTATTTTTATTTTTTGTTTGTTTATTTTTTCTCCATTTCCCTTATATTTTCATTTGATGTTCCACTATGATTGCATGACCGCTTTGTTTGCTTGTTTGCTTTCTTTCATTATTTCATTTCACTGCATGTTGTAGTCCCTACTCAGGGCGAGGACTGGATGTTAAAAAGTGCGTCAGTGCTTATCTATTATCCTCGTAAATAAAGAATTTCTCTTCTCTCTCTCTCTCTCTCTCTCTCTCTCTCTCTCTCTCTCTCTCTCTCTCTCTCTCTCTCACACACACACACACACACACACAACACAACACACACACACACACACACACACACACACACACACACACACACACACACACTGCCTAGCATAAAACAACTACACACATGTATATAACTACCGAAAATCACATGATCATGCGTTTCCTCGAGGACGACATCAATGCTATTCATTTCACAACTATTTTGTTGACGCTTATCATGCGCTTTTCTGTTCGGCACCGAATGCATTTGCGCCCTTATGAGGCGCAGGCATTACCTACATTTGTTTTCAGCCACCACAGTCACATGTCGGGGCCCAGTGAAAAAGAAAACGCCCGAAGTTTTAAGTTTCTGGTTTCAATGGCACACAGCGCCTCATTGGTGGATATGAACTGAATCGGGTACCTGGTCAACTTCTTGCTGTTCGTCCTGTTTTCTGGCGTCAGTGCGCGCGAGAGGAAGGGGATATAAGACAAAATCTTCCTCCAGTGAGTGTTTTCATTGTGTTATTCTTCCGAAGGGGAAGAAATCCTTTGTAGATACAATACAACAAGGAAAGCATTTACTAGAGAAAGATTTCCGAACGGCTTCACACACATTGAAGCAGCCGACTTGCCAAGCAATACTGCGGTCAATAGCCGTGGACACCGCCAGGGGGAAGGGAGGAATCACGGACAATATTGTTTTCCAGTCTGACAGCACGACATAGGGACCATTCCGCAACCACCACGATCCAACGGCTGTCACTGCTGAGGAAGGCTGTGTGTGTGTGTGTGTGTGTGTGTGTGTGTGAGAGAGAGAGAGAGAGAGAGAGAGAGAGAGAGAGAGAGAGAGAGAGAGAGAGAGAGATGGATGTGAACTTGTTTTTCTCACGCCAACTGTGGAATGGAAGAATGATGGTGTTGACTGGAGGAATGGCTCATATCACAGGCGACAGGGTGGTGCAGCAACTGAGACCGCTGAAGAACGGGGAAGCGAGGGGCGGGGGAGGGGGAGGGTGTCACTCTCTTCCCCGCAACAGACTCCTGATCAATTGTGTTGCAGAGTATTGCACTGTATTATATTGTATTATATATGTATGCATGTATGTATGCATCTCTCTCTCTCTCTCTCTCTCTCTCTCTCTCTCTCTCTCTCTCTCTCTCTCTCTATACTGCAGTGTATTGTAGGTATTACTTTACAGTGCAGGGTTATGCGGTGCATTGTATCACAGTGCAGGTTTGCAGTGTATCATATTGCGCAAGAGAATATTATAGCGTATTACATTGTATTATCATGCAGGGTATTGTAGTGTGTTACAGTGTATCATAATGCAGGGTACTGTAGTGTGTTGCAGTGTATCATAATGCAGGGTATTGTAGTGTGTTACAGTGTATCATAATGCAGGGTATTGTAGTGTGTTACAGTGTATCATAATGCAGGGTACTGTAGTGTGTTACAGTGTATCATAATGCAGGGTATTGTAGTGTGTTACAGTGTATCATAATGCGGGGTATTGTAGTGTGTTGCAGTGTATCATAATGCAGGGTACTGTAGTGTGTTGCAGTGTATCATAATGCAGGGTACTGTAGTGTGTTACAGTGTATCATAATGCGGGGTATTGTAGTGTGTTACAATGTATCATAATGCAGGGTACTGTAGTGTGTTACAGTGTATCATAATGCGGGGTATTGTAGTGTGTTACAGTGTATCATAATGCAGGGTATTGTAGTGTGTTACAGTGTATCATAATGCAGTGTATTGTAGTGTGTTACAGTGTATCATAATGCAGGGTACTGTAGTGTGTTACAGTGTATCATAATGCAGGATACTGTAGTGTGTTACAGTGCACCATAATGCAGGGTATTGTAGTGTGTTACAGTGTATCATAATGCAGGGTACTGTAGTGTGTTACAGTGTATCATAATGCGGGTATTGTAATGTGTTACAGTGTATCATAATGCAGTGTATTGTAGTGTGTTACAGTGTATCATAATGCGGGTACTGTAGTGTGTTACAGTGCACCATAATGCAGGGTGTTGTAGTGTGTTACAGTGTATCATAATGCAGGGTACTGTAGTGTGTTACAGTGTATCATAATGCAGGGTACTGTAGTGTGTTACAGTGTATCATAATGCAGGGTATTGTAGTGTGTTACAGTGTATCATAATGCGGGGTACTGTAGTGTGTTACAGTGCACCATAATGCAGGGTATTGTAGTGTGTTACAGTGTATCATAATGCGGGGGTACTGTAGTGTGTTACAGTGTATCATAATGCAGGGTATTGTAGTGTGTTACAGTGTATCATAATGCAGGGTGTTGTAGTGTGTTGCAGTGTATCATAATGCAGGGTGCTGTAGCGTGTTGCAGTGTATCATAATGCAGGGTATTGTAGTGTGTTACTGCGTCTGATAATGCAGGGTATTGTAATGTGTTACAGTGAAGCATAGTGCAGTGTATTGTAGTGGATTACAGAGTATTATGATGCAGAGTACTGTAGTGTGTTAGAGCGTATCATAATGTAGGTTACTGTAGTGTTTTACAGTGCATCTTAATGCAGGGTATTGTAGTGTGTTACATTTCAACAATGCAGGGTATCGTACTGTGTTACAGTGCATCTTAATGCAGGGTATTGTAGTGTGTTACATTGCAACAATGCAGGGTATTGTAGTGTGTTACAGTGCATCATAATGCAGGGTATTGTAGCGTGTTACACTGTAACAATGCAGGGTATCGCACTGTGTTACAGTGCATCTTAATGCAGGGTATTGTAGTGTGTTACATTGCAACAATGCAGGTATTGTAGTGTGTTACAGTGCATCTTAATGCAGGGTATTGTAGTGTGTTACATTTCAACATTGCAGGTATTGTAGTGTGTTACAGCGCATCTTAGTGCAGGCTATTATAGTGTTTTGTATCATACAGCATGGTCTGGTAGTATATTACATTGTATCAGAGGGCCGGAGTTGGTGGTGTAGTATATGTTATATTGTACCATACTAGAGTATTGTAATGTCTTATATTGTATTGTACCACAGGGTATTGTAATAGATCATATTGTGCCATATTACAGGGTATTGTAATGTGTTATATTGTACCATACTACACGGTATTGTAATGCATCATATTGTACAATATTACAGGGTCTTGTAATGTGCCATATTATGTCATAGTGCGGACGATTTGCATTGCTTTATGTCAGGCTACTTTAGTGTATATTGTATCATAATGCGGGATAGCTTAATGTATTATAACTTTTGCCCCATAGTGAATGGTTCTGTGGGACATTATATCATAAGGCAGGGTAGTGTAGTGTGCTACAATGTATCATAGTTGTATTACACTGTATAATAGAGCATTGTAGTGTATTATATTGTATATATCATAGTGCAGTGTATCGAATATATTACGGTGCATCAAAGTGTTGGTTTTTGGAGTGTTTTGTAGCATAGTGCAGGGGATTGTAGTGTAGTATATTATACATAATGCGATGTTTTGTAGTCTACTGTATGTTATCATAGCAAGGGTAATGTGATATATTACACTGTACTGTGATGCAGGATATTATAGTGTTTTGCATCGCTTCAGAGTAAAGGGTATTGTTCTGCAATACATGATATCAAAGTGTTACATGGTGTTAGAGTGCAGGCTATGGTAATGTATCACATGGCATCCAACTGCAGAGTATCTAAGTGTATTCTGTTGTATTGTGGTGCAGGATATTCAAATGTATTGCATTGTCTAACAGTGTAGGGTATTGTAATGTATTACATTGTATAATAGTGCAGGACTTTGTAGTGTATTATGTTGTGTTACGGCGCAGAGTATTGCATTCTTGTATTCTTATGCAGACTGTGGGTGTATAAACACTGTTTCATAGTACAGGGCATTACAGTGCGTTATATGTAGTATTATACAGGCTATTATAATGTACTGAGTCGTAGTTCTACACAGCGTATTGTAGTCTCTCACATTGCATCATAGTGCAGGGATTGCAGTATATCATACTGGAGTGCAGGGGGTTGTAGTTATCATACTGTAGTGCAGGGGATTGTAGTGTATCATACTGTAGTGCAGGGGGTTGTAGGTTATACTGTAGTGCAGGGGATTAGTGTATCATACTGTAGTGGGAGGGGATTGTAGTGTTCATACTGTAGTGCCGGGATTGTAGTGTATCATTCTGTAGTTCATGGGATTGTTGTACATACTGTAGTGCTGGGGATTGTAGTGTATAATACTGTAGTGCAGGGGATTGTAGTGTATCATTTCTGTATGCAGGGATTGTAGTGTATCATACTGTAGTGCAGGGATTGTAGTGTATCATACTGTAGTGCTGGGGATTGTAGTGTATCATTCTGTAGTGCAGGGGGTTGTAAATGTATTTCTGTAGTGCAGGGGATTGTAGGATCATACTTAGTGCAGGGGATTGTAGTGTTATACTGTAGTGCAGGGGATTGTAGTGTATCATACTGTATGTGCCGGGGATTTTAGTGATCTACTGGTGCACGGATGTGTGTACATACTGGATTCGAGGATTTTAGTGTATCATACTGTAGTGCAGAGGATTGTAGTGTATCAAAACTGTAGTGTGGGGATTGTAGTGTATAATACTGTAGTGCGGGATTGTAGTGTATCATACTGTAGTGCAAGATTGGGGGATCAACTGTAGTCAGGAAGTGAGCATACTTGTGCGGGGGTTGTGTATCATCTAGGCGGGGAATTGTAGTGTATCATACTGTATGCAGGGGATGTGTGTATCATACTGTAGTGCAGGGATTGTAGTGTATCATACTGTAGTGCAGGGGATTGTAGTGTTCATACTGTAGTGCAGGGGGTTGTAGTGTATCATACTGTATGCAGGGGATTGTAGTGTATCTCTGTAGTGCAGGGGATTGTATGATACGTATGCCGGAATGTAATGTATCAACTGTAGTGCGGGGGATTGTAATGTATCATACGTATGCGGGGGATTGTAGTGGTATCATACGTAGGCGGGGGATTGTATGTATTCATACTGTAGTGCGGGGAATGGGAGTGTATCATACTGTAGTGCAGGGATTGTAGTTATCATACTGTAGTGCAGGGGATTGTATGTATCATACTGTAGTGCAGGAAATTTTAGTGTATACTGGAGTGCAGGGGATTGTAGTGATCATACTGTAGTGCAGGGATTGTAGTGTATCATACTGTAGTGCCGGGGGTTGTAGTGTTATACTGTAGTGCAGGGGATTGTAGTGTATCATACTGTATGCCGGGGATTGTTTGTGTATACTGGTAGTGCCGGGATGTAGGTATACTGTTTGTGCAGGGATTTATGATACTGTAGTGCAGGGGATTGTAGTGTATCATACTGTAGTGCAGGGGATTTTAGTGTATACTGTAGTGCAGGGGATTGTAGTGTATCATACTGTAGTGCAGGGATGAGTGTATCATACGTAGCAGGGGTTGTAGTGTATCATAACTGTAGTGCAGGGGATTGTAGTGTATCATACTGGAGTGCATGGATTTAGTGTATCATACTGTAGTGCAGGGGATTGTAGTGTTCATACTGGATTTCAGGGATTGTAGTGTATCAACTGTAGCAGGGATTGTAGTATCATACTGTAGTGCAGGGGATTGTAAATGTACATACTGAGTGCAGGGATTGTAGTGTATCATTTCTGGAGTGCAGGGGATTGTAGTGTATCATACTGAGTGCAGGGGGTTGTAGTGTATCATACTGTAGTGCAGGGGATTGTAGTGTATCATACTGTAGTGCAGGGAATTGTAGTGTATCATACTGTAGTGCAGGGGATTGTAGTAAACATACTGGGGTGCGGGGGATTGTAGGTATCATACTTAGTGCCGGGGATTGTAGTGTATCATACTGTAGTGCAGGGGATTGTAGTGTATCATACTGTAGTGCGGGGAATTGTAGATATCATACTGTAGTGCAGGGGATTGTAGTGTATCATACTGTAGTGCAGGGATTGTAGTGTATCATACGTAGTGCGGGATTGTAGTTATCATCTGTAGTGCCGGAGATTGTAGTGTATCATACTGTAGTGCAGGGGATTGTAGTGTATACGTAGTGCGGGGATTGTAGTATATCATACTGTAGTGCCGGGGATTGTAGTGTATCATACTGTAGTGCAGGGGATTGTAGTGTATCATACTGTAGTGCAGGGGATTGTAGGGATCATACTGGTAGTGCAGGGATTGTATGTATACTGTTGTGCAGGGATTGTAGTGGTTTCGGTTTCGGTGGGATTGTATGTTCATACTGTAGTGCGGGGGATTGTATGTATCATACTGTAGTGCGGGGATTGTTTAGTGTATCATACTGTAGTGCAGGGGATTGTAGTGTATATACTGTATGCAGATTGTAGTGTACATATGGAGCAGGGATTGTAGTTATCATACTGTAGTGCAGGGGATTGTAAGTGTATCATACTGGATTGCAGGGATTGTAGTGTATCATACTGTAGTGCAGGGATTGTAGTGTATCATACTGTAGTGCAGGGGATTGTAGTGTATCATACTGGAGTGCATGGGGTTGTTGTACATTGGTCAGGGATTGTAGTGTATCATTCTGTAGTGCAGTCGACTGTAGTGTATCCATACTGTAGTGCAGGGGATTGTAGGTATCATACTGTAGTGCGGGGTTGTATGTATCATACTGTAGTGCAGGGGATGTAGTGGGATCATACGTAGGCAAGGGGTAGTATCATACTGTAGTGCAGGGGTTAGTGTATCATACTGGAGTGCGGGGGATTGTAGTGTATTTATACTTTAGTGCCGGGGGGTTGTAGTGTATCTACGTAGTGCAGGGGATTGTATGTATCATACTGGGAGTGCGGGGGATTGTGTATATCATACTGTAGTGCAGGGGATTTTAGTGTATCATACTGTAGTGAGGGGATTGTAGTGTATCATACGGTGTGCGGGGGTTTTAGTGTATATACTGTAGGCGGGGATTGTAGTGTATCATACTGTAGTGCAGGGGATTGTATGTATATGTAGTGCGGGGATTTAGTTATCCTACTGTTTGTGCGGGGAATTGATGTATCTACGTAGTGCCGGGGGTTGGGAGTGTATCTACTGGAAATGCAGGGGTTGTAGGTATCAAATGTATGCAAGAGGATGTAGTGTAACATCTGAGTGCAGGGATTGTAGTTAAAACGTAGTGGGGGATTTAGTGTATCATACTGAGTGCGGGCAATGTATATTCAACCCAGTGCAGGGATTGTTAGTATCATACTGTAGTCAGGGGATTGTATGTATCATACTGTAGTGCAAGGGATTGTATGTAACATACTGTATGCAGGGGATTGTAGTGTACATCTGTAGTGCAGGGATTGTAGTGTACATACGGATGCGGGGATGTTGTACCTACTGTAGTGCGGGGGATTGTAGTGTATCAACGGTGCAGGGGATGTATGTATCATCTGTAGTGAGGGATTGTAGGTATCATCGTAGTGCAGGGATGTATGATCAATACGTATGCAGGGTTGTAGGAACTGTATGCAGGGGATTGTAGATCATACATGTGCGGGCAATGTAGTATATCTACTTATGCCGGGATGTAGTGATCATACTTAGGCAGGGATTGTGTTTTATCTACTGTAGTGCAGGGGATTGTATGACATACTGTAGTGCGGGATTTTAGTGTACATACTGTAGTGCCGGAATTGTAGTGTATCATTTATGCAAAGGGGGTTGTATGTATCGTAGTGCGGGGATTGTATATATCATACTGTGTGCCGGGGATTGTAGTGTAAAACGTTCCGGATTTTAGGACATACTGAGTGCAAGGGATTGTATGTAAATTAGTGCGGAATTAAAATTTTCATACGATCAGGGGATTTTATGTATCATACTGTGCAGGGATTTTATGTTCAACTGTAGTGCGGGGTTGTATGTTCATACTGTTGCGGGGTATTGTATGTTTCATACGTAGTGCGGGGGTTGTAGTGTATCAACTGTAGTGCAGGGGGTTGAGGGGATCTACTTATGCAGAGGGTTGTAGTTAATACTTAGTAGGGGGGTAGTGTATAGTGTGTGGGGATTGAGGTACTACGTGGGGCAGGGGGTTGAGTGTATCATACTGTTGGCAGGGGGTTGTGTTAAAGTAGTGCAGGGGGTTTTAGGTATCAAATGTATGCAGGGGGTTTGGGGTATACGTAGTGCAGGGGGTTGTATGTATACTGTAGTGCGGGGGGTTTTTGTATCATACGTTGCCCGGGGTTTTAGGATATACTGTGTGCAGGGGATTGTAGTGTACTACTGGAGTGCGGGGGTTGTAGTTATACTTATTTCAGGGATTGAGTGTATCATACTGTATGGGGGGGATTGAGTGTACAACTGGGGGGCCGGGGGTTGTATGTAAATGTAGGCCCGGGGGTGTAGTGTATCAAAATGTAGTGGGGGGTTTTTGTGAATCATACTGTGTGCAGGGGATTGTAGTATCATACGTAGGCAGGGGTTGTAGTGTTCTAGGGGTGCAGGGGGGTTTATGATCAACTGTAGGCAGGGATTGAGGTTTCAAAATGGAGGCGGGGATTGTAGTGATCATATGTAGTCGGGGTTGTAGTGTACAAGTGAGTGCAGGGGATTGTATGTATCATCTGATGAGGGGGTTTTAGTATACATAGGAGTGCGGGGGATTGTAGTGTATTAACTGTATGCAGGGGGTATGTATCATACTGGGTGCAGGGGATTGTGTTATAATACTGTAGTGCAGGGGATTGTATGATCATACTGTATGCCGGGGATTGAATGTTCGAGGCATGGGATTTTTATGTATCTACTGGAGTGCAGGGGATTGTTTTTATGTATGATGGGATTGAGTGTACAACGGGGTGCAGGGGGTTTTTAGTTCAACTGGTGCAGGGGATTGAGTTATCATCTGTAGTGAGGGGGGTAGTTATCATATGTAGGCCGGGGATTGTAGTGTTCATACTGTAGTGCAGGGGGTTGTAGTGTTTAACGTAGTGCAGGGGATTTTAATATCATACTGTAGGCAGGGTTTGTATGATCATACTGTATGCGGGATTTTTTTTACACTGTAGGCAGGGATTTTTGGGGTTTCTTTGCGGGGGTTGAGTGTTCTACTGTAGTCAGGGGGGTTGTAGTGGACATACTGTAGTGCGGGGATTGTAGGGTTTTACGTATGCGGGGGGTTGTGTGTATCTACTGAGTGAGGGGGTTTAGTGTTCATACTGGGGTGCAGGGGTTGTAGTGTATCTACTGTAGGCAGGGGGTTTTAGTGTATCATACTGTATGCAGGGGTTTTAGTGTATCATACTGTATGCTGGGGGTTGGAGTGTATCATACTGTATGCAGGGGATTGGGTTTTTATACTGTATGCAGGGGTTGTAGTGTACATATGTAGTGCAGGGGATTGTATGATCATACTGTAGTGCAGGGGATTTTGTGATACTGAGTGCAGGGGATTGTAGTGTACATACTGTGTGCCCGGGGGGTTGTAGTGTATACTGTAGTGCAGGGGATTTAGTGATCAACTGATGCAGGGGGTTTTAGTGTATCAACTGTAGGCAGGGGGTTGGAGTGTATCAACTGAGGGGAGGGGATTGTAGGATCTACTTTAGTCAGGGGATTGTAGGTACAATGGGCAGGGGATTTTGGTACAACTGTAGGCGGGGGTTGTAGTGTATCATATGGAGGCATGGGATTGTAGTGTAATACTGTAGGCGGGGGTTGTAGGTACAACTGGGAGTAGGGGGTTGTAGGTTCATCTGGGTGCGGGGGTGTTGGGGTACTGTATGCAGGGATTGTGTATCATACGTGTGCCGTTGTATTATCATCCTGGATCAGGGGGTTGTTGTCATACTGTAGTGCCGGGGGGTTGTAATGTATCATACTGAGTCAGGGGGGTTGTAGTGTTTACTGAGTGCAGGGGGTTGTAGGTATCAACTGTATGCGGGGGGTTGTAGTGATATCGATTGCAGGGGGTTGTAGGTTCATATTGTAGTGCGGGGGGTTGAGTGATCATACTGTATGCAGGGGGTTGTATTATACTTAGGCGGGGGTTTTAGTGTATCTCTTATTGCCCGGGGGTTGTAGTGTTCATACTGTATCCGGAATTGATGTATACTGTTGCAGGGGATTGTATGTTCTACTGTAGTGCAGGTGTTGTAGTGTATCTACTGTAGGCAGGGGGTTTTTGTATAACGTAGTGCCCGGGGGTTTTAAAGTTCATACTTAGTGCAGGGGGTTTTAGTGTATCATACTTTAGTGCAGGGGGTTGAGTGACATACTGAGTGCCGGGGATTGTAGTTATCATACTGTAGGCAGGGATGGAGTTTCATATGGATGGGGGAGGTAGTGTTTTTTAGGAGGGGGGGATTGAGTGTACTTGGGGAGGGGTTTTAGTGTATAAAACTGTAGTGCAGGGGGTTTTAGTTATCAACTGAGTGCCCGGGGGGGTAATGTAACTGTATGCAGGGATTGTAGTTATCATACTGGATGCAGGGGGTTGTAGTGTAATGTATGCTGGAGTAGGTATCATACTGAGTGCAGGGATTGTGTATCATACTGAGTGCGGGGGGTTGTGGTATCATCGTATGCAGGGGGTTTTAGTTATCATCTGTAGTGCCGGGGATTTTAGTGCTACTGTATGCAGGGATTTTAGTGTATCAACTGTGGGAGGGGGTTGTAGATATCATAGTGTGCAGGGGTTTTGTACATACTGAGTGCAAAAGGGTTGTAGTGTACAACGTATGAGGGTTGTATGTATACTGTAGTGAGGGGGTTGTATGTATCAACGTAGTGCAGGGGTTTTAATGTATCATACGGTGCAGGGGTTTTAGGTTAGTAGTGCAGGGGGTTGTAGTGTATCAACTGTAGTGAGGGGTTGTAGGTACATTCGGGGGGCAGGGGTTGTAGGTATCTACTGTAGTGCAGGGATTGTAGTGTAAACAACTGATGCGGGGATTGTAGTGACAACTGATGCGGGGTTGTGGGATCAACGTTGCGGGATTTTTGTATACGTTGAGGGGGTTTTAGTGTATATACTGTATCAGGGTTGTGGTTCATACGTAGTGCAGGGGAGTGAACGAGTGCAGGGGGTTTTGGGGTATCTACGTAGTGCCGGGGATTGTAGTGTATACGGTAGTGCAGGGGGTTGAGTGACATATGGGGTGCAGGGGGTTGTTGTATCATATTATGCGGGGGGGATCATACTGAGTGCAGGGGATTTTAGTGTATCAACGAGTGCCGGGTTTTTGTGACATACGGGGTGGGGGATTGATGTATCATATGTAGTGCAGAGGGTTGTAGGATCTTCTGTATGCAGGGGATGGTAGTTTAACTGTTGGGGGGATTTTAGTGATATATGTGTGCGGGCAAATTGAGTATACATACTGATGCGGGATTTGTGTTTATCGTAGGGCAGGGGATTGTTGTACATACGTATGCAGGGGGTTGTTTATCATACGTATGCAGGGGGTTTTAGTGTATCAACGTAGGCAGGGGTTGGGATGTATCAAATGGTTTTCGGGGATTGAGGTTCATACGTGTGCGGGGGGGTTGTAGTGTATCATACTTAGGGAGGGGAGTGGTCAAATGTAGTGCGGGATTGTAGGATCAAAATGAGGCAGGGGGTTGTATGTTCATACTTAGTGCAGGGTTGAGGTAACTGTAGGCAGGGATTGTAGGTATCTATATGGCGGCCCAAAGGTTTTACTACGTATTGCCGGGGGTTTTATTATAACTGTTGCAGGGGGTTTATTTCATACTGTGGCAGGGATTTTAGTGTTCATACGTAGGGGGGGGATTGTAAGTTTATACTGTTGCCGGAATTGTATGTATCTACTGAGTGCGGGGGTGAGTGTATACTGATGCGGGGATTTTTGATAATTCGTAGTGCCGGGATTTTGTGTATCATTGTAGTGCCGGGGGTTTTAGTGTTCATAGTAGGCAGGGGGGGTAGTGTATCTACTGTATGCGGAGATTTTAAAGTATCATACTGTAGGCAGGGGATGTATGTTCATCTGATGCAGGGATTGTAGTGTTCATACTGTAGGAGGGGTTTTAGGATCATACTGATGCGGGGGATTGTAGTTATCTACGTAGGCGGGGGTTGTAGTGTACATACTGAGTCAGGGGATTGAGTTACAACTGTAGTGCAGAGGGTTTTAGTGTATCATACTGTAAGGGGGGGGATTGTAGTGTAATACTGTAGTGCTGGGGGTTGTGTGTACATACTGTGGGCAGGGGATTGTATGTATATATGTATGCAGGGATTGTAGGTTTTTGTATGCAGGGGATTGTATGTATCATACGGTGCAGGGATGTAGTGTAACTGTGTGAGGGGGTTGTATGTATTTGAGTGCGGGGATTGTATGTTCATACTGTAGTGCCGGGGTTTTAGGGCTACTGTTTGTCAGGGGATTTTAGTGTATATACTGGAGGCCGGGGGTTGTAGTGTATACTGTATGCAGGGGGTTGTAGTGTATCATATGTATGCGGGGATTGTAGTGTATCATACGGAGTCCCGGGGGTTGTAGTGTATATGTAGTGCCGGGGTTGAGTTACAATGTTGGGGGGGATTTTAGGAATCAATGTAGTGCAGGGGATTTATGTATCAATGTAGTGCAGGGGATTTAGTTATCATACGGAGTGCAGGGGGGTTTTGTGTATCATACTGTAGTGCGGGGGTTTTTAGTGATCAACGGATGCAGGGTTGTAGGGACAACTGTTGGGGGGGATTGTGTGTATCATAGGTAGTGCGGGGTTTAGGTATCAACGTAGTGCAGGGGTGTAGTATATCTCGGGGGGCGGGGGGTTTTATGTATTTCTGTAGTGCAGGGGGTTGAGTGTATCAAATGGATGCAGGGATTTTAGTGTTAATCTGTATGCAGGGGGTGTAGTGTATCAACTGTATGGGGGATTGTAATGTTACTGTAGTCATGGGATTTTGTGTATCATACTGGGTGGGGGATTGTTGTATACTGTATGCATGGGATTGTAGTGTATCATCTGGGGTGCAGGGGGGTTGAGGGGATCATACTGTAGTGCGGGGTTGTGGTATCATACTGTAGTGCGGGATTGTATGTATCATACGTATGCCGGGGATTGTATGTATCTATGAGGCAGGGGGTTGTAGTGTATAACGAGGCGGGGTTTTATAATCATACGTAGTGCGGGGGTTTTGGTATCTACTTTGGGAGGGGGGTATGATATATAGGCAGGGGGGAGTGATACTGTATGCAGGGGATGTATTTTCATCGGGATGAGGGGATTTTAGTGTTATACTGAGTGAGGGATTGTATGATATGTAGTGCAGGGGGTTGTAGTGTTCTACTGTATGCAGGGGTTGAGGTTCAAGGGGTGCAGGGGATTGTAGTGTATCTCGAGTGCAGGGGATTTGTGTACTATGAGTGCAGGGATTTTATGTATCTACTGTAGTGCGGGGGATGGATTTTCATACTGTAGGCAGGGGGGTTTTTGTGTATATGAGTGCAGGGATTGTATGTACATCGTAGGCAGGGGATTGTTGTGTATCTACTGAGTGCAGGGGGGTTTTAGTGTAACGAGTAGGGGATTGTAGGTATCATTGTAGGCCGGGGGGTTGTATGTATCTGTATTTCGGGGGTTGTAGTGATATACTGTGGCCGGGGGATTGTAGTGTTCGTTGCAGGGGATTGTAGGTACAACTGGGGTGCAGGGGGTTTATGTATCTACGGTAGTGAGGGGTTTATGTATCAACTGTGTGCAGGGGATTGTATGGTTTTATACTGTAGTGCAGGGGGTTGTGTGTATCAACTGTATGCGGGGATTGTAGTGTATCTACTGTAGTGCAGGGATTGAGTGTTATACTGGAGTGCATGGATTGTAGTGATCATACTGTATGCGGGGATTTAGTGTATCTACGTATGGAGGGGATTTGTGTATCATACGGATGCAGGGGGAGTATCTGTAGTGCAGGGATTGTAGTTAATACGTAGTGCCGGGGGTTGTAGTGTATCATCCCGGGTGCAGGGATTTTAGTTATCATACTGTGTGCCGGGGGTTTTAATTATCATCTGTATGCGGGGATTTATGTTACTGTATTTCAGGGGGGTTTTAGTGTATCATACGTAGTGCGGGGATTGTAGTGATCTATGTATTTGCGGGGGTTGAGTGTATCAATTGTGGCAGGGGGTTGTATGTAATAAAATGTAGTGCAGGGATTGTTGTAAACTGTATGCAGGGGATTTTATGAAACATACGTTCCGGGATTGTATTTCATCTGTAGGCCGGATTGGGTGTATACTGTAGTGCAGGGATTTATGTATCAAATGAGTGAGGGATTGAGGGACATACTGTAGTGCAGGGGATTTTTGTGTTCATCTGTAGTGCCGGGGGTTGTAATGTATCAACGTAGTGCGGGGGGTTTTGTGTATCAACTTTTGCGGGGATTGAGTGTATCATACTGTAGGCCGGGGATTTAGTGTACATATGATGCGGGTTGTAGTGTATAATACTGTGTGCGGGGTTTTAGTGTACATATGTTTGGGGGGATTGAAGTAATGTGTGCATTGGGTTTTTAGTGAACAATGGGGTGCAGGGATTTAGTGTTTTTGTGTGCATGGATTGTAGTGTATATACTGGAGTGCAGGGATTGTAGGTTCAAAGTAGTGCGGGATTTTAGTGTACATCTGTGTGAGGGATTGTAGTGTATCAACTGTAGTGCCCGGGGGTTGTAGGGTACATACTGAGTGCAGGGGGGTTTTTTATGATTTAAAGGGATGAGGGATTGTATATATCATACTGTTTGGGGGGGATTGTAGTGTTCATACTGTAGTGCAGGGGATTTTAGGTACATAGTAGTGCAGGGGATTGTAGGTAAAACTGTAGTGCGGGGTTGGGGATGATCAACGGGATGAGGGGGTTGGTGATCATATGTAGTGCAGGGGTTGTATGTAAACATCTGTAGGGGGGATTGTAGGTTCATACTGTAGTGCGGGGATTGTAGGGTTTCGGGGTTTCAAGGATTTTATGTATCATACTGTAGTGCAGGGGGTTGTAGTGTATCATACTGGGTGCAGGGATGGGTTTTTATACTTAGTGCAGGGGATTTTGGTAACTGTTTTCAGGGGGTTGTAGTGTATCATACTGTGTGCAGGGGGTTGTAGGTTTTCATAGTAGTGAGGGGGTTGTAATGGATACGTAGTCAGGTTTAGGTTCATACTTATGTGGGGGTTGATTTCAACTGTATGCAGGATTGTAGTGTATATGTATGCAGGGGGTTTTTTGTATATACTGTAGGAGGGATTTTAGTGTATCAAGGGTTTGGGGGGTTTTAGTGTACTACTGGAGGGCAGGGGGTTGTAGTGTTCAGCTGTAGTGCGGGGGGGGTAGTATATCATTTGTAGTGCGGGGGTTGTAAGGTATCATACGTAGTGCAGGGGTTTTAGTATATCATAGAGGGGAGGGGGTTTTTATGTATCAACGTGTGTGGGGAGGGGGTGTTCATATGTAGGCAGGGGGTTGTAGTGAATACTGTAGTGAGGGTTGAGGTATCATACCCCGAGTGCGGGGTTGTAGTGTATCAATGTTGCAGGGGGTTGTAGGTATCTATGTAGTGCAGGGGGTTTTAATGTTCATACTGTAGGCGGGGGTTGTGTATATCATTTTGTGTGTGGGATTGTAGGTATAATGGGCGGGGGGTTTTATGTTCATAGTAGTGGGGGGATTGTAGTTATCTACCGTAGTGCAGGGGATGAGTGATAACGAGGCGGGGATTGTGTGTATCTACCGTAGTGGGGGGGATTGTAGTGTATCAACTGTAGTGCGGGGAGTGTTAACGGGTTGGGGGGGGAAAAGGGGAGTGATCAACCCAGGCGGGGATTGTGGTGTATCCCCCACCTAGGGCGGGGAATTTTTAGCATTCAAAATGGGTACGGTCGAAGTTCTGCGACAAAAGAAGGGAATAAAAAAACATCCTCCCCCTCACACTTTACTTCTCGCCTCAGCACAGACATACACACAACCATACACACAGACACTCGTACAGACACACGCATACACGCATACCTACACCCTCGCCTACACCTACACACACACACACACACACACACACACACACACACACACACACACACACACACACACACACACACCACTCCCCTTGATTGTGGCCTTGAACTTGGTTCAAGGTGCAGGGATCGGACGAGAAGTATTGCTATGTGTGTATATTAGGCAAACCAAACATCCTCACTCGTTCACTAACCCCCCCCCCAGCCCCCCCCCCCCCCCCCCCCACACACACACACACACACACACACGCACACAAACCTGAGAACACAGAAACGAGCAAGCAAACAAAACAAACGTGAATGTGTTCTTAGTTACTTTGTTGTTGTTGTTGAAACCGCACGCTTCGGCCCACGATGGTGACCAGGGCAATACAGTGACCGATTTAACAAAGCTTGACCTGATCAGCATTGACGTTTTACTGTGTGAACAGGCGATCAGCTAGTAAACACTTGAGACTGGCGAAGACGCATCTGGTAAATAAATAATGTCATTTCTAACCCGTAGCAATAAAATGTGCACGTTTTCACTTGAGGCGGTTGATGATTCTACAGGCTTAAATCACTGCCTTTCTCTCCTCTCTCCCCCCCCCCCCCCCCCCCCCCCCCCGCCAAACTGAAATACTAACTTAACGGCTGGTACGAACAGGTTGCAAATCATCTAGGTCTAACTAATTTTGTGAGGTCTTCACCTGCAATGGGACCATTGTAATTGGCCTGTCCCTCACCCTTCCCGCCCCCCTCCTCTCCGAAAACGACAGTTTCCAAACATGGTTTAATTGTTCATTTGCGCGAAAGGCAGGAAGTTTCTCAACAGTAAACAAATCAAAAAGGGTGTTTCCTTGCCTCCATGGTGAGATAACTTCGAACACATCCTGCTTGCTACTGCATGTGCGTTTGTGAACGATTACCGCAGACAGTGTAAGTGTGGAGTCATGCGCATTCAATTGTTTCACTGTTGGAGCAAAAGTTAGTTCCCTTGTTTATCATCTGTTTGCATCATCTCATCTTATTTCCTTTCTACGTGTGTCCTTTCTGTGTAAGTGTCATAATGAGATTTGGGAAGCTGTTTTTCTTTCTTTTGTTCAGTGAATTAGATAGGGAAACTATTACAAGTATTCCATGCATTAGAAATACTTTGTCGTGCTTCAGTTCGTGAGTTGAAAGGTAAACTAGAGTAATACAGTCAAGATTTTCAAGGCATATATTAAATAACATACATTACAAGAACAGTAAAAAAAACAAAAACAAAAACAAAACAACACTCGCTTGTGGATACTAAACAGTTGAACAATGGACTTAAAACGTTCTGACAATGGACGGTAAACAGTTGAATCGATCACAATAAATGGCCCGAGGATTATGCGCAGAATAAAAAAAAGGTGTTACCCCTGTAAAAAGAAAAGCACAAACAGAAAAAAAGGAATGTAATCACAAAATGTTATACATCCTAGACGACTTTATGCTGGCATATCTTATAATATTAAAACTATTTGTTCTTTGCTCAGTATGCCTAACTGGCTCTTGAATTATAAAACAAATTAAAATCTAACATCATTGACATGCACACAGTTTCTTCGCTAAGAGCAGAACATATTGCACGCTTGTGACATGGGCGACGAGCAGTTGCCGGGAATTTAACTAAAGCAAGTCCTGATGTACCACTGTCGGCGAGTCTTTAAGGTTGTGAACGTGTGCTGGTGAGTGTTTACAGTACTTTTTGCTGGACGCCTGGAATGCTAAATCGTTGTCCGATAATCGTTAATCTCTTACCGGCAGCGGGTTTTCAATTTCCAGTCTGGTGGTCGACGTCTCTGTCGTCTGGTCTTGTCATCCACATCCGTTCGGCGTTTCGACTGTTTCCGGAAACGTTCGGCAAACTGCTGACAGAGCGATCGATGAAGGGCATAATTGAACGTCATGGCAACTTCCTGTTCTTGACGGCCCAAAGAAATAACGGAGGGGGGACGGGGAGAAGGGTAAGGGGAGCAAAGTGTGTGTGTGTGTCTGTGTGTGTGTGTGTGTGTTTGTGTCTGTGTGTGTGTGTGTAGGGAGGTGAGGGGGAGCGAGGTGAGGGGGAGGGGTGAAGGGAGGAGGGAGTGTGTGTGTGTGTGTGTGTGTGTGTGTGTGTGGTGTGTGTGTGTGTGTGTGTGTGTGTGTGTAGGGGAGTGAGGGGGAGGGAGGTGAGGGGGAGGGGGTGAAGGGAGGAGGGAGTGTGTGTGTGTGTGTGTGTGTGTGTGTGTGTGTGTGTGTGTGTGTGTGTGTGTGTGTGTGTGTGTGTGTTGGGGGTAATGGAGGAGGGGGTGAAGGGAGAAGGAGGGAGCGTGTGTGTGTGTGTGTGTGTGTGTGTGTGTGTGTGTGTGTGTGTGTGTGTGTGTACAAATGCGCGCTCATCTGTGTGTGTGTGTGTGTGTGTGTGTGTGTGTGTGTGTGTGTGTAGTTTACAAAAGAAGACCATAAGAAATCATGGGCGGCCAGTTTGACACGACATGGTCGAAGAAAGAAAGAAACGAACAAAAACCTCCAAATCGGGTTCTCATTAAACTTCGAACTATCTTGAACAGGAGTTTGTGAAACAATACTTTGTGTGAACTCGCACTTGGTAACTACTCTTTCTTAGGAGGACGTGGCGTGAATGGGAGTGACCTCATGTCTCCATATCCATCTGCCGTCCTCATGTCTCCATATCCATCTGCCGTCCTCATGTCTCCATATCCATCTGCCGTCCTCATGTCTCCATATTCATCTGCCGTCCTCATGTCTCCATATCCATCTGCCGTCCTCATGTCTCCATATTCATCTGCCGTCCTCATGTCTCCATATTCATCTGCCGTCCTCATGTCTCCATATTCATCTGCCGTCCTCATGTCTCCATATCCATCTGCCGTCCTCATGTCTCCATATCCATCTGCCGTCCTCATGTCTCCATATCCATCTGCCGTCCTGCCTGAATTTGCCTCCTTGGATCTATAACTCGAGTCTACATGTCGGACTTTTAAGCATCCTTATATTACCATAAAGTGTTTGGGAACCAAACGGTAAAAAGCTATTGCTGTGGGCGTCTGCGTAGATCCTCTTCACTTGTCTTCAATTTCTTATTTTTTTGTTTTTTACCTCTCCCTTGTTGGTCTGATGTCATCCGTTGTGTGTGTAGTGTGTGTGTGTGTGTGTGTGTGTGTGTGTGTGTGTGTGTGTGTGTGTGTGTGTGTGTGTGTGTGTGTGTGTGTGTGAGTCCCTAATTTTAGTTCAAATGATCATCATGTTTCCCTTTTCCCACTTAGTTACAACTTTATTTTGCATTTCTTTCTTTTTTGTCTTCCTTTAGTGTTCATCACTCACCGTTTCATATACTTCCAGGACATTACAAGCATGTATTCTCTCTCTCTCTCCTCTCTCTTCTCTCTCTCTCTCTCTCTCTCTCTCTCTCTCTCTCTCTCTCTCTCTCTCTTTTGGTATCCAACTGGAAAAGGTGCATGTAAAAAAAACATAAGTGTCAATGCAACAGTCACCACACCCAAGGCGGGCAAACGTCACCCAACCACAAAAGGTTATCTACTAACAGGGAAATTAGTTAGGAAATATTGTTTCTCAGGCATGTTTATCAAGACAGCAATCCTAACGAAAGTCTATTTGTCTTATGCTTTTTTCCATTTTTTTTCTTCTTCAAGAAATTGTATTCAGTTTAGCATAGATAGCCAGTCTTGTGTATGGAAGTCATTTTGTTAAATCGAGTAAAGTTAATTTCTAATGTTTGAATGTACTTTTCTGTTTTATACCTTGCACCTAGTTCTTTAAGAACATCAATATTTGGCCTAGAATGTTAATTGTATTCTTGTTTATAAAAAAATTATCCATACGATTATTAGTAAGTGACCGATTTGTTTGAATTGCCCTTCTGTACACGAAAGAATCATTCAATGTTACGAACTCTGTCGCAATTTACGCGTTTGTCTTTGAAAATTCCTAGTCATTCCAACAGGATTGAGAGTGCCGACATCACACACAC
>CM031613.1:63344711-63363903 GCA_018398815.1 Conus ventricosus
GGAGAAGGGGAGAGGAGTTAGTGTTTTGTCTTCTGCAAATGTCTTCTAGCACTGTGAAAAACTTTCCACGGCTGGTGAGTTGACACTATGGCTATAGCCCCCCCCCCCAAACAACACACCCCCCCCCCCCCACCCTGTTCTTGTGTTCTGGTGTGGGTCTGTGTTCACTGCTTGGTGCGGTGTTCCCTATGGCGGTGGTTCTTGAAAACGGGTAGTTTTGTAAGGTGGAGGAGGAGAGGTTGTTTTCTTGTAGTCAGTTCTGCATGTTCTACCATTCAATGTACATTCTCGACTTAACTCGAAGGTTAAAGAAGAGAGAGAGAGAGAGAGGAGAGAGGAGAGAGAGAGAGGAGAGAGAGAGGAGAGGGTGAGAGGAGAGAGAGAGAGGAGGAGAGAAGAGAGAGAAGGAGAGAGAGAGAGAGAGAGGTGGAGTGATGAGGGAGATGAGATGGAGAGGAGAGAGAGAGAGATACGGATACGGAAACTTTACGGGGAGAGAGAGAGAGATTGAGACGGAGAGAGGAGAGAGAGAGAGAGAGAGAGAAGAGACAGTCAGGACAGAACAGACAGTAGACCAGGAGACAGAAGACAGACAGAGCGGGCGTTGGGGAGGGGGGGGGGGGGGCTGGTGAAAAAGGAAGAATAACACACACACACACACACACACACACACACCACACACACACAAACAAACATTTGACAGCACCACACAGCTAGAAACAGTCGATTGACGTAGGAATACGAGAAGAGGGCAGGAAAGAACGAGGAAAAGAGGTCAGGGATGGAAAAAGGGAAGGGTTGAGGGGGGAGAGGGAGGTGGGGGGAGTACAGACCGACAATGCGCTTGTATTGAGAGCGAAGAGATCAAGACGGTTTCTGCAGAAAAACGGACCGCGGCATTAATTCTTTTATCGCCCTTGAATTTTGGGGGGCGATTGAATCCTCTCAGCGGTGATCACAGTGGTTGTTACTTCCTTTCCTTTTCTTAATGTCAGTGGTCTGACAGGCTGTGCATTGGAGAGTGGTACGGAAAAGGAGTGGGGGAGGAGAGTGGGAGTCGGGGGGGGGGGGGGGGGGGGGGGGATGGATGAAGAGAGCGTGAGGTACCGCCACTCAGTTGGCTCGGTAGGTGAGACAGAAAAAACAAGTATCACTGTTATCCAACCACAAAAGAGAACGATGGTT
The DNA here is from genome assembly GCA_018398815.1 of Conus ventricosus. Classification (NCBI taxonomy): domain Eukaryota; kingdom Metazoa; phylum Mollusca; class Gastropoda; order Neogastropoda; family Conidae; genus Conus; species Conus ventricosus. Next base: position 63,345,897 of record CM031613.1, read on the forward strand.
TCACTTTGGGTGTTGTGACTAACCAATGTGCACGTTTCAAAATCACACGCAGTATACAAAATAAGCTTGGAAACGATGTGCAGGGGGGATTGTCTGCATTTCCTGCCCTCTTGCCGGGCACCAGGAGGTACACGCTGTCCACACTGAACTCTCATGGGGTGCCAGTCACAGGAGATCTCCTGGCACCAACACTCCACTCATCTTCAAGACTCGAGGGGTCGCCAAATACGTATGAATGTGCATGCATGGCATCTTCCACGCTGATTGAAAAAGCCCAAGAAGGAGTAATGGGATGTTGGGCTGGATTATGGCATTTACTGGTGGATCAAGAATGGACACGTTGTGTTTGAGTTTACAGCTGATTTATGGGCATTATGGTGGATCAACAATGGACACGTTGTTGTGTTTTATTTGCTGGATTATGGCATTATGGTGGATCAACAGGAACGTTGTGTTGAGTTTATTGCTGGATTATGCCTTACTGGTGCACCAACAATGGACTGTTGTGGTGATTTTATTGCTGGATTTTGGCATTACTCGTGGTTCAACAATGGACTCGTTGTGTGATTTTATTGCTGGATTATGGCATTTATGGTGGATAAACAATGGAATAATGTGTTGAGTTTATTGCTGGATTATGGCATTACTGGTGCATCACCAATGGATCACGTTGTGTTGATTTTATTGCTGGATTATGGCATTACTGGGTGGATAAACAATGGACACGTTGTGTTGACGTTTATTGTCTGGATTAATGGCATTACTGGTTGGATCCAACAATGGACTCGTTGTGTTGATTTTATTGCTGGAATTATGGCATACTGGGGATCAACAATGGACACGTTGTGTTGGAGTTTATTGCTGGGTGTGTGGCATTATTGGGGGATCAACCAATGGACACGTTGTGTAATTTTTTTGCATCCTTTCAAAAGTGACAAGTCTGTTGTTATCGAGTAAATGAAGACCCCCCCCCCTTCCCCTCCCCTTCTCTCCCTCGTCCCTTCTGTCAAACGCGACACCGTGGTATAGTCAAAAACAAGATCATGGTATAGCTTGATTTCGGCAATTCATTTAAGCTGTTATATGGACTTTCACAATGGATAACAAAAGCTTATAGAAGAAGAATTCTTTGTGGAAAAAAAACAAAAAAACAAACGAACCACACCAGCCTAAATATGGTCGTTTCCTGACCTGCAAACGCTCAACATCAATGATTTGTTTCCGTTGTTCTTAGAAACAAAGATATGATTGAACACGGAACCTTAGAGTGTTACCCAGTGCTTCAAGTGGATTAAAAGACTTGAAGAATTACTGTGTGGAAAAGTACCACATACAATATTAATTCTGGCATGGCAATTTTAGGATTTTCGGGAATACAGCGTGTTGAGATTTTGTTTAAAATATGAAATAAAACCTGAAAGGATACAAGTCCAGCGAGTCTGTCCTCTCCCAAAATTCATATAAAGCTGTGGTGTGAGAGCTGGGGATGGTGTTCTTTCCATTTTCCCCCCCCCCCCCCCCCCCCCTCCCTTGGGTGTTGGAGGGAGAGGAGAGTGGGTTGGGGGGGGGGGGGGTGTCAGAGACCCCAGTAGGGGTAGGGGTATGGGAAGTTGAGTTTCCTAGCATGCTCTGAGAGTCTCTTTTCTAAGGGGGTTCTTGCATGGCGAAATGCGGGGGGGGGGGGGGGGGGGGGGGAGGGGGGGGAGGGGGGGGAGGGTTCGGAGGATGAGAGGGAAGGGAGACTGAGAAGGTGCTGCGAGGGGCGGAAGAAGAGGAGGGGTCGGGTACTTCACTTACTCCTGATCTCCTCGTCCACCATGCAGGGGGTGCCATACACTTATAGCTTTTTTTTGTGTCCAATTGAAAACAATTAAACAATGGCTTATAATAACTGATGAATCTGATAGCGCATTCAAGAATTCACTTAACCTGGTTGTAACAGAACAAGAGCAAACAAAAGAAAACATGTCATAGAAACACGCCATTAGAAAAATATGGTAGAATATAATATGATGCAGGCACTTCTTTCTTCTCTCCCCATCCCCCCCCTCCTTCCTTGCAATACCTTCGGGACCTCTCCCCTTCACATCCTCTTCCTCTTCGTCTCCCCTCCTCCCACTCAGTTCGATAACCTCCTTTCTTTGCCGTCGTCTTCTTCTTTTCTTTGCCGTACGGCAGGCTGCTGATCCTCCTGCGACGCTACCTGTATTGATCAGACAGGTATTAATCCTATCTACCAAACAACGGGAGTGGGCGTTCTTGTGTGTATGGCCGGGTTTTTTTTATCACGCCATTAAGGCAGCCATTCTCCATCTTCGGGGGAAGGTACATGTTATTGTGTAACGTGTCATCCTTACCAACGGCCAAACTGGCCTTCTCTTCCGAAAGTTGGTGATGGGTTTGCCGGGTGTGCAAATGTTATGAGTGCGTCACACAACACGGAACTCGGTTTATAGTCTCATTCGATGGACTGTATTGGGAAATGGAGTCTAGAATTAATCGTTACTCCGATGGGAATATCCCGCTGTACCGAATCGGCCCGGCGAAGAAGATTCGAACCTCAGCAACCTTGGATTACGAGTCCGGCGCTCTACCTACGGGAGCTATTTCGGCCCCGCCAGTAGTCTTAATTTCCATCGTCTCAACTGGCCCTCACCAAAGACCCCCCGCATCAGGAGCCCCCGCCCCTTCTTCCCTCCCCCACTGGTCGAAAAACCGGGGCAACATGCAGATCTATTCATAGGATTGTGAACTGTCTCACTTTTCAGCAGCCGAGTGTTCACGATATTTTCTCAAGGTCATTTGGAAGCGTGACACGTCGACGTCTTTCACAAGATTGTATGCAACACTGATGATGGATTACGACGTTTTCATAAGACGTATGCAACACAGATGAAGGATTACGACGTTCTTTCAAAGACGTATGGCAACACAGACTGAAGGATTACGACAGCCCCGCCATTCACGTCCCTCCCGGCTGGTTTATGACTGGCCTGGTGACTAACGGAAAACGTACATGAGAAACCTCGACCCTCCTCACGCTTTGTGCTGTTTGACGCGTCATGGAGTCAAGGCAGACATCAAAATGTCTGTTATGTCATTTATGTCAAAGAATTCTACGCATTAGATGGATGACTTAAAAGAAAAAAAATAAGCCACGTGAATTCTGTGGGAGTGAAATCAGTATTTAATTCATACTCTCAACGCCATCAGTCTGTAAAACGGTGTCCGTTGCAGGCGCCTGTGCAACCATATCATCGGTTTCCATTCCTGTATTGCAGCACGTGGAAAAAAAGATGAGTTAGTTTGACGGGTTCACCAGTGCAGTGCAGTGTGTGTGCTGGTGTGTGTGGTTGGAGCAAGTATAGGGGTCGAGCGGGGCAAACGATAGGGCTCGGTGGGAAGGGTGGGAGGTGTGGGTGGGGGGCGTATGCTTGTATGAGTATCTCTGTGGGCACTTATGCTATAATCCACTGTTGTTTTATCGATAAGAATCTAAATCCCCAGATTTACAAATGCCAGAAACAAATACACTAAATGTACACGTCTTTAAAATGGTAAGTGGTGCAGGTGCAGACAGGAGGAATATGACGGCATCTTTGATCAGCCTGTGTATGGCAGTATCTACTTCCCTAATGTGCTTCGCCTGCTCCGACCTTGTTAAACCAAGCAGGACTACACAGAGCATTCGTGGTTTGGGCCATTGATGTGTGTGTGTGTTGTGTGTGTGTGTGCGCTCGCGCTGCGCGCACGGACGTACGTTTCCCTTTTGAATACCAACACCACTCACAGAGAAAATGTCCCCTCAGGCATGCGGACCCTCTGTGATACTCGGTGTTGCCAGAGCCGTCGCCTCACCCGATAAGAACAACCCCCGGGTAGCAAACCCGCCTGCTGGCGACCCCCCACTCGACGGACCCCGCACTCATGGCCAGGCTTGGCTTTGATGCAGGCCGCCAAGGACCACAAACAATACTCTGCAGTTGGTTGTCCCTGGGCGTTTACCAGCTTACGACTCGCCACGCCACTGTCGGCAACACTGCTAACGACTTTTCTCTCCTCTCTCTCTTCTCTCTCGCTCTCTCTCTCTCTCTCTCTCTCTCTCTCTCTCTCTCTCTGTGTTGTGTGTGTGAGTGTGTGTGTGTGGTGTGTGTACGGGCGAGAGTCAGCGAGCATCATATGTGTGTTGATGGATGTGATCACCTGGTAAAACTAACAACCCAGCTTAAATACAATCAGTTTGCAGACGGGAATAAAAAATGTTTCTTGTGGCTTTTTCTTTTTATAATAGCCAAGCTTCTGATCAGTAATAGCACAGCAGACCTACGAATTGAAAATGATGGACCAGTTATATCAGGACTATGCTTTCTTTCAACAACTTTCTCTCATTAGTCAAATTAAACAAGGATATGGAAATTCACGTTCAAAATGCCAGACCTCTCATTGGGACTGCCTCTAGGTTCAGACAATTGCTTCCACGTTATTAACACATTTATGGTTTAAGCTTCCAAAAGCATTGTTCAAAACGTACAGTTTTAGTGAATATGCTGAGGATGTTTGCTTACGGGATCAAATAACTTGACAAAATTAGCACATTTATGTTGCTGACAAATGCCCTTATATAGTCTTCTTGAAATGATGGTTATGATGCTTTTAATTCAGATTGTGATTTTGGGAAAAGGAACTCCCACAGATGTACAGTTATAACATGCACCCAACTCATTACTTTGGACGGGAATTTTCCTGACAACAAGACTTGCCTGGAATATTGTCTACATTCTAAACCAAAGCAAGCAAAGTTTAAGTTCCTTATATACAGGGTGTGGAAATAATATTGTGGACAAGATCAAGATTCAAAAAATACTAATATCTTTATCAAAGTGCGCTGATGCGCTTCAGGCTAACATATGGTCAAGAAGTTTTCTGCCCAGCACCACAATAATTATTTACTTCACAAACTAAGAAGTGTGGATTGCGGGGCATACAGCTTTCTCTCAGAGTTTTTTTGCGCGTCAACTTTTGGAACCTGTAAAGAAGCAGGGCTTCTGTCTCTGTTGGGGGGGGGGGGGGGAAATATGGACAATATTGTTGCCTGGAGGGATATTTATTGAAGTTTAAACATAGTCACACTGTCACTTTTGCCCACGCGCATTATGACAGCATTTACTCCATACGCACTCGCAATTCTTTCAAACAACCAAAAGGCGCACTTCCGAATGTTTTTTCTTCTCCCCCTCTCTTCGGAAAAAAAACTTACTAAATCACTTCAAACACATTATAAACAGATTTTTTATCCATGTAGCTCTCTTTCCACTGAGAGGCAAACTAACTCACGCAAGACTTCATAAAAGTCTCGGCCTTCACAACAAACATTGGCCCACATAATCCAGACCAGGAAATTAAATGTTCTTTCACTCCTTGATGCTATGCCTGCACCAAAGTAGCTCGCTCCATCACTTCATGATTTCCTGTCTCTCACAGACAATCGTATCGCCCCCTTGATTTCTCCCGTCCTGGAGATATGATCTTCGACTCCCTCTCCTCGTCCTCTCCTGTCATTGGAGAGATGTGTTCAACCTCCTCTCCCTCGATTCTCCTGTACCGTGGAGAGATGACGAGTTCCGACTCCTTCCGTGGATCAGTACTTATTATGGGGCTGCCTACCTGGTGTGTTCCCCCACCATGGCATCTTCACCCACTCACGGGGTGAAAGAGTGAAGGGCGAAGGGTAAAAGGTGAAGGGCTGAACACGTCATAAGGTTCGTGTATGTAACCTGCTTCCCTATTTAACATGAATTCTTTCTTTCTCTTTTCTTTTACGTTTTCCCCTGTCGCTTCCCCAACTATCTATCGCTCACCTGGTAATGACTTGGTCAGCAGTCGAGGACCAATCGTCCTGACAGGTTCGAGTCTCTTAGGCCATTGCTGGGATAAACTGATTCTTCCTCCCTCCTCTAGTGAGTGGGCATACTCCTGTGTTCAAAACCATGAACCAGCACCTTACAGCCCTTGTTAACTATCACTCAGTGGTCACTTTCTCCCAATGTCCACCTTGTTTCTTGAATGAGTTTAACTCTACAATTATTTGGCGGGGTCGCCCGCTACACTAGTCAAGGCCACATGAATTTTCTTCCTTTTTAGTAGTGAGTGGCATGGGGAAATGATTATATCACTAACTACATGTGAATGGAGCGTCCACCTGCCTGGATGTGAGGCTACGTCACTTGACCACCCCCCCATCCTGGATGAAAAAATTTTCATACCAGAAAAATTTTTTAAAGGATAGACAACTTCACTTAAACACATCTTCAGCCCATGAATCTCAAAATGTGTATTCCATCTCACATGATTCACCAAATTATTAATCAACGTTTTTTAGAATCAATCATCTGATCCACCATAAAATAGCATATTTCAAATTTCAGTCTTTCTAAAGAAAAATTCATAATTTGTTCACCATACTTCACAACATACATTTCACAAATTACATGGATAAAACAATTAGGGATATTAACAATTCAAAGTACAATATTGTTGTTCTACATTTAGATGTGAAGCACATATTTTCCCTTGTTCTTCGTCTCACTCTCATCATCATATGTTTCAATTCTTTCATGAAAATGAGAATATTCCAAGTGTAAATGTTTCTCAATAGACATGTAAAACAAAATAAACAGGAATGTTATAGTCCATGAAAGTCACATGCTTTCCATTGTTGACAGTGACAATGAAAACAATTGGTTTGTCTCATTGCATAATCAATCATGTGTATATTCATTTCTAAAGTGGTTAATTTGCTCATCACACATTCATTATTATATTCATCTTCACAAGCAAGTTAGCAATTAGTACATGATTTGATTTTTTTCATTTCTTTTACGAAAGAATAAAGCAAAGAATAGCTATGTAATACATCAAACATCAAGTAGTTTTTGCATTCGTAAAACATTATAGTCACTTCAACAAGCAAATTTTGCATAAATACCACTTGATTCAAATCGTTCTCGTAGCATACATTGCACTGTCAAATGTGGATCACAACGTAATCATTTAAGAAAGACAAAAACAGAATAGTCTTTCCCTTGAAGACAGTTACATTTGTCCATGTATATTTCATACAGTGACTTGACAATAAATCTGCCAGAACATTTTGTGTTCCAGGCACTGTTCAATGGTTAATTTGAATTCCTGCATGCCAAAGACCACTTATAATCTGCTGTTCTTAGTTTTTGACGATTTCAAGAACGTCAGTGGGCTGTGGTTCAGTCTGTAACCCCGGAAAACTTTCTTTCCAGTCATGTACTGGCGAACTTCTCACATGCCCATACATTAGCCAGCACTCTCTCTCATGTGGAGTATTTTCCTTGTGTCGTTGAGAATTCTTACTGGCGTATTGCACTGGAATGTAACAAAGCTCTTTTTTTCTGCAACAGTACCGCTCCCTTTCCTTTGGAAACTGGCATCAGTGCTCCAAATAAAGTCTTCTGAGAGGTGAGGGTAACAAAGAACAGGAAATGTGTTGAGGTGTTTCTGAACTCACTCCAAAGCTTCTGGGCACTCTTCAGACATCACATTACTTTGTTCTTCGTCCCTTTCGTAGTTCAGTCAAAGGGGCGTCAGGGACGCATGTGGGGTACTTATCGGTCGGTAGTATAAGACAACAATCGATGAGTTGACCTGATCGGTTTCTTTGTAGAGGGTTTATGTTAAAGATAAAATTCTTTTCACGCTTTCTTTCCTTCTGCATTCCATTTTTACCACTGCAATATGTGATCCAAAAACTCGAGAGTTGAAAAACCGGCACGAATTTTGGATGGTCTCGCAGTCAACCAAAATCTGACGTCTGGAGAAAAAAAAAAGCTCGCAAGTTAGAAAGGAGGGTCACTCCATGTACTTTGCAGCCACAAAATGTCGTTCAAAAAAATCTGACTGCACCACATTCATTGGAGTTTCAGGGCTCGCATCATTCTAGCAAGAAGCTGGGGCGTTTTGCAACCGAATGGATTTTTCGGCCATTGGAAAGGACCATAAGGTGTTTGAAATGCTGTCTTTTCCTTGTCAGCTTCAGCCATTGGAATCTGCCAGTATCCTTTAGTTCAAGTCTATTCACCCCCCCCCCCCAAAATAGTTTCCTTCTGAGAGCTGACTCAGAAGTTCTCAATGTTGGGATGGGCTCGGCATCGGTATCACAAAGTGATCATTATTTAATTTCTGTTAATCCCTCATGCCCCCCCCCCCCCCCAGAAAAACGCACCGAGCCATTCAGGTTTGGTCCACACTAAAAACTGGTGAGCTGTACGGAGATGTAGAAGTTTCTATGACCTTTAAATCCGCATTTACTTGATTTCTCTCTCGCAACCTCTTTTTTTGCAAATGGGAGGGGGTATGGTATGGTTCGCACTTGGTAATTTCAGTAGTTAACTGAATACTATGGGGTTCGATACAGTCCTGTACCTGGGGTGATCTGGTCAACTCATCTGAAAGTCTTTCAATATTTCTATGAGCTGTTCCTGTTTGAATTGAAGACAAATCATTCGACAATATCACATCAATCATAGGTGTCCTTCCTTTGACAGACAGAGTAGGAAGCGGTACAACCATCATCTGCACTGGAGATGTTAACACTCCTACCATTTTGCTGTTTTCACAACCTTTGATCTGTCCTGTTCGTTACATTGGGTACAAATTCATCACTGTAATGTCTCTGTCATGTTGACACCAGTTTCTGACACAGGGAAATTCACTCAAACTGGACTGGTTGATGGCAAATTTGACGTTCAACATACTTCTTCAACATGTTCACTTGGAATTCTTCTCAGTGTTTGCCCATTTTGATCTTATAATTAACTGCAGAAGTTTTTCGACCACTGAAAATGGACCATTCCACATTAACACGAAGCTTGTTATGTTCATCGTGAGTAGTACAAGGGACTTTTCCCCTACACTGAAGGAACGTACCTTTGCTTTTCTATCAGCAAAGGACCTTGTATACATCTGTTTTTTCTATCAGCTGACTGTTGAGCCAAGCTCACAGGCATCTTCAAACGAGTATGCTAGTTCATAAACGTATTGGGTAACAGGTTTTACTGTCAGGGATCGTCCGTCTTTTTCGTCCATTGTGTTTCAGTAGATCCAAAGGACCCCTGGGTGAGTGTCCGAAAAAAGCTCGAATGGTTGAGAATCCAGCGTTTCGTTCGGGCATTTCCCTGTATGCGAAAAAGCAAGCCGGATGAAACGATCCCATTCATGGGTAGTTCCTGCCTTGCAACCTTTCTCAACATGGAATTTAAGTTCCATTGAAAACGTTCAACCATGCCATTCGATTGGGGATGATATGGCGTGGCTTGAAATGGAGAGATTGACAACAGTCTGTAAATTTCTCTCATGAGATTGAAATGAATTTGCGTTCCACAGCCGAGGAGAATTTAGTCTGGAAGACCCACTCTGGAAAAAAATCGCAAGTAGGCTTCAGCGACAGACACTGTATCAATTTTCTTCAGTGGGAATCGCTTCTGATAAACTTGTCAGCTGATCCACCAAAGTTAAGATATAGCGAAAATCCGAAGAAGACAGTGGTAAAGGCCCAAACAAGATCAATAGCCACCTCCGAAAATGGAACGGGAAATGAGAGGCATTTTGTGCAAAGGTGCACAATGGGACGCGACCTTTTGAGATGTCTTTGGCAGAGGTCACATGGAGCGGCAGGTTATTCTTTAACTTCTTTGTGACACCTGGCAATAAAAAGAATCAGAACTCTTTTAATGTTCTTTTTGATTCCGCAGTGACCAGCGAACAATGCATCATGGCCGAGTGTTGTACTGTTTTCTCTAAGTGGGTTTTGGAACAACAATTGTTTGTTGTTCTGTCCAGGTACCACATCCTGTAGAGAATGTCAGAGTCCAGTATGTAGTTGGGTTTGTCGTTGGTATCGACTGTGACAGTCTGTTTAGCAGCAGAAAGTATTGTCTGTCAGCGTCTCGTCTTTTCCTTGCATTTCTTTTAGATCATCGGGGTAATCCGGAATTCATCAGTTTTGAGATTTTTAGCGGCATTGTAGGCCTTTCCCTGCTCTATGATGTCTGACCTGGTACTCCAAAACAAGAAGAACGATCCTCCTGCAGCCACCATGTACTGTAGCGACACATGGCAAATTGGCCAGGATCAAGTCGCAGACTTGGTTATTCAACTAAACACAGGCGGTAAGAAATCCGGAGTTAGTACGTGTATCGACTGTAATTTTCGCCAGACGGAATACTTTTCAATCTTGCCTCCAAACGGCCTACACTTTGGACAGTGTTGAGATACTCGGTTTGAAGCACGAAGATTTCGTACACCAGCAGTGGTGCACCCAGTGTCTCGCAAAACCGAAGCCTGCAATCCATTGCTGGCTCCGTTTCTATCACAGTCCATCGCAACAGCTTTGATGTGTGCCAAAACAAGGGCCTTCTTCACAATCTGTGGAGACTATTGCGGATTTGAATCATTTGGTTTGAACGGGCAATCTTTTCAAATGGTTCTTGCAATCGCAATAGAAACATCGCATGTCCTGATCGAGCAGCTGATTGATTTTGTGATCTTCGGTTCTGTCCACGAACTGCCCAATAGGTCTACGCGGTGGTCGTTGCACGTCCTCGGACCGTTTTTGCTGAGGGAGTAACGGTTTTTCCGGCGGTGAGTACTTGGTACTGACGAAAAGTCACTCGACCGCGGAAAGTTCCCTGTCCGTTCCTAGGATAGGTATATCCTGGACTCCAGAAAATGACACGATTTCCTTTCCTGTAACTTCCCTGTCCGATGGGATTGTACATTGACGCATGGAGACTCAAAGATTGAAAAATTTTCATTTCCTAGCCACGCCCTTATCTTGCGTGAGCGATACATACTGATCACGCCCCCATATGACACTTTCCTCAAACGCTTTCAAAGTGCCTTTCTTTAAGGAAAGTGGCCAGATCTTTGCTTCACGCTTGGAAAGTTGTTCTCTAAGAAGGAGATCTGCAGTGATTGAAGTTTTGTTCGTTTTTGATTGAAATCGATCATCGATCCAAGCAATGATCATAGGATTAGAACGACGGAAATGATTTCTTTGTCAGGGCGCACTGAACCGGAAAACGTTCGCGAAACGATCGCGAAAATTGACATTCTTGAGGAGAGTTCTTCTTTAACTGATCCAAGTTAAAATTTTGTTTCGCCGCGAGTGTGTGGTACAATGCCAAAGCGGTTTACCCTTAAAAAACGACGCAATAACAATGTCCACTTTTCCTTTGCCATACGCAAGAGTTTGCGTCTGATTTTCAAATCGGAAAAAGAAAACTATGATGTAATCTGGTTTTTTCCTCGAAGGGCGGTAAATTTGGGATTATTATGCTGTTTTCGGATTGAGGCACGCTTGCGGAACGACTGGTGTGAGCTGGTGGTGGTTCTCTCGAGGCCTGTAATCTTTTTAATTTCAGCATCAGTCTCTAGTTCGAATGCCTCAACTTAAAATTGACGTTCTTCAGCTTCAGCTTCTCTGTAGTCTTTTTTCTTCAGCTTCCTCTGTAATCTTCTTTCTTCAACTTCTGCTTCACCTATGTTATCCTTCTTTCTTCATCTTCAGTTCCCTCTGTAATCTTCTTTCTTCACTTCTAGTTCCTTTTTCACTTCTAGTTTCCTTTGATTTCTTCTCTTTCTAGTTTTCCTTTTTCACTTTCTAGTTTCCTTTGATTTTCTTCTCTTTCTAGTTTCCCTTTGATTTTCTTCTCTCTCTCTTAGAACTGTCTGCCTATCTATGCATGTTGCACATAGTTGGTAAGTTTTCTCCATCAATCCCAAAGCGCTCCGCTTGTTGAACATATTTAATCAAAATCATCATAATGAACGTCAACAGATATAATCAACAACACAATTTCTAAATATGAATATATAAGGCGATATACGATGATGTGTTATGTTTCACAAAAACGTAATTATAGTTTATACAAATAAAGAAATTCATATTTCCGGAATAAACGAAACACGGCTTATTTTAAACAGGGTAGAATATGAAACACAAGGAATGTATTTTTCCAGAAATATTTTTTTCTCGAAAACAGGTATCAATTTGGAATTTAAAAACAGTGAAGTTCAATGTAATCGTTTTTCACCTAGGAAAGGAAAAAAACCACCATAAAGTTTTCTGGAAAATAAATTCTTTATAAGTCTAAGTTCTTAAATGTTCTTGTTGTCAGTCTTTTCTTTTTACTTAATTCAAATGAATTTACAAAAAACAATGTATCGCCTTTATACGATAAAATGAATATAAAATTTACAAAACAAAATGGAAAGCACAAAAATTAAAAAAAGAGGGGAAGAAGAAAAAATAAACCCCACCCCCCCAAAAAAAAAAAAATAAATAATATAAAACTAGCGGAAATCATACCTAAAAGATGAAAAATTGTTGTAAAGAAAACTTGATAGGAGCTTATTGTGAGAAGTTTAAGAGGTTTTGAAAAAGGGCGGGGTGAAAAGAAATGAAAGGAGTGCACAGGGACCGGACAGTGAGACGTAATCAAGAACAGCAAAAGAAGCCCTCAGACAGCACCCTAGTGGTCACCGTACTCCCGTGAAAACTGGAGACGGGAAGAAAAAAAAATCACTCAAATATACCCAAATCTCTACAGTAATAATGCAAAATGATAAACATCAAAATTATTAAATGCACATTTCACCCAACTCAAAGAAAATCTCGCACCACACACTGAAAAAATTAATCCAAAGATAACAGATGGTTTATTTGGGTTGAGCGGTAATCAACTCCACCACCTACACTATTTGCGTGACGGAGATGAAGTCGATCAAACACTTGAGGGGCAAGCGGGGAAAAAAATCAATGAAACAATTAGGGAAAGGGAAAAGAAAATAGATATTTATGAGAAGGGAAGGGACTTCAGAATCCCCATACGCATGCCCCCCCTGCTAACGCAGGATGAGGTTAGGGGATATCAGTCCTGGGGAAGGGGGACAAAAAACAAAAATCTAATACTCTAGGGGAAGGACAAGCGGACTCCTCAACGCCCTGCCCCTTGCTGCCAGGTACGAGCAAGAGGAGGTTGAGGCTATCGGTTCCTGAGGGGGGGAAGGGTCAAAAAGAATCCTGCCAAAAAAAAACCTTAAACGGAGTAGAGCAACAAAAGAAATGTCAAACACCCGAAACACAATATAGAAATAGAAAAAATAAACAACAATGCAAATATTATACACTATAAATAATTAAACTAAATATCTTTTCTTTATTCTTCCCTCTAAAACCCTTGAGGTACAAATCAAATTCCTTTTTTTTCTCAGGCCCAAGGGCACAAATAGAAATCCTTCCTCTGAAGGTAACAAATTAGAAATCTTTCTTTCTTTTTTTTTTTCCTAGGGGAAACAAAACAACGGGCAGCTACGTCGTGTGGAAAACTGGAGTCGGGGTCACCACTGTCACACTGTCCACTTTTTGCCACGCGCATTCATGGGACAGCATTTACCTCCATACGTCACACGCAATCTTTCCAAACATCCATAAGGCGCACTACCGTAGGTTTTTTTTTTCTTCTCCCCCTCACCTTGGGAAATCATTTACTAAATCACATCAAACAATGTATAAAAGGTTTTTTACATGTGCTCTCTTTCACTGAGAGGCAAACTAATCACGCAGACTTCTATAAGTCACGGTCTTCACACAACATTGGCCCACGCCAAAATCCAGGGACCAGGAATTTAAATGATTCTTTTCACTCCTTGATGCTATGCCTGCATCCAAATTAAGATCGCTCCATCCTTTCATGATTCCTGTCTCTTCTCAGACATGTTTCGCCCTTGATTTCTCCCGTCCTGGAGATATGACTTCCGACTCCTCTTCACCTCGACCTCTCCTGTCAACTGGAGAGATGAGTTCAAACTCCTCTCCTCGGACTTCTCCTGTCCTGGAGAGGAGATGACGTTGTTCCCGGATCTCTCCCTGGAGTCCTTAATTCAGGGGGGTGCCTACCGGGTGTGTTCCCCCACCTTGGCCATCTTCAACCACCTCACGGGTGGAAAGGGTGAAGGGCGAAGGGTAAAAGGTGAAGGGCTGAACACGAATAAGGTTCGTGTAAGTAACCTGCTTCCAATTAACATGAATTCTTTCTTTTCTCATTTTCTTTAAGTTTTCCCCTGGTAGCTTTCCCCAACTATCTATCGCTCACCTGGTAATGATGGTCCAGCCTGCGAGGACCAACGTCCTGACAGATTCGAGTCTCTGGGCCATCTGCTGGGTTAAAACTGATTTCTTTCCTCCCTCCTCATTAGTGAGGGCATACTCAGTGTTCAAAAACTCATGACTGAAAACCTTACCAGCCCTTGTTTAAACTTATCGTCAGTGGTCACTTTTCACCCAATGAACAACCTTGTTTCTTGAATGGTATAACCTCACAATTATTGTGGGGGACGCCGCTATCACTAGTCAAGCCACTGAATATTCTTTCCTTTTTAGTAGTGGCAGGGGAAATTGATTCATATCACTAACTACATGGATGGAGCGTCACATGCCTTGATGTGAGGCTACGTCACATGACAAACATATGAAACGTTTTGAGTAGAAAGAGGTAATTTGAAATGAGATAATATTGCAAAAACAAGCCCGATCAATTCATTAATATGTATTGATACCTTTCCCCTAATGCTTTTTGAAAAATGAAAAATAGATTGAAATTACATTTCTGCTAATGTTCTTCATGTTCTCCTATCCTGATGTGGGAGCTGAATCCGCAAAGCCATGATATTGAACATACTAACTTATCAAAAACTGATTCATCTTTATACTAGCAAATTCATATAATTCTTATATTGAAAGTCAACATCCAAACATCTCAAAATCTTTGTAGATGGATCCATAACCGGAAAGCAGACGCAGTCTTTGTAATACTACCATTACAGATGGAGGAATTGCACTATACTTTATTGTGTTTCCATCTTCAGTGCTGAACTTGTTGTGGTACTGATGATCTTCGGTCATATTTCTGACTGCCGGAAGAATATCTTCCAAACATTAGTAAGCATTGATTCTGAGTCAGTCTTGGAAGCACTTAAGTCTGTAAGTAAAAACAACAACAACAAGATCATCAATGATAATTGAAATTAGACATGCAGTTCATCTTTAGTCAATGAATGCCACGTTTTGTGGGCTCACTGTCACTGCAGGACTGCCTCACATGACAGGGTTGACCATCACTGTAGGACTGCCTCACATGACAGGGTTGACCATCACTGCAGGACTGCCTCACATGACAGGACTGACCATCACTGAAGGACTGCCTCACATGACAGGACTGACCATCACTGAAGGACTGCCTCACATGACAGGACTGACCATCACTGAAGGACTGCCTCACATGACAGGACTGACAATCACTGCAGGACTGCCTCACATGACAGGACTGACCATCACTGAAGGACTGCCTCACATGACAGGGTTGACAATCACTGTAGGACTGCCTCACATGACAGGACTGACCCTCGTGCCAGAAGAGGAGCCCGTAACGCTCCAGGGTCCATTCACGTTGACACTGGCAGACTGTAAGCTGCACGTTGTCAGGATAGCCAGCACTGCGTCAACGACTCGAAGCGTGGACAGTCCTCCAGCCGAACTCATCTGACCCCCGATGAAGACCGACCACACGTCTATGAAACATGTTGTAGTGGAACGCTCTTAGCATATGCCAATATGGCCGATAACAATGATCCATTCCTCATTTACTCGGTCGTTGTCCGTAAACAAACGAACATGTGTCTAAACGACTAAACGACCAGGAAATCAAGTTTAGCAACGACGTCTTTAATTTCGTAGTAACGTTTTGATTGACAGTTCACTGACTGACTGGTGAATGCTTCCCTTGACAACACAATGGGTGTTCTTCGTTGATTGAGGCGTGTGTAGTATCTTACGCCGTTCTCAGTTCCATTGCACTTCTTGCCATGGACTTGATCATGTTTAGGGGTGTGTGTAATTTCCCTATCCATGCCTTCCTTCGTTCATTCTTCCTCCTTTTTCTTTACTTCTTTCACTCCATCCCTCACACAGACAGACACGGACAGACAAACAGACAGGCAGACAGACAGACAGACACAGACACACACACACACACACACACACACACAACACACACACACACACACACACACACACACACACACACACACACAAGACAGTTGAATGGCAAGATCACCAAAGGCGATATATTCACAAAACAAAGTGGCTGACTGGGTAACAAAATATTCCCAGCACCCAAAAGATATTGAATTACTTTGTGTAGGACAGGAGAGGTGAGAGAGAGGAGAGAGAGAGAGAGAGAGAGAGAGAGAGGAGAGAGAGAGAGAGAGAGAGAGAGAGAGGGGGGGGGGGAAGGGAGGTGGAAGACGGATGGGGAAGGGGGTGGGAGAGAAGGAAAAGCTTTGTGAATTAAACAAGAGCCTGATCGACAAGAACTATTCAGTGGATTTCAAAGAACACCCCGTTTGGTTTCCACATGAAGACAGCAGAAAGGCCTATAATGAGTGTTTGTGTAGCGTGTGTGTGTGTGTAGCGGGCGGTGCGGCGGGTTGTGTTTGGTGTGTGTGTGTGTGTGTGTGTTGTGTGCGTGTGCGTGTGCGTGTGTGTGTGTGTGTGTCATGGCTTCCTGCGTGTCCGCAATGCACACGTGCGTGATGCTCATGTATGGAGAGTAGATTCGTGTGTGTAGCGTTTGGTGCGTGCCTGCATGCGAGCTTGTACTGAACTAATCCGCAAACACACATGCTTGCGCGCACGCGCGTGTGTGTGTGTGTGCGTGCGTGTGTACGCGGCGCATGTGTGTGTGCACGCGCGTTTTTTGCGTGAGTGTGAGTGCAAAGGCACGCGTGCGGTGCGGTATGTGTGTTGAGTGTGTGTGGGGCGTGTGCGTTTGCACGTGCGTCTCTGTGAGTATGCGTGCGCGCGCGCGTGTGTGTGTGTGTGTGTGTGTGTGTGTGTGTGTGTGTGTGTGTGTGTGTGTGTGGTGTGTGTGTGTGCGTGCGCGCGGGGTTTTGTGTTGGCGTGTTGTGTTGTCAATACCCTGTGTGTGTGTGTGTGTGTGTTGTGTGTGTGTGTGTGTGTGTGTGTGTGGTGTGTGTGTGCTACGTGGTGACGCGCGAGCGTAGACGTGGTCGTGAGAGGTGGTGATGGTGAGTGGGTGGAGAGGTGTGATGGATGGAGGTGGGGGACAATGCACGACACACGTCACGGACTGGTGGTGTGCAATCACACGACTTGCAATGCATTCTTTGTAGTCTGTAGTGTGAACATTAAGCAGAGAGGGGTGAGAGGAGTGTGTGGAGAGTGGCACACGCAGAGAGAGAGAGAGAGAGAGAGAGAGAGAGAGAGAGAGAGAGAGAGAGAGGAGAGAGAGAGAGAGAGCACAAACACACCACACACACCCCACACACACAAAACACACACACACACACACTTCCAATCCAATTCTTTATATCGATAATGTAACATATAAGCAGAGAGGGAGAGAGAGAGAGAGGGAGAGAGAGAGAGAGAGAGAGAGAGAGAGAGAGAGAGAGAGAGAGAGAGAGAAAGACAAAACACACACACACACACACACACACACACACACACACACACACACACACACACCACGCACGCACGCACGCACGCACCACACACACACACACACACACACACACACACACACACACACACACACACACACTTCCAATCCAATTCTTTAAATCGATAATGTAACATAAAAGCAGAGAGAGAGGAGAGAGAGAGAGAGAGAGAGAGAGAAGAGAGACAGACAGACAGACAGAGAGAGAGAAGGTTATTGTTTAGCCAGGCGATGATTAACTGATGACCGTCAGTGTTGTGACAGCAGCTATGTGAATGTCACCGTGACAAAGCGTGGACATTAGCACTCCCATCACGTGGCCACTGACATGAAAACCCCATCACTGAAACCAGGGGCTGGGCTTTGTGCGGGCCAACAGTGAAGGTCTCACGGAT
>CM031613.1:63369903-63384144 GCA_018398815.1 Conus ventricosus
TTTTCCATTTTTTGTTTCTCTTTCCCTCTCCATTTTGTGTGATCATGGACTGGTTCCATACCCACGCTGAAAGGGTTCAAATCTGAGAATCAGAATGGAGCCATGTCCTGAAAACCGAAATCCTGTTGGGAAGGTTCATGACTAATGTCCCCTAGAAACAGAAGTGTTCAGAGATTGACATCGAAGTCCTGTCCCCAGAGAGAAATCCTGTTGGGAAGGTCTGTTGGCAATGTCCACAGAAGCTGAAGTATTTAGCATGAAAAAGGCATTGGAGTCCTCTTCCCCTTTACTTGCATGCACGTCAGCCCTGATCTGGCCCAACTATCAGCTGGGCTTTAAACTTGAAACGAAATGCTCTCTCTCTCTCTCTCTCTCTCTCTCTCCTCTCTCTCTCTCTCTTCATCTGTTTCTTTCATCTCCACGTCTATGCATCTATCTGTGTGTCTGCCTCTTAATCTATCGATCTACCTATCTATCGATAGATGGAGATGTGTCTGTCTCTCTATGTCTATCTGTCAGTGTGTGGTGTTGCAGAAAGGCCGGGTGTGACTATGATGGCGGGATGACCTGTGGAGAGGAGACAGCTTCGTGGAAGGTGCACCTGGACGGCAAGTCGATGAAGATTGCATTCTGTGAGTGCCCTGCCCACACCCACTTCCTTGGTACCCTTACTGCATAAAGTTTCCTCAATGCATTGACAACATTATCATATTTCTTTATTACCCGGACTGCTCCAAAGAATTCTCTCAACACCCTGACTACATTCTAGGATGTCTTTATTCGCTTGACTACCCTCTGTGGACAAACCTATAGGATTAAAAAAAAAAAGTGGCTGGATATCCTCCCCCCCCCCCCCCCCCGGTGAGTGAACTGGCTGCCCTGCGCGTCTGCCAAAACAGCTTGTCTTTCTCCAGGTGCCCTGACTGACCCATCGTGTATAACACACACACACATATATATATATATATATATATTTGTTAAAAATATTTCTAAAATGAAGTGCTAAGATTTTAGCACTTATTTTAAGAAATATTTTTAACAGATGTTGCTCCCTAGACGGTTGAGCTCTTTTGGATTTTTAAAGGACATTTTATACTGTTCGTGATATATTATATATATATATATATAATACAACAAACTAATAAATTCCAAGGATAAGTACCGCACCGTTCCAGCAACTTACAGAGCAGCTTGGTGTTGCAATGACTGCAAGAAATATTGAATTATAAACAAAGCTTGCTCTTATGTCTTAGATTGAAGAAATAGGGGAGATACGCATTCATATCTGCAGTGGTAGATGATTCTGCCTAACCAACGTATGTGCTTGAGTGGGTGAATGGGGAAAAAACAAAATAAATGCCTCTCAAAATGAGCCCCCAGCAAGCCCACATTCTCCAAGGGGGAGACATCCTCCAATAGGGAGGGAAACTCACTAACATATAACTCCTGGTCATATACCGATATTTCGAAACTTGGTGGTTTCTCCTCAGTGACCGCGGAAAGTGGTAATTTGACTCCTCTGCCTTTTCAGTTTTAAGAAGAATGCAATCCCAGAAAAGGTTGGTGTGCAATACCGTAGTATGTTTGTTGAGTTTTCAAAAAACCAACCAAAGGTGCCATCTAAGAAGCAAAAGAAAATCATAAAAGAGCAAAACAAGCTACATTTTCTTGTGAAAAGTAGAAAATATAAAAAGATATCCTCTAAGAACCAAGTGCTGAGGGCCAGTTCTTGGAATGAATCCGCAAGGGACTAAAATACAACAAACTAATAAATTCCAAGGATAATTACCGCACCGTTCCAGCAACTTACAGAGCAGCTTGGTGTTGCAATGACTGCAAGAAATATTTCTTTCTTCTTGCAGTCATTGCAACACCAAGCTGCTCTGTAAGTTGCTGGAACAGTGCGGTATCAGTACAGGGATCACGAACGACTCCTGTATCGGTACAGGGATCACAAACAACTCTACTGTATCAGTATAGGGATCACAAACGATTCCTGTATCAGTACAGGGATCACAAACGACTCCTGTATCAGTACAGGATTACAAACAACTCTCCTGTATCAGTAAGGAATCACAAACGACTCTCCTGTATCAGTGCAGGGATCACAAACGACTCCTGTATCAGTACAGGGATCACAAACGACTCCTGTATCAGTACAGAGATCACAAACGACTCCTGTATCAGTACAGGGATCACAAACAACTCTCCTGTATCAGTACAGGGATCCCAAACGACTCTCCTGTATCAGTGCAGGATCACAAACGACTCTACTGTATCAGTACAGGATCACAAACGACTCCTGTATCAGTACAGGATCACAAACAACTCTACTGTATCAGTACAGGATCACACACGACTCTCCTGTATCAGTGCAGGATCACAAACGACTCCTGTATCAGTACAGGGATCACAAACGACTCCTGTATCAGTACAGGGATCACAAGCTACTTTCCTGTATCGGTACAGGGATCACAAACAACTCTCCTGTATCAGTACAAGGATCACAAACGACTCTCCTGTTGTCACTCCATACAGTGGCCAACAGTTCCTAATGACCTACAGCCTGGCAGCACAAAAGAAATGGGGTGGGGGTGGGGGGTGGGGGTGGCGGCTCGACTGCAACGGCTTTTAAACCTGCCATCCTGAATGGAGATGATGAGTTATTGTGGAGCCCCTGCTGTATGGTAAATGATAGCGGATAGGACGGTCTAGGACTTGAAAGCTTTCCTTTCATAGGAGAAGAGGGCTTGGTCTGATGCAGTTCTGAGGCCTCTCCTGGCGAAGGGAGGGTGAGGGGGGTAAGTCAACTTGGAACAACGCCTCGAGTGTTTCCATTGAGAGAGAAAAAAAACACCAACATAATGAATGTTTTCAATAATTATTACTTCACACTAATCAAGGTAAATCAATAATTCAAGGTAATATGGAAAGAGAAGTTAGACATCTGTCTGAACCTGAAAGAGTTTTTACCATGTTCCCGAGGCGGCCAAAAAGAAGAAACAATTTTGTGCCGTTTGCATACAGGCCACTCCGTTTACGTCTGTTCTTATCTTTTCATAGGGGAGGGATCTCCGTGGTACATTCCATGTCATGCATCACTCACAGTGAAACATATTCTTTTAGAGTGTTGGGACTTGCATGATGTGAGACATAAACACTTTACAACAGACTCCATGAAAACCTTGTTCAGAGATGTCCCACCTGATGTAATCTTTGGATTTCTGAGGGAGATTAACATTTTTCATCTGATCTAAGATTTTACGGAGCCAAGATTTTTAACAAATTTTCCGGTGCGTTTTTCAGAAGGTGTGTTTTAAAGTGTGTGAATGAGTTTCTTTTTAAATAATGAGTTGCGAATGGACTTCAACGCGGTGACAGCCCTGATATGGCCCTTTGCGGTCGGCTGAGTATCAAAAGCAACATTACCTTACCTTGCCTAGAGAAGTTTGAAACAGCCATATCCAGAACAAATACCAGGTATACAGTGCTTTACGGGAATTAGTGAGGTAAACTGAACACACACCACACACACACACACACACACACACACACACACACACACACACACACACACACACACATACACACACACACACTTTCTCTACCTTTCGCACGCGTACGCACCACTCCAGAGAGAGAGAGAGAGAGAGAGAGAGAGAGAGAGAGAGAGAGAGAGAGAGAGAGAGAGAGAGAGAGAGAGAGAAAGAGGGGGGGGGGGGGGGTGGAGGAGGGAGAGCCCAAAGACGTCAATCAGACCGGAAGGAAATGTGAGGAAATGGTATTCCATTGATCCCGCTGACCCGCGCCGATAAAAGCCCCTTAGTACCGGAAGTGAAAGAGTGGCGGGTTAATGACGCGAGTAATGGTATGCAAATTAGCGGCCAACGGCTTGTGGGTCGCCAGCCCTCTCGGCTATTTTCAGTCGGTCATCTCCGTCGTTTGGAGGGCAGAAAAAAAAATTCGAAGGCTATAGTTTGGGGAAAAGGCATTCCTAACGGAGACTGACAAACGGAATGAATGATTCCTAGCTGATTTCTCTGGTCGGAAGTGTTATCACGGTCTGTGCAACCACATGGGGTCTTTTCAGGGATGCCATCACACCGAGAACAAATGTCCTGAAAACGAAATGAACGACTAGCTCCGCATCACATGTGTTTCAGTTAATGACGTTTTAGCTAAACTGTTGACATCCTTAATGCCAATGGAATTAGGCCGGGGTGAGAAGGCCAACCATTTCACTTCATACATCATCCACAGCGACAAACAAAGGTAAACACCATTCACACTGCCAGCCAAAGCCCGTTCCATTGGTCAAACTCTCACCATCTAGGCGCCAGGCTACATAAAATCCCTGGCATGTCATGCATCGTATTGAGAGGGAAAACAAAACAAAACAAAACAAAACGCGAAGGCTTTTTAAAGAAAGACAGGCGAATGAGGTGTCTATGCCTGAAAACAGTAGACGACAGTCAAGAAAAAAAAGAAACAGAGTGAAAGAGAGTGACAGAGAAGAGAGAATGCATGGCAGAGAATTTCCAGAAAGTGGGGAAACCAGGCCATGCTGCCAGACCCCCAGGCGTCATCCTCACAGCTTTCCTGGCAGCAGGGACAGTGAAGAGAACGACTTGGGAAGAAAAGAAGATTGTGTGGTGTGTGTGTGTGTGTGTGTGTGTGTGTGTGTGTGTGTGTGTTGTGTGTGTGTGTGTGTGTGTGAGGAAGAGGGAGGAAGGGACGGAGGAGGTGGGATGTGCTTTCACTTGCCATGTTGTTTAAGTCTCTACGACAGCACGGGTTGCACAGCACGGGACTGAGAGCGTGCATTCCAACATCAGGGTAGAAACAAACCATCAACATCACGTCTTCAGCGAACTGAAAACTGACTATGGACACCAACACTTCAAATCAATGACAAACTATGAACATCACGTCTTCGGGGGCTTAAAATGAACTATTGACACAACACTTCACATTAATAACAAACTATGAACATCACGTCTTCAGGGGCTTAAAATGAACTATTGACACAACAGTTCACGTTAATAACAAACTATGAACATCACGTCTTCAGGGGGCTTAAAATGAACTATTGACACAACACTTTACTTCAAAAACAAACCATGAACATCACGTCTTCAGGGGGCTTAAAATGAACTATTGACACAACACTTCACATTAATAGCAAACTATGAACATCAGTCTTCAGGGGCTTGAAATGAACTATGGACACCAATACTTCAAATGATGACAAACTATGAACATCACGTCTTCAGGGGGCTTGAAATGAACTATGGACACCAATACTTCAAATTGATGACAAACTATGAACATCAAACTTTGTTCTTCCTGTCTTACGCCTCCCACTCCTCTTCCTCCCCCCCCCCCCCCTTTCCTTATTAGCATCATTAGTAGTAGTAGTACTGTTATTATCATTTCCCTTATTGCTATTATTTTTTTTAATTATTTTTTTGTACAATTACTTTTATTAGTAGTACTATCATTACCTTTACCGTTGCTATCGTTATTATTATTATATACTATCAATAATAGTAATAATAATAATAATAATAATAATAATAATAATAATAATAATAATAATATCAGTGTTATCATTGATATTATCATCACCATCATCATCGCCACTAACATTGTTACCACGACAGTGTGTGTATGTGCGTGAGTCACAAGCACACACACACACACACACACACGCACGCACGCACGCACGCACGCACGCACGCACGCACCACCACACACACACCACACACACACACACACACAGAGAGAGAGAGAGAGAGAGAGAGAGAGAGAGAGAGAGAGAGAGAGAGAGAGAGAGAGAGAGAGAGAGAAGAGAGAGAGAGATTGAAGTGAATGTACTTTCTGTTGCAGCGAGAGACACAATGAACGTGATAATCGATGAGGAGAGCGTGGAAGTAGCAGTAAGTATATTTGTCAGCTCAGCTGAATATTTAATGCCAGAGGTAAACACACACTGCAGTGGATCATCCTCACTGCTGAAATGCATGACAATGACACACCACATCTCCTCTCTTCACCTTCAGCCAGGATGTGGTGTGTAGACACTGAATCTCCTCAGCAGTCGGGTTGCATGGTAAAGTAGTACCAAATCTCTTCTTTAAGTAAGTAGGCATTAAAATTCCTCCTCTCCTATCATGGTCAGTAGGCTTCATTCTCCCCTTCAGCCACATTGTCAGTAGGCACTCAATCTCTTCATTTAGAGAGGGTGTTAGTACATAAACAAAGTGCAGGACAAAACACAATGTATTTTAACCTCTTGGTCTTCTTCAGGCAAAAACAAATATCATTTAGGACAGTGAAAACGAAGAACGAGAAACCACTTATCTTCTCATATTCGGCGCAAGATCAAAAACCACGAACATGAGAAGATAAGTGGTTTTCGTTCTTCGTTTTCACTGTCCTAAATGTTATTTGTTTTTGCCTGAAGAAGATCCAAGAGGTCGAAATGCATTGTGTTTTGTCCTGAACTTTGTCTATGACCTTGGCGGTAACTAACCCCCCCCCCTCTCTTTCTAAATTTTACTTCATTTTCCGCCCTCAGTCACTTCGTTTTGAAGCTAAATCTCTTCAGTCAGGTTCACTGGTAAGTAGGCAGTGAAGCTTATCGTCAGTCAAGATTGTATGGCAAGTAGTTAATGCACCATGATTCTTGTGTTCAGTCAGATTGCTTCGGAATATACGCTAAGTTGTCTTCTTCGATACAGTAAGTTGTCTTCTTCGATACGGTAAGTTGTTCTTCTCCGATATGGTAAGTTGTCTTCTTCGATACGGTAAGTTGTCTTCTTCGATACGGTGAGTTGTCTTCTTCGATCAATAAATATCCACTTAAGTTAGACTGCATGGTGATACGCTCTGTTGTTTCCAACCGATCTGCATTGTAGGTGTATAAGTTGATGATGATAAAGACTGTTCTTATGGTTCCCATCCAAACAACGTTGGTTATTGGGCACTTTACAACTCTTGACAAAGGGGTCTCTCTCTATCTCTCTTACGCACGCACGCGCGCGTGCACGCACGCACGCACGCACGCACGCACGCACGCACGCACGCACACACACCACACCACACACACACACACACACCTCACACACACATGCACTCTCACACTCGCTCACGCATACTCACACATTCTCTCTCTCTCTCTCTCTCTCTCTCTCTCTCTCTCTCTCTCCCTCTCCTCTCTCTCTCTCTCTCTCTCCTCTCTCTCTCTCTTCACACACACTCGCACACACACATTCGCGCGCACACACCACACACACACACACACACACACACACACACACACACACACACACACACACACACACGCGCGCGCGCACACACACGCACACACACATGCTCAGATCTAATTACGCATTCTCTCTCACACCTAATTACGCATACTCACACACACACACACACACACACACACACACACACACACACACACACACACACATATGCACGCACGCGCGCGCGCGCACACACACACACACACACACACACACACACACACACACACACACACACACACACACACACACACACACGAACACACACACACACACACGAACCACACACACACACACACACACACACACACAACACACACGAACACACACACGAACACACACACACACACACACAACACACACACACACACACACACACACACACACACACACACACACACACACACTTTACAGTGCTGTCCGACTACCTGTTATGTGGTCAACAGTTGTGGTCAGTGTGGACTGGAAGAAACGTGCTCACAGTCCGACGGACAAAGGCATGCAACATCCACAGTCCGCACCCCTCGCCTGTTACCATGGCTTCCCCCACTCCGGCCCTCCAGTCCCCTCGCCGTGTCTCCTCCCCCTCCCCCTCCCCCCACCTACTTCCCGTCCCTGCCGCCTCCTTCTTCTTCACCCCCCCCCCCCCCGCCCTGCCCCCCCTTCCGCAAATGTCACGGAAGCCTTGTGTCTGGAATTGGTTTCAGGCCTATCTGCACGATGACGATTACGACCTGGACCTGCTGTTTGAGATCGACGGGCACAAAGGTCACATCTACAGCGACGTGGAGGGGACCGAGATGACCAACTACCTGTTCATGGACAGCAACCTGATCGGCACCAAGACCGTCAAAAACTGCATCAGCAAGCACAAACCAAACAAAAAGTAACCGTGCCCTCCCGACACCTGGCTCGACCTTGACCTTGCACAATCACCTCCACACCATCACAGGGACTTCAGAAAGGAGAGTTCCCCTGAACTCCGCGTGTTGTTATGACACTGGTGACACGTATCCTAACCAGCGATTGTTTTCATGATCAGTACTAATGGTGTTGTGATGCATTTGTTTCCAGTGTACTCTGTCGTTAATACTGAGTTGTCCGAGTCTGTCAATCCAGAATCCGCTCTTTTTCTTGTTTGAATTTTTCGTTGTTCTTTTGGGAGTGTAAGTTGAAAAACATACTGATGAACATGGATGTTAACTACACTGTGAGGAAATGAAATGACCTTATGTAAAGAAAGTGGACCCACTGTTTGCTGTGATGCATTCTATCGATTAGTTCCATACCACGCGTTCTGTTTTCGCTCTCTTCTGTCTCACATGCCGGGTAATCCGCGGGATGCATGATGAGCTATCTTTAATAAATGCCGCCTCCACTCCACACATGCAAAAAAAAAAAATGCTGGACTCTATCAGGAACATAGATCATGAAAGCTTAACTAACTGCTGCTTCTGCAGCCAGTCACTCTATCTCACAAGATAGAATGTTCTTATCACTAATATGAAGACGGAAAGAGATGGTTGCAAAGTGTGTGGATATAGAGTGTTGTCATTTTTCAATGATAGCCAGCCATTAGCCAGGCCCTCCAGTCTGTGCTTGGCCTTAGTGTTGCTGTAAGAGAGGCGAACAAGCCACCAGAAGCAGTAATCATCCGATGCCCAGACTTTGGGCACCAAACCTGGCGCCATTCTATAGCGAAGCTACAGAGGACGATAACAGTCAAGCTGAATGCCGTCTTTCGCGTCTTTTTTTTTTTTTTTTTTTTTGGTGTGCACACAGTTTAAACTCAAATCGTTTTGGCACCCAGTAAGAAAAATGAACTCTTTACGGCTTTCTTTACAGACTTTAAAACCTGTCAGCGCTATTTTGGGAACTGAGATCAGTCTGGCCATCATTTATTACTCTAGCCGTTTCAACATTCATGTATAAACTGTTTTAAACCTTCAAAACATTAATCGATACTTCTATTGACTTTAATCATTTCGAAACACTTCTAAAACCTAACCGTTTTGATTTACTGTGCAAAATGTAGTCGTCGTGGTACATTTGTGGAAGATGTTGTAATCATTTTGTTACACATGTACGAACTATAATCATTTATTGGAACATACAAATGAACTTTGTAATCTTTTTGGCACAAATTGGCAAACTGTCTGATTTAAGCCTCAACTCTTTTTTTTCTTTTTTTTCTTCTTTTCTTTCTGTGTTTTTTGTTTATGTTATGGTCTGCGTGTACCTTTGCCAAACAAAAGGACGGGGGATTCTTTCAGACATGAAGATATTCTCCCCAGAATGGCTCCATTTCGGCTCCAAGACTAACTCTTTAGGCTTACGTACATGTAGAACACATGAATTGTATACCGCCCAACATGAGATATTAGTTTGAGTTATTCCGCACTTCGCTTGTTCGACCGTTTCATTGTGACATCAAGGTCCGAAATCCGCTGAAGGATACTTCCTTCCCATGGCATTGCTGACCATTGAACATCTTTGAACAAACAAAACGGTGGTCTTGATGACAGCTTTTCAAGTATGCTGAGCCATGAACAGCCCGGGTTGGCTGTACACTTGCATTCAAAGTAACACTTCCATGCCTCTCTTAGAAACAGTCCCAGACGCGTACCATATCCATCCAAAAACATGTGCACAATCCGACCTCTAACATGTACCAAATCCGTCCGAAAATACGTGCCGAATCCGTCCGAAAACACATAAATATATTTGAAAACACGTGCCAAATCCGTCCCAACTGTTAAAAATATCTTCTGAATAAAAGCATAGCGTTTGGTGATCATTGGATATGATAAATGGTCCACTTTGCTTTGTACATACACATGCATTATTTCTGCAGAAACGGAATTTCTGCGCCGCCCAATGAATCAACACACAAATCACAAAACAAATAAAACGCGTTAAGACCTACAGAGTCTTCTTCAGGCGAGACAACCACATTCAAGACCATGAAAAGGAAGGACAACTAGTCACTGTTTTTTTCAATCCGGGCGCAAAGTGCCCAATGGTCGAAACGCGGTTGAGTCGTTTTATAATTTGCTTGTTCGTTCGTTCGGCGGTGCGTAATTCTGTTTTTGCTCCTGTTTCAATTCCGCCTGTAGTCACCCCGCTTTAAGACCCATTTATTTTCTGCTTGTTCTGGCCACAATCGTGTAGTTACCAAAGACTGTGTCTGCCTCTCCATCTCTCCCTCTGTCTCTGTCTCTGTCTCTGTCTCTTCTCTCTCTCCTCTCGTCTCTCTCCTCTCCTCTCTCTCTCTCTCTCCTCTCTCTGTGTTTGTACGCTGTAATGTCGTCTGCCTGTGTGGAAATGACAATTAATCCCCATCCACTCCCTCGTTGATCTGTGATCCCCCTTGCTCTTTGTTTCTTCAAATTAAAGAGATATGACTGCCAGAAAGTAGGCAGGTAAACGTTTACATCAAGTGTAGTGTTCAGTATTTCTTGCATAGTCCTACATTTAAGTGTAGTGTTCAGTATTTCTGCATAGTCCTACATTTAAGTGTAGTGTTCAGTAATTCTGCACAGTCCTACATTAAGTGTAGTGTTCAGTATTTCTGCACAGTCCTACATTTAAGTGTAGTGTTCAGTATTTCTGCATAGTCCTACATTAAGTGTAGTGTTCAGTATTTCTGCATAGTCCTACATTTAAGTGTAGGGTTCAGTATTTCTGCATAGTCCCTACATTTAAGTGTAGTGTTCAGTATTTCTGCATTGTCCTACATTTAAGTGTAGTGTTCAGATTTCTGCATAGTCCTACATTTAAGTGTAGTGTTCAGTATTTCTGCATAGTCCTACATTTAAGTGTAGTGTTCAGTATTTCTGCATAGTCCTACATTTTAAGTGTAGTGTTCAGTATTTCTGCATAACTGCTCCGATTATTGTCTGTTTTTCTTCCTTTTTCCCCCGTCTTCGTCTCTCTCTATTCCGCTCCCTCTCCTCTCATCTTCTTCCTCTCACTCTGTTTCTACACGCGAACACACACACGCGCGCGCGCAGGCAGACAGACAGACACACACACATAAACACACACATACATGCGTGCGTGCTCGCGCATCCACGCACTCACGCATCCATACACACACGCACGCGCGTACGAACAATACAGGCGCACACACACACTACACACACACACACACACACACACACACACACACACACACACACAACACGCACGCACGCACGCACGCACGCACACGCACACACACACACACCACGCACGCACGCAACGCACGCACGCACGCACGCACGCACGCACGCACGCACCACGCACGCACACACACAACACACACACAGTGAATATGCACGTGCTGGCAGCATCAAGAGAGGCCATCTGTTGTAGGAAATATAAGCAATCACGTGAAACAAAGGTGGCTTTCTTGGCCCCATCATGTTTGAGATCATGTCGTCCACCCGCCTCCTGTCCAGGTGTGTCACTGTGACCTGAGTGTCCGATGACCACAACACTGCTACAGTGGTCTCCTGCTGCTGGACTGCTTCAGTGGTCAGTTTGTCCCTCGCTGAGAAAGACATTGGTCTATGTCTGTCAAAACAACAACAACAACAACAACAAAAACAAAAAAAAAACACCTGACCATGTACATTTCAGTGAATTTATTGTTGACAATATACATTTAGTAAATTTATTGTCATTTTCCGTCAAATACACAATTCCTTATATTTCAATAAATTTCAAGTGATTTATATGGAAATTCTTAACTGCGCCAATTAATGTATTTCTAGTTATAACTCGATGGTCCATAATAAGATCGTTTACATCAAAATTAGCATATTTAAGTCCTGTTGACAGTGGGAAAGACTACAACTTTGGATTCTCTCTTGAGGGCACATAAGACCGTATGGCGAAAGCTTGGCTGTGTCTGGAGTGGCACTGTCTTCATCGTCCGTGGGCAGGGGGTTGGGTCTGTGGGTGTGCTCGGCAGCTGGAGGTGGTGTTTTTCGCCGGTGGGCTCTGCAGTCATGAAATACGGGCTGGTACACCCATGGGGGATGCTACTTTAAGGCTGTTATGAGCTGCTCTGTAGTCTAACTTTACCTCTGTTCAGGACAGTTATGTCCCTTGATATCTTAATGGAGTGTCCTTGCGTGCCTGTACCATCGTCAACACAGCGCAGGCCTCCAAGGGTGGTACAGTACTGCTCTAAAGGCAGGCGAAAACAGTGCTTCTCTGGCCTCCCACACCTTCGGGTGTTTCTTTTCTTCTATTTTGTGCACTTTAAAAAAATGCTTTCTTCAATTTGCGGACTTGCATTGATAGTTTTGGGTAACCAAGTCGGAAAGACACATTTCTTAGATTGTATTTCATTCTCGCACACGGAACTACTGCTGCAAAATGTGCTCATTTTCCTGATCTCAAGTCAGTGCAGCAGAGCAAAACGCTTTGGGTGATATTGTCTTATGTGTGATATGAGTGTATGTGTATTATGAGTTAAATGAGTTGAAAGAAAACCCTTTATGACGCTGTTTTCCAGATTTTTTTCCTTCTGATTCTCCCTTTCGTCCTTAGTTTTTGTCGCACTGTACTTTTTACAATCATTATGTGTTATTTTATTTGTTAGTCTGTATCCTCTCTTATCGTCCACCTCTTCCGATTCGATGACCTGCTTTTATTGGTTTCTTTCTTTTCGTTTTCGTTTTCTTCTGGTTTTTCTACACATAGCAAATGTCTTTTTGTTGGTGTTTTTGGGGACTGGTCGCCCATTTCATATGTTTTAGATATATTGCGTAAAGATCTCTTGGGATTCAGCTGTGTGTTTGTGATTCTCTGGGACGACCATTTCTGGAATGCCAGCGTCAGAGGCTTGGTTTGGGTCCACTGTCTAACGTAAACATTATTATCATTGACCCCCCCCCCCCCCCCCCTTTTTATCAGCATTTACAACATTCTGTCTGTTTGTCTGCCTGCGTGCACGCCTGCCTGTCCCTCATCCTCTTTCTCTCTCTCCTTCCCCCACTTTAACCCCCCTCCCTCTCTCTATTTGTCTGTATGTGTGTACGTGCGCGCGTGCGTGCGTGCGCGCGCGCGTGTGTGTGTGTGTGTGTGTGTTGGGGGGGGGGTGTATATGTGGGTGTGATTTGACACAGAACTTTGGGTTTGGATGCTTTGGGCGACGTCAGATACATTAATCCTCTTGGTCTCCGTCCAGTAAATTAGTTAATGTGTTTAGCAATTGTTTTCTTTACAGGTAAAAAAATATTAGAGGCAAATTAGCGTCTGCAATAAGATTTTTTTTTAGGCTAGTACCATTTTGGAGGGTTTGACTTTAAAGAAATTTGAAGATTTGTTGTATATTTCCACAGCATTTCTCTGCTTGCTATTTACAAACTGGATGTCAGGAGGGCCCTGTTTCTTTCCCGAGGCTCGGGAATGGTATTTCGAGGTTTTTGTGTCGCTAGGTTCATAACTGCGCACATTGATACTTTCCATTCAAAAACGTGGCGTGATTGAGTATAGTCTAAATATTCCATGAAATGTGTCTTATTTTTATGGCGTTATACTTGCGGCAAGCAGAGAATACAAAATATAACCCCCTTCTTTCATCCATGCTTCTCTCTCTCTCTCTCTCTCTCTCTCTCTCTCTCTCTCTCTCTTCTCTCTCTCTCTCTCTCTCTCTCTCATGATCTTTTCATTTATCGATGGGGTCAAAACATCTGTTTTTTCTATCTATTTATTCATCTATCTGTTTGTCTGACTGTATGCATGTCGGTCTGTCGGTCTGTCTGTCTGCCTACCTGCATGTAGTTGTCTATCTATCCGTCTTTGTATCTGTTTTGTGATCTTATACTGAGCTAACGTTGTGAAGTGGGTTTTAAACTTTTTTTTCTCATAATTTCTTCCTTTTTTTCTTTTCTCTTCTTTCTTTCTTTCTTTCTTTCTTCTTCTTCTTCTTTCTTTC
>CM031613.1:63384244-63412541 GCA_018398815.1 Conus ventricosus
GATACGGAGGAAGCAGAAAGC
Organism: Conus ventricosus; assembly: GCA_018398815.1. Lineage (NCBI taxonomy): Eukaryota > Metazoa > Mollusca > Gastropoda > Neogastropoda > Conidae > Conus > Conus ventricosus. Next base: position 63,384,266 of record CM031613.1, read on the forward strand.
GTCAATGGAATCACTGGAAAGAAATAGGAACAGTAAAAAATCACAAGCAAGAATCTTCAGTCATCAAGACGAAGAATCTTCAGTAGAATCAACAGCATAAACACGGTAGCAACAGTAAAACAAATTTTTAGGGAACCACAAGCAAACTGTAAGGGAGTACAACCGACAAACAAGCAACTGTCAGGGGAGTACAACAGTACAGACAAAACAAACTGTAAGGGAGTACAACAAAACAAACAAACGAACTGTAAGGGAAGTACAACAGACAAACAAACAAACTGTAAGGGGAGTACAATAACAAACAAACAAACTGTAAAAGAAATCTGTTGTGTCTTTATAGTTCATCATACCTACCTTTCTTTCTATCTTTTCTATCTACTATCAATCTATCTATCTATCTATCATCTATCTATCTATCTGTCTGTCTATTTACCTATCTATCAAACCTGTATTGATAAACTATAGAAAACAACAAGCAAGGAATACTAAAATCGCAATGGAAGCCAAAGGTTAACCAAGAAGAAGCAAGGACAGCACAGTCCCTGCACAAGTATGGAGAGTCCACAAGCAAAGCCCAGAAGTCAAGTGAAGTCAGGGGTAGACTATGAAGAAATCAGCATCAGGTAAAGAAAATGAGGAGGCCACACACAACCCGCAGCAAAATTTCCGTCCCCAGTAGCTGTGATTGATTAAACGTCAGAAGAAATTCTGGCGCTAAATTACTTCGTTGAAACTGGTAGGACTCTAATGAAGCATACTACTGCAAGGGAAAGACCTGCTTCCTGGGAACTGGAAACTGCCCAGAAAATCGAATTTTCTCTATGGCAGTTTCTTTTTTAAATTAAAAGGCAATTGGCCAGAGATTCCTTTGTTGCGGCCCCGCAATAGAACACTATCGATTCGTCTCCGACCCCCTTTTGTTAAATGAGGTTATTCAGTCTGTTCATCGGTTGATTCCCGGACGAATTTCCACTCTGATTGGTCAGTCAGGCAGTTAACGACTAACTATAGATTTTCCCAACTTATGCGCAAGTAAGTAAGGGGCCCAAAAGGTCAAACAGCAAATATGGGTTTTCATGTGGGGGGGAAACCTGAACTGTGTGAACAAAGTCATCTGCTCGTGTGAGCCATCATACCTGGTCTATCAGGAACAAACACAAACCTGCATCTGTCATGTGGAATTTCCTGTTGGTAAAGACCGGTCTATCAGGGAAAAAATACAAACCAGGCTATCTGTCAATGTGAGTTTTTCTGTTGGTATAAGACCTGTCTATCAGGAACAACCACAAACCAGCCATCTGTCAGTGTAGGTTTTTCCTGTTATATAAGACCTGTCAATCAGAAACAAACACAAACCTGGCCATCTGTCATGTTGGTTTTTCTGTTGGTATAAGACCTGGTCTAACAGGAACAAACACAAACCTGGCCATCTGTCAGTGTGGTTTTCCTGTTGGGATAAGACCTGGTCTATCAGGGAAAAAAAACAAACCTGGCCACCCCGTCTGTGTGCGTTTCCTGTTGGTAAAGATCGACCTGGTCTGTCAAACCAGGCTATCTGTCAGTGTGGGTTAACCTGTTGATACAAGACCTCGTCTATCAGGAAAAACAACAAACCAGGTCATCTGTCAGTGTGGGGCTTCCTGTTGATATAAGACCTGGTCTGTAAAACCAGGGCATCTGTCATTGGGGGTTTTCCTGTTGGTATAAGACCTGGTCTATCAAACAAACAAAACCAGGTCATCTGTCAGCGTGGACTTTCCTGTTGGCATGAGACCTGGTCTGTCAAGAGCAAACCAGATCCCTTTGCTGGTGTGGGTCCGCACTTGACTGCAACCCTTCCACGGCAGCCAGCCTTTTATGACATTGCAACATTGTGCACTTGCCTCATCATCGGGTCGTTGACTCCACACCGCACTGATGATGATAATGAGGAGGGGGAGGGGGGAGGAGTGAGGAGGAGGAGTGAGGAGGAGGAGGAGGATTTTACGTTTTCTTTTAGTTCACTGGCTTTGATTTTTTCCTTGCACTGAAGATCAAATTTTCTAAATCATGTTACATACATTCACAATTCAAACAGGTAACATTCATTTTAGCAATTCAGTTTAAATGCAGCATGTATCAGCATTAACAATGATTTACTAGCATGGCATGGTGCTACAACATAAAGTTTTACACATTGTTATTGGGGGGGGGGGGGGAAATGATGACATAAAGGAAGAAAGAATGAAAAAGAAAATATCCCTCCCTTCCCTTTTCACTCTTTTCTGTAATATTGCAAAGCTTTCCGTGAGTTAAGGGGAAAAAACATGGAGGGAAAAGAAGGAGAGAGGACAACTGTACAATTTTTCAACCTTATCAAACAAGATTTCTATTATCATGGAAAAAATAAAAACCCCCCCCACCCAACCCCCCAGGAGGAGGCTTTTATCATTTACTACTACTACTTTCTACTACTACTACTACTACTACTACTTCTTACCATCACTACTACTACACTACTACTACTAAATACTACTACTACCCACTACTACACCCCCCACCACCCTCTACTACTACTACTAAATACTACACTACTACCACTACCACACTACCTACTACTACTACTACTACTAATCTACACTATACTACACACTGCACGAAACCTACTACTACTAACACTACACCACTAAACCCAAAATACTACTACTACTACAACTAACACCACCAAATACTACTACTACTAATACTAATCTACAACCCCCACCACTACTACTACTACTACTACTACTACTAAATACTAACCACACTCACTACTACTACTTTCTACTACTACTACAAAATACAAACCCACTACCACCACTACTACTACTACCCACTACTTTCTACTACTACTACCACTACACTACTACTATACTACCACTACTACCACTACACTACACTACCCACTACTACTACTAACTACTACCTCACCACAACCCACTACTACCTACACTACTACTTACACTACTACTTTCTACTTACTTCCACCACCACCACACCACTACTACACTAAATACTACTACTACTTATCCACCACCACCATCACCAACACACACACTACTACTACTCTAAATACCAAAATACTACTACTACTACTACTTCTACTACTCCACAACCTCCCCCCTATACCATCACTAGCTTAAAAATTACAAATCTACTACTATACTATAATATCTAACTGCATAAATGCTAAGAAATGCAAAAGCAACGCAACCTTCTTTTCATTCATACATTTAAAACGAACCCCAATGTGCCCTATATGAAGAAATATTTGCCCCAAAAAAACATAACGTGCCCCCTTTTATGAAACCACGTTCTCCGACCCCTTTTCCAAAACGCCACAGCTGTTTTCCCAAATGAAAAGACACAGCCACACTGTTTCCCCTCTATATGACAGACACAGCCACACGTTGTCCCCTCTATAACAGACACAACACCCCACTGTTGTCCCTCTATATGACAGACAACAGGCCCCACTGTTCCCCCTATATGACAGACACAGCCACAAATGTTGTCCCCCCTATAGACAGACACAGGCCACACTGTTGTCCCCCCTATATGACAAACACCACACTGTTGTCCCTCTATATAACAGACACAGGCACACTGTCTTTTCCCCCCCTATATGAACAACACAGCACACTGTGTCCCCTCTATATGACAGACACAGCCACACTGTTGTCCCTCTATATGACAGACACAGCCACCTATAGACACACGCACTGTTGTCCCCTCTATATAACAGACACAGGCACACTGTTGTCCCCTCTATATGACAGACACAGCCACACTGCTGTCCCCTCTATATGACAGACACAGCCACACTGTTGTCCCCTCTATATGACAGACACAGGCACACTGTCGTCCCATTTACATGACAGACACATGCTGACTGTCGTCCCATTTACATGACAGACACATGCTGACTGTCGTCCCATTTACATGACAGACACAGGCTCACTGTCGTCCCATTTACATGACAGACACATGCTGACTGTCGTCCCATTTACATGACAGACACATGCTGACTGTCGTCCCATTTACATGACAGACACATGCTGACTGTCGTCCCATTTACATGACAGACACATGCTGACTGTCGTCCCATTTACATGACAGACACAGGCACACTGCTGTCGCATTCTCTCTCTACTGCACCATAAATACCTGCGTCCCTTACTTGGTCCACCCTGCCCACATTAACGACGCTTTCCGTGCACTCTTTTGCCCACTACCAAAACCAGCACTACACATCCCTGTAGTAACTCCCCTCTCCTCCTTCGCCCAGCTCCCTCCGCTTCAACCCCGTCACTTCGTCACACACACACACACACACACACACACACACACACACACACACACACACACACACGCACGCACGCACACATACACGCACACATACACGCACGCACGCACGCACGCACACACACACACACACACACACACACACACACACACACACACACACACACACACACACACACACACACACACACCGCATCCCTCCATCATCCCCTCCCTACGGTCCTCCCCCTGGAGATGAATAAAGACAATGACTCCTGCCAGTCAGTCAAGGGCTCTATTGTCTTCGTCCCCACCCCCTTCACCCCTCCACACCCATTTGTTTACTGACGCCTCAACGGCCTCGGATTCTTGGGTTTTCTTAATGTGGCGGGGTGGAAGGGTCTGACCCCAGGTGTCAGCGCGAACAAAGGTTGCTCTGATCATTTTTGCGTTTTGTTTTTGTGTGTTATTTTCTCTTCTTTTTTTTTTTTTCTTTTTTTTTTGGACCAGATATCCGGGCATTGGAGAGGTTTATGAGCCGCGGAAAGCTCTCGCTTGACATGATATGATATGATATGAACACTTTATTATCTCAAAGGATGAGAAATTAAGATAGGTGCATAATAAACAGTATAACAAGACAACATGCATAAAACAAGAATCATCACAATCAAGGGCCACTTATAGAATTACATATACAGCCCCCCCCCCCCCCCCCCCCACCCCCCCCCCACACACACACACACTATAATCATTTGAAAAACCTCATGCACATGCACGTACACAAGCACACTCATAGGCTTACACTCACAAGCAGATATATACACACACACACACACACACACACACACACACACAAGCACATATTATATGCAAATACACATATCTTCACACAAGCACACACATCTTCAACCACCCCACAAGCTCTCACTCTCTCGCACCTCCCCCCCCCCTCCCTCTCTCCCCTCTCTCCATTCCTTCACATCACTAAGCATGAAAAATGGTACAAAAGACATCATGAATTTAGAAGATGGATCGACCTGGGTATAAAAGTTTTTTGCGCCCTAGATTTGACTCTAAGGGTCCTAAAACGACGTCCAGATGGCAAAATTTCGTAATATTTTGTTAAAACATGGCTATCATCACTGGCAATCTTTCTTGCTTTCCTCTCCACTCGTCTGTCATACAATTCTTGCATTCCAACTTGCTTCCTTACAATCACTTTGCTACACACATTCACCACATCATTCAATACTCGCTTGCTCTTCACACCCAAACTTCTATACCAGCACATGAAAGAAGCAGTGAGCAATGACTCAACACAACATCTGTAATAAGTTTGTAAGATTACAGGTTTAACACCAATATTTCGTAGCTTTTGCAAACAGAATATTCTTGACTGGCAATTTTTATGGATTTTAGTAACATTTTTATCAAAAACTAATTTATCATCAACAATCATTCCCAGATATTTATACTCATTCACTCGTTCAACAGCTTCACCATTAATTACAAGGTCTGGCACAGGTTCCGGGTTCTTCCGAAAGTCGATTAAGATTTCTTTTGTTTTTTGCACATTAAGGTCAAGAAAGTTGTCTTTACACCAGCTGCAGAACTTTTTGATTTCCTCAAAGTAAACTGAATCAGAGTTTGACATATCTAGAATAGCAGAATCATCAGAATATTTAACGAGTGGAGTTTCTCTGTGCCTCTACAGTCATTAGTATACTGAGAGGCAAAGAAAACGCAATTCCATTGTCAACTGACAATTTTATTGAAATGAAACAAACACACATCAAAGCAAATACGTGTGACAAAAGTGCGACCACTTTACATTAGTTTGCCTATAACAGGTGCACATTCGCCTGAAGTGAAGCCCATTTAGGCGCGACAGAAGGAATACACTGTCAATATCTGGTGTGTCCCCCTTGAGCACGAACACAAGCTTGCAAACGTCGGGGCATTGAAGCACACAAACGACGGATGATACGGATCGGTATCACGTTCCAGTGATGCTGCAATGCTTGGGTGAGCTCAGCAACGGTAGTTGGGGGATTCTGCTGACCTTGCACACGTCGTCCAAGTTCGTCCCACAAATGTTCAATGGGATTCATGTCTGGCGACACGGAGGGCCACTGCATGACATCCACATTGCTGTCCCGAAGGAAATTTCGTGTGAGAACGGCTGTGTGGGGTCGAGCATTGTCCTGCTGAAACACTAGTCTGTTGCCACCATGCTGTCTCCAGAGAGGAAGAAGAACTGGCTCAAGAACAGTGTCAATATAACGCCTTGCCGTCAAGTTGCCTGGCACAAACACAAGCTCCGATCGAAATTGAGCATTTATGGCACCCCAGACCATTACCCCTCCACCCCCATAACGATCTCGCTCAATGACACAGGGTTGCGCAAAACGTTCACCCTGACGTCGATACACACGATCACGGCCATCCGGGAAAGAGACATTGAACCGGGATTCATCCAAAAAAAAACATTCCCCCAAACCCTGTTCCCCAGAAAGCCACCTGCGGCAGCCCATCGCTGGCGTGCTAGTCGATGGCGATGGGTTAAGATCTGACCTTGGTATGGTCGACGTGCCCGTAGCCCTGCTGCTGCCAGACGCCGACGCACGGTACGGCTGCTGATTGGTCTTTCTCTAGTCCCAATAGTGTTGCGGGCTGTTTGTGCAGCTGGCTGGAAACGATTCCGGAGGTGCTGCGTGACAATGTAGCGGTCCTGTCGTGCCGTCGTCACACGTTGGACGCCTGGGCGTGGACGGTCGTTTACACTTCCAGTGTTTTGGTGCCGAGTCGCAAGACGGGTTATGGTTGATGGGTGTACATTGAAATGTTGTGCGGCCCTGATGTGAGCAGTGCCTGCCCTCAGCATGCCAATGGCTTGATTTCTCTGGTCTGTAGTTAACCGCGGCATGGTGCGTACGAATGTCAGTAAAACGCCAATGTGTGTTTTTATAGGGGACAGTCATTGGCTGTTTGCATGCAATCACGGTATGCCTGTGTTGCACGTGTTTTGCAGTTATCAGTAAAAGATGTGTTGGAGTGGTTTACTCATGACGTCATGAACCCAACTGTGCCTGTCAATACAGATCGTCGCAATACAACATACGCGTGCTAGGTTGCATGCCTCGTTCATAATTCACATTATTTTGGCTGAGGTGACATTTTTCGGGGACGAAATGGGGATTGCGTTTTCATTGCCTCTCAGTATATATAAAGTAAACAAAACGGGAGACAGAACTGTGCCTTGGGGTGCACCAGTAGAAGTCGAGCGTTCAGAGGATAGTGCAGACTGAAAACGAACAGACTGAGTTCTATTGTGCAGAAAACTGACAATCCATAAAGTAAGCTTTGGGTCAACACCTAAGTCAAGCAGTTTCATAGCTAACAGATGTGGCTGTATAGTATTAAAAGCAGAGGAGAAATCAATAAAAAGAATACGCGCAAAAGAACCTGGTTTGTTTAAATGGAAGAAAGCATTGTGAAGGAGAGTTAGAATAGCATCATCTGTACCTCTATGGGTTTTATAAGCAAACTGAAAGGGGTCAAGGTACTGACCAACAAAAGTTAACAAGTGACGGAGAACAAGTTTTTCAAAGCACTTCATAACTATGGAGGTCAGAGCTACAGGGCGATAGTCATTCAATGTTGTGGGGGTTCTTTTCTTCGGGACAGGGCAGACAGTGGAATTTTTCCAGATACTGGGTACAGAGCATGCCTTAAGAGACCAATTGAAAATCTTACAGAAAACATTACAAAGTTCAGAAGCACACAATTTCAGCAATCTTCCACTGATGTTATCTGGACCCATTGATTTCCTGATATTCAGTTTCAAAAACAGTGACTTCACAACATCGCCATGGATCTCAAAGTCTTGTTCATCTCCCTTGTCTTTGATTCTTTTGTTTAGCTCTTTTACCACATTGTCTACCGTCCCACCCAGATCATTCCTTTCAAAACGACAATAGAAATCATTGAGTTTGTTCAAAAAATCAGTCTGGTCATTAATATTCATCTGGCAAGATCTTGCTTTCTTTTTGGCTTCACCCTTTAGAATCTGTAACCCATCCCATGCATCCTTCATTCTTCCTAACTGAAACCGCTCTTCTACTTTACCTTTGAATTCCTTTTGGGCCCTCCGTATTCCACACCTAAGCTTTGTTTGTACTCGTTTCCTTTCTTTTTTGTCACCAGCCTGAAATGCTATCCTTTTCTCATTAAGAAGTGTCTTAATTGACCCCGTGATCCATGGTTTGTTGTTTGGAAACAGTTTAATTGTTTTTGTTGGATAATCATGTCTTCACAAAAAAGGATATAATCAGTTACCACATCTGCCGCTTCATGAACATTTTGACACGAGTCAGTCAGCACACTCCAATCAGTACACTCAAAACATCCTCTCAGCTCATTCCACACTCTCAGCCGTCCATACTTTCACACTCTTCCTCAAAACAGGCTCAGTTTGTATTTTAGGTTTGTATGCAGGGATCAGTTGCACAGTATATGGTCAGACAAACCAACATGTGGCAGACAAAAAGATTTAAATGCACCAGGGATGTTTCCATAGCACAAGTCAATTGTGTTATATCATCCGCGTGGGACAGGTCACATGCTGCTTAAAAGAAGAAAGAACTTTTTTCAAGTCACAATGGTTAAAGTCACCCACAACAAAACAGGGGGCATCAGCAGATATCATTTGCAGATCACGGACAACACCAGCTATTGTGCGCCCAGCACGTGTAGCAGATGACTGGTCATAGACTGGGGCATACACAACTGTCACAATATATGCGGCCAAACTCGCGCGGCAAGTAGCGGGGTCTCAAGGACACTGAGAGAACAGCATTTTGCCAATCCTGGCTCACTTTCGCGATCAACCAGTTTTTCGGGCGAAAGTGGCCTAGAATTGGTGTTTTCCTGTTCTTTGCCAAGTAAGACTTCAATAACCAAAAAATAACGATTATCTACAAACAAACATATTGTGTAGGATTATCCGTTTTAACTGTGTAGGATTATCCACTGTGTTAAAACTAAGTTATATTTTTGGCATAAAATCCGCACACTTATTCTGACTAATTTCTACTACAAAACTTTGTACAACAGACAGGCTGACACGAGGCTGAAACCTGATCACTTAATTTACGGCTGGCGCAGACAAGACGCCTTCGTTCACACAGCGCACGGCCCGCTAACAAACTGCGACCAAAAAATCAATAAAACACACCTCGCGCGCGTTAACTTGCAACATAGCCTATTGCATCAGCGAATGTTCTAGACTGTCACGTGTCATTCCCACTTCGAGGCCGCCACGTTAAAAAAAGGGGGCCGGTTTTCATCATTTCCCCACTGACTGCCGGACGAGCAGGCGGCGTTTATGTGCTGGGACTTTTTTTGGTTGCGTTTTTTAAAAAAAGGGCAAAAAACGTTTTAAAAGAACATTTTGTTATTTAAATAATGTTCATTTTACTTGGGGTGTTGTGGCGCCGAGACGCGTGAATTTTCATGGGGAAAATGTTTGCTTTGTTAGTTTCATTTTTGGGTTGGTGAACATAGTGGGCATTTTGATCATGACAGAACAAAGATGGAGTTTTTCTCAGTTGACAATATTTCAAAAAACTCTTGAGTACCAGCTCAATTTTTTTTGTTTTGGGGGAAATTTAAACACAGGCCTTTCCCCAATAAGAAACTCCAAACTTCCCCACAACCCAAACGAAAACTCGCCACCCCCCTTTTTGGGGAAAAGCAAAGAAATCCAAAAACAAAAGGAACCCCAAATGAACTCCACAGTAATTTACACCAAAATTTTTGATGGCAGAAGAAAGCAGGAAAGAAGAGTTTTTTTTTAATCTGGAAAAAATTTACATACGCAAATGCGTTCAAAACTAAAAATTGATGGTAAGCAACAGAAAGACAAAAAGCAACCAAAAGGGGCTTTTAACCTGCAATCGGGGGACTTTTAGAATTTGTTTTCAAGTTTTTTGAGGCGGAAAAAAGGAAAGGGACTCACAGTAAATGGGTGAATGGCTAAAGGGAAAATTTTTAAAATTACCCCTTTCTATGCAGGGGAGACTGAAGAGATAGCCGTTGTTATCCATACATATCCAAATTCAGCACATTTGGGGGCTGTCTTTCTATGAAATTCTCCTTTAAAAGGGCCCAGCAATGTTTGGACAGCGAGGAGTTTGGGGAACTACTGGGCCAAGAAAAACCACATCAATGGTTCTCCTTGACAGCAACATCGCAAAGAAATTAGCAAAAACCTGAAACCCGCCTGTTTACGGGAGCCTGAGCAGGCATTGTTGTAACACGAAGTAGGTCGCGAAACTGCCGACGCTCAAATAGGAACTAGTATTGGAACATGCTGATTCCTGACATTCCCCCTTTTTTTCACGCTTAAAACCCGCCCGGGTTTAAACTTTTTTGGGGTGTTTTTTCGGGCGCAAGGAAATGAAAAAATTTTTGCGAACAAGATGTCCGTTTCAATCGTTTTTTGACTATGATGAATGGTTCCTTTCTAATAAAGGGCCGCATTGTTGAAAGTCGGCCAAAGCAAAAAAAACATCACGCTTAATGGGGGGGCGGGCTTAAAAACGCCAAGTCGTTTTAAAAAAAAAAAACGCTACAAACATGGCGTTCATTTCTCAGGCAAAGGAAACAGGGGGAGTTCGTATGCTAGAAAACTCATTAAACTTTTGTGTTTTTTATAACATCCAAAATTTTCAAGCTAGGAATCGTAAAAATGAACTGGGTAGAAAAACGCCCAACCATTATTAAACTATGCAACTGAATGGCGTTTTTTTTTCAATTTTCTGGCAAAAAACTAATGGGTTTTTGGGCGACCTTAGTACACTCCAAAATGGAGAGGAGAGGGGGGCCAGCACATCTCCTTTTAAAAAGCCCAAATATAAAATTAGGTTACTACACTGGCGATTAGAGCCCCATAAAAGCCGGCTAAGCAAAAATTGCTGTAATCTGCCAAAGCCCTTGAAGCCTGGTTAAAAAGGGGCACAGCAAACGGCCAAACGACCCCACTGGATCACTTGGCCTGCAAAAAGCGCGGCAAAAACCCAGGCCAAACGAAAAGTTCCACTTTTTTTTTTTTTTTTGTGGGGTGTTTTGCCCCCACCCCACGCACGCACGTCCCCCCCCCACCCCCCCCCGCATCACACCCCCACCCCCCCCTACCCCACCCCCCACCCCATGCAAAGCACACACTTAACACTTCAAAATTTTTACTTAAAATTATCCCAAGTTCTTAATTAAGTTTTTAATTAAGTTTTTTTAATTAAATACTTCAAGTTTTTAATTAAGTTCTTAAAAAAGTTTTTAAATTTAAGTTTAAAAAAATTACCTCAGTTTTTAATTAAATCGTCCCTTTTAAAACAAAACCCAAATTCTTAATCAAGTTATCTATAAAAAATCATGTTTTTACTTAAATAGTAGATCCCAATTAGTAAAAAACACGCCTCAAAAAAAAAAAAGCGTCTTGTTTAGGATGTCTTGTTAAAAGCCCTGGGCGGATTGGTTACAAGACTTAATGAAATTCTTTCTCCAAAAAAACCAAATTTATTACAATTCTTGGGCTATGGAAAAGCTTTATGACTCCATGTCTTTTTATTGATCCATCATTTAAAAAAAATAATAATCCGCCAGTTTTAAAAAAAAAATTTTAAATTTAAGTTCTTAAAATATTAATTTCTTTTAAATGGACAAAAGATTTTTTGTTATTGGCGGTGCAACGGCTGTTGTTTTTTGTTTTAGTGGTTCAATTTTTTTTGGGTGCTTTTGTTTTGTTGCCATTCTTTATATATTTATAAAAGTAATAACTGCCCCCCCGCAGCACAAGGCGCCAAAAATGGCAAAAAGTTTTAAGTTCAATATTTCCAGAAGATTTGGTGCCCCTTTAATTAAAATTGCTCTTTTTTCTGGGCTGGCGGTCAACTGTTGGCGTGGCGGTGTTTTTTTCAAATTTTAGTTTTTATTCTTGGTTGTAACTTTAATTTTTTCTTTGTCCCGTTTAACTTGCTAAAATTTTCCCTGCGCAACACCCCAGGGGGTTTTTTGGCACTTTCCCCCGACTTGATTTGTGTTTTCTGATTCAAGTTTCCCATTTTGCTGATTTTCCGCCGTTTTATTTTTAAGGGAAAAAAAAATTAAAATGATTAAAAGTAAAAAACCCAGATTAACGGGGATAACAATGTTCCAAATCGTAATATAAATCACAGCTTAGAGACTCTAAAGACTTTGTTAAAACGGATCTTGCGTTAAATCATACGTAAGATCTTGTTCAGAATCAAGGGGGCAAACTGCTGACAATTTTTTTGTCAAAAATAAGACCCTTTTCCCCCCACTTTTTTTCCAATTTTCGACCCCACTGCGCTTCTACCTGTTATGAAATTTATATGTCTTGTGGCGACATCTGTTGAAACCCGTTCTTGTGAATTCAGTTTCCCAGAACGTTTTGTTTTCCACAGCTGCCAAAGAATACAGCCCTTTTCCTTTTTTGGCTAATACTTGGTTTCAACTCTTTTATTTTAAGTCCAAGAAGTGTAGGCCCCTCTGTAGCCTGCAGGTCATGCCTTCATGTTTTTATAATTATTATTATTTTTTTTTTTTAAAAGAGACCCGGAAAAAACTATTTCCAACCTGTATACATTCTGCTTTATCGGGTCTAAGTGTAGGTTAATCAATCTGGAAAAGCCTGTAAAAATAAAACCGGGGAATCTTTGGGAAACAGACTTTAGGATTCACAAAACGATTGCTGTTATTACAGCATCATTCGCTACGAAAGATTTTTCTAGTTTGAAGCAAGAATATTCCGAGAAAATATAAATATGTAAAAAAAAATACATTTATAATAAATGGCTTCACTCGTAATTATGATAGGTGGGCGGCTGTTGTGAATGCGCATGCATATATGGCGGAAGTAATTACGCATTTAGTAAACTACGGGTGACGGCGAGAAGAAAAAGAGATAACAAAGCTATTGGAGCAACTAGCCGCAGCACAAGATCGCTATGAAAAAGCAGAGAATAGAGCATTTAGATTTTATATAATAACACACTGAAAAAACAGGGGCATCAGCTTACACATTTAAAGATGTTGATCAAAATGCGATAAACAGAGTATTATCTAGTAACCAAGCAACCAAACAACATTGCCCCCACCAAAATCAGCAACTTTTGATCAAGCCATCAGAAAACAAAAGATCAAGAAATCGCGTTTAATTGATCGTTGGTAAGTGGACTGTTGTCCATTTAGTCGCGCAATATTATATTGGCTGAATACAAAAATGAAACAAAATCATTATTCACCAAAAGGATATAGAAGGGAAATCACAGCATTTAAAAGCTAAGCCAATCACGGGTTGATCAGTGAACAAACAGTGGAAAAGAAATGGTTTATTCCATCTAAACAAGCGAATTGGCAAATTTATTTCCTGCGCCTAGAAGACGAATACAGAGACCAACACATTGTCAATACAACTCCAAACGACACCCATCAAATGGATCTCTATAGTTTACCCTCCGAATACGATAGTAGACGAAAAAGATTTAAAGTACGCTACCACATTCATTGACATAGCTTCATGATACAAAGATGCGAACCATTAACACAATAGAGTGCTTTTCTGCCTGTATGCTGTAGGCCATACAACTGATATACCTAACGAGGGCCCCATAACTTATCCTCCTCGCAATGAATTCAAGTTGAATGATGAAAAGAATTTAAAGCAGAGTGGAATCAATTATTGTGTAAAACATAGAGTTACCATTAAAAGAGGCATCCCCAGGGTTCACAGATCCCCAGGCTTTAGTTGAAAAACATTAACACACAGTTAAGCCGAAAGACTTTTTCCTACCATATCACATGATAGCTGATTGACAAATCTCGCGAACACAGAATGGGTTAGAAGACTGCCCTTAGTTTTGCGCGCAATAATAAAGAAGAAATTACAGGCTAAAACCAGTACAAACCAGCAAATCTAAATAAAAACAATAAATGTTGCTTAAAGACTCCAGAACAACCCAGCACACTATTACCGTTTGTTGAAAGTAAGGTACCTTTATTTACCGGGGAAGCAGAGAGGGACACACGCATCATGGCAACCGATCCAGTATGGAGTGATTGATCATATTAAATAAAAAGAATTGTAAAATGAAACCGCCCGGTGTATTATTAAGCGAGAAACTGACACAACACAACAACCAGCTCCTCAAAGATCTATTGTGAAAGAACAGCTGCAGATAATCCCACCAGACACAACAGTTCCCACATTAATAATATTAACGTGTTCTATAATGTCCAGTTGCATATGAAAACTCTGGATTAACAAACACACGTTTATCTGTGTTTGTTCTATCTAACGAACTTCTTATGTTACAACCGATGTGTTGTCTCATTAGATTAGATCGCAGTATTACGTTGTCAGGATGAAAAGTGCGAGAAATTGTCGAGAACAATGCTTATTGTAGTTGTCAATGCGATTAATCTCGACTGCACAACACTGCGAGATATAAAATCCTTTACTCATTAAACCTTCTTCATTTCACCTAATGGATATCTTCCTGGCTCGAAATACTGTACATTTTTTTACCTTAACCCCACCATTCTCCTTAATCACCTTTCAGATAATTCATCCTACAACATTCCTAAAACCTTCTTGTTAGTAATTGAATGTAAAGGCGAATCAGTTAGGATAATCGGCTGTGTTTTACCATCCACGTCGCTTCTAGCTACTTCTATTCCATGACTTTATAGATTCTTCAAGTAGGGAATATTTATAACAAACTTGTCCTGTATCATCTGTTGTAAAGTATTCTGGACAGGGGGGGGGGGGATACAGGGTTAAAAGTAGTCATCAAGAAACTCTAAACATTAAAAGCTTTGATAAATCCTAAACAGTAAAACCCAATAAATACCATGCTTGTCCAATTTGACTTTCTTTTTCTTCATCATAATCCAAAAAGCTTATCAAGAAATCTTCTAAAGTCCTGATAATTTGGTTTTGAGTCAGCTTAATAATTGCTCGTTCTCTTTGGGACGCAATCTAACATCTTGCGCTTGTAGCGGATTCTCCATAAGTCTTTGCCGAAACAGCTTTTGTTCATTAAACATTGAAAAAGTCTTTTTCTGAATCATCTGTGTGTATTTAGTTCTGAGATCAGTGGTTTCTACATGATGAGTTAATGGTTCTAGAACTGTTCTTGATCAAAAGCAATTAAACGATGAAACTGCTTTCCAAACTTCAAACCATGTCCTTAAATAATAAATGAAGAAGTCTGTATGACAGACATAATTTTTTTTTTTGCCGTCGAAATTGGGCAAAAGTTTAGGCGCTCTGTTTACGCCATCTTAGGGCATTCCTGCAGCTAATGTGTAGTCATTAAGCAGGTTCATGGAGTTCATGATGATAATCTAAGTCAACTTCTAGAAAGAAACCACAGCTGTTGATCAGCGTTAACTGCTCAACCACTTTAATGCCTTTTGAATGTTTTTCGGATCGACGCATATGCTGTGTGCATTTTAAAAGTTGCTAATGGAAGGATTGCGCCATAGCCTCAACCAAACAGATTGTTTGCATCTAATACATGAGATAGTTAGACCTTTTACATGATCATAATCCTCTAAGTATTTGTTGTTGCTTTTAACATAATGATGCACGCCAAACATAATTCCTCCACGCAATCCTTATCAATCATCGAATCATTGGTAAATCTGACAATAAATCAATCTGTACTCATTAAAACATTAAAGAACGCATCCAACTCTGATTGTTCCCGGGCGGCAGAAATAAAATGCGCAGGATCCAGGCTATAATGTTTCATGCAGGTACTTTCTGTAGTTTTCAAAGACGTCCGCCAACAAACATGTATCAGCGCATCAAGTAGGATCATGATAGTCTCCATCGTTTTACAACTCGTAAACTGTCTAGCCACGGCATCTGATCATGCTGGAAATCAGAATCACTATGTCCTTTCCTCTAAGACTAGAAAAGAACGCGCCTTTAGGAGGAAGAGTGTCTTCGTCAAACCTTTCCAACAGTTCATGTACACATAAGTGGATAAACGGCCCATTCTAACAAGAGTTTGGGTCAAAATATTCTTCTGTTATTGTCAGGACTTTAAGGACATAGCAGTGACTCTAACGAACCCATCAGTGGTCTGCATAGTTCATAAAAAAGACAAGATATATTATTCAAAGTGAAACACATGTACTTTTCAGATGACTGGTGCGATGCATGACACCCTGAAGGCGTTGGATACTGCTAGGCAATTAAAGGTGAGAGTCGTAGCCTCGCAATATTATGAAAAAGATGCAGCTACCGATGTCTATTGGATCAAACATTAGTTTAAGACATTGTTGCATTTACTGTGCGCATGCTCCTCAGAACATCCCACTAACGTGAGCATAGGTCACTTACTTTGGATTTGTTGGCTTATTCACTAAGTACTAAAACCGCAAATCGCAAACAGTAGAGTGGTTTTGAAAGGAGTCATACAGTTGTTGTCATCAGGCCGTCATCATGATTTCAGAAAATTCATAATATACGAACAGTCAATTACGCACTTGCTGCATGCGTTTTAAGTAAGTATTCTCAGCATTAGGCCCTCTATATAATTCTGGTGCTGAATGAGCGCCATACCCTACCTGACAATAAAGAAGGCAAATGAACAAATCTGATGATTACTCAATAAGACTGTTTTCGAAGTGTTTTGTGGCGCTGGCCCTTCATAATGACAATGATTATTCAAAGTCTGCGTTAAACAACATATGGAGAATTTTGCCAACCGTTTCCAGTTTCATAATACTAACTTTACTGCCTCCCTGGGGGCGTAATTAGTTCTGTAATAATCAACTGGGGGGACCGATACAAAGTTTTCTTAAGTTCGCTTGCGGCTTGAGCAGATGGAATTCTTGTTATAAACAATTTCTGCAGAATTCATGTTTTGTGCCCATCATTAGAAGTATGCTGCATTAGTTTACTCATTGTTTACGTATCACTGTGTAAATGTGGAAAGCGGAGAAAACATCAGTAGTGAAGTCACAAATTATGTCCTGGAACACCTATTGTTGGGCTGTTCTTAGACACTTTAATCGGTTGTAGAATTTGTTTCTCCTACATCCTCGATGTGTAGACATTAACATTTTAATTGGTTGTTGTTTTGTTTCTTCAAACAGATCAATAGGAATCCTCGCTAACAGGAAAGGAATTACCACTAAAGTTTAAGATCCTTGAAGTAAAGGCGATAGTAAGACACCTCTCTGCTTTTGAATATGGCGACGTGATGCCAGCCATTGCAAGAACACCCAATAAAACATTTGTAGTCTGTATTCTTTAATTAGAACTGCTTTTTTTGCAACAATTCTGGAGGTAGTGGAAGTGTAAAACAAGTCCAACAATCCGCGCAATACTTAGACTGGTTTTAATCTGATCTCTAAGGCGTCGCCCTCTGACCAACCAGAGCCTCTCATTTTGGCTTCTTCAGAGCGGCCACATCAAACTGTGTAACAATCGTCTGCCCAACCGATATAAGTGTTAAGGTCCCATTATGAGAAAGAATAGTCCTTGTTGTTTAGGTCGAGACCCCAGACCTTCTAGGTTTTCTTCATTATTGTTAGAATAGTCATAAAAACAGCTAACATTACATTAACTGGAGGGTCTATTGTTAGTTTACACCCGGCACCCCCCTTTTTGAGATATAGATGAGCAACACTTGCCCGAACGCTTGCTGGATCAATACTTCTAAATCAATATCATCAAAGCTTTGATAAAACTTCTTGCATTGCTTCAAACAATTCGACTGGACCATCATATAATCTTATCCATGCTGAATTCTTTTCTACACAAAATATTTATTTAAATCAAAAAAATAATTAATCAATAACGGTGGTCTTTTTGTGCTTGTGACTCATAAACAAAAGTATAAACACCCTGTGGCGTTGTTAAGTGAGCTTTTACGCAGAGTTTAATGTTTCGTTTACTTTTTTTAAGCATTCCTATTTTAGTCAGCTCGGCGTCTGGCTGTTGAGAAAAACTTGCCCTCGCCTTTCTTTGAAGATCAAACTTTTGTCTTTTTGTAGTCCATCAAAAATCGCCTGTAAACGATTAAATATCTCATCCGTGATGGTTTGAGATAGTTTAAGTGCCTTTATTTATAAACAGCTTGAAGAACTTAATTAAGCTTTTATTCATTTGAAACTAATAGCTGAGTCTTTTGGAGTTTAGATTTTATTTTTTTTGCTAGCTGCACCCTACAGCAAATGAGCACAGTCCAAGAGCTAAAGACAAACCTCCTAGAGGTAAAGCTGCAGGTGCCGCCTATGCCTGATGCTAATAGACCTACAACATTGGTTTCCTGCTTGATGCAGCACGAAATATGTCTATGCCCAGTATTAACGTAGGTAACAGCATATAAAGGCAGCAGAATACCCTTCGTTATTGGCTTAGCTGTATTTTTAAAGGTCCTGCTCTAGTTTTTGTTGCATTTGTGTAATGTTTGTATAATCTGAAGGTTTTCATGCCGGGGGTTTCAACTATCTCTTCACTAGGCGAATCCGTTTCATTAAGGCACATTAGGATACATTTGATGGTGCATTGCGTTTTAAAAATGAAAAAATAATTTTAGAAACTACATCTTTAAATCAGTTTAGCTTCAGTATTTAGCGTGCATCATATAATAAAAACAAATGTACATTAAAGCGTTTTAACAGCCACTTTTTCTTTATCAATTTGAAAGATTATTAGTCACAAACATCTCTCCCACTTCCATGCAACTGATTATTCCTCCTGTTAGAACCTTAGGTCAATCCATAAACCGTATTTTGATGATAAGAAAACATCAAGCCCCTAAACTCTGTTAAGTGTAGATCTTTAACCCCAAGGTCAGCTGTTAGACTTCTACTACCCCTCCAACCCCCAAACAATTTTCTATTTCGTCAAAATGATGATAAGCCTAAGTCCGCTATCATAGATTTGGTTAGGAACTACCATCAATCGAACCATTGTGACTTTCGCTATTTTTGGATATAAAGAAACATATCACTTGCTCTTGCGAATGGATGCTTCAACTATCGCCCAGCCCTACAAATACCTTAAAGCGATTATAACTGCTACAACTCCGATTAAAATTCCATATAGAGTCTGCCCAGCTTTTAGGATATGTTGAATGATGAACGCACGTTTTTCGTAATATAATTACTCGTAATTGTGACTCATAATTGATGCCCAAACAGCCTTGCAAAATTAGAGTTGCTAACAACATCAAACCTCTAACGAGATGGGGTCCAGAAATGCTGTACTTTGCTTCGGTGTCTGGTCGATCTGATAACGCTTTTGTAGTCAATAAAACTTAGTTTCGTCTGACAATCTGCTTTAATGCCCCTTGAAAGGTATGGGGCAAAAGCGCATTTAACACTCAAAATCTAGGGGAATGGAAAATGCGAATTTCCTTCCATAACGGCATAACATACAGCTAAAGCCTTTTTGCTGCCGTTTAGCACCTGAGGCGAGTTCGGCGCCTATTCTAAGTTTTAGTGCTCATCCATTACCAATTCCTTGAAACGCAAGATCTTCCCCTTTCAATATATCGCGGTTAGCCATAGATCAGAATAGGTTAAAAATAAGTACGCAATTGTATTAAAGAAAAATACATCTTTCCCCTCAAGTTTTATCTCGAAATTTTTCCGTTAACGAATGCCGCCCCAAATTTTGGACAACTGTTCTGGTTAGGGTCAGTTGTGAAGCGAGTATCTATTTTGAAAGTAAGCCGTGCAGAGCGCCTGGCACAATCAAATCATCCGCTCCTAGTCCTGGAAAAATTTAACAGGTAAGAATTTGATTTCCGCATCAATATAGATGGATAAGAATGGAACAGAATATTCCGTTTATTTCACCTTCACGCCATGGGGGGTGAGGGATCTTTCAGCTTTCTATGGCGTTCAGAGATCGAGCCAAATACTAGTGACATTTTAAAAACAAAAAAAAAAGTTAATTATTTAAAAACATGGCGTGCAATGGACGAAGAAGATTTTGGTATTCGCGATCTAGGAGGCTCCAAACATGGGATGAAGACATCCTTTGACACAAGCAATCGCTCCAGAGATCTCATTGGAGGATGAATAGCCGAAGGGGAGCAAGGCGTGAATTAACAGAAAGTAAAGTCAGATCATTATACCAAAGTTTAGAACTAAAACCTCCATAAACTATATACCCTGATGATTTTGAACTAAAAGATAACCATATGTAGTATAGAAACGACAAAGGAGAACGAGTCCGCTTACAGAATAAACTAAACTATCAAAGTATGTAAAAATAGGTACAATTATCAAAAGCTTAGTGCGAGCGAGCGGTATCGCCTTGGCTTACTAACCAAAAATTAATGAGGAACAGTTGCTGCACTTCAAACCATACAACAAAAACTCCCACAGAACCCCAAAATATAGAACTTCAGATTTTAGGTCAACAGTAGACGAAACAATAAATACAATAAAGAAACAATGATAGAAGAAGAAACAGCTTAAAAAACTATAGATGCACCGCCGCTACAAGAAATAACAGCCATAAATACTGATTTTAAAAATAACACAGAGAGTGACATTAAAAAAATATTTAGCAGAACTGGATAACTAAAGAGCATATAAAAAAAAGAGAAAAAAAAACTCGCTGAGCTGACGACGCCAACTTAGGGCCTCGATGTTTAAAGAATGAATAAAACAAGGACTAAAAGAGCTTAGTAAACAAAGATCACCATAATAAAGAGTTGTCTACTAACTGCAAGATACATTCCGAACTCAAGTGAGCAGAATAAGAGAAACTATCCGAAGAATTTTAATATAAAACAGCGACGCAAGCAGACTAATAAGAACAACAGATATAGAGAGCATGGAGTCACATTAGCAAGCGTTATAACGGCCATAGGATATTTTGCAATAAGTACAACGGTGATGGCTATTACAGGCGGTGGTGGAGGGCAAAGTTCAAGTTGCCTCATCGCCATCGACCGAGATAAATCATAGGGTAACGAAACACTTGATCATCTGCGAGTTTATTAAAAAAATTAGTGGTAAAGCTATAGACTCTTACCAGGTATATAGGGATTGTTATTAGCTGGGCTTTTTATTGTCTACGCAAGCAAAGAAGTTGGCTTTATGGCCGAGCACTTATGGGCATTAGTACTCTTAATAGTTTTGGGTTACGTATTTAGTAAATAAAGACCAATACTCCTAGGGCCGAGTTATCCAAAACAAGTGCAGGTCTTTTCATATTCATGGTCTTGCGCGAACAAAGTCCAACGTCTTCAACAGTCTTTGGGCTTTGAAACCTCAGGGATTGGATGACTTAATCTTGGTGTATTTTTATGTTTGTAATATAACTACTTGGCTCATCATTTATGTCGTTTTATTCGCAACCTTCTGTTCAATGCCTGCCTACAAGGATTTCATTGTTGGTATAAGTTAATATTGTTCCTCTTACCTTAAGTCGAGATGTCAGAAGGCACTGTTAAGCAGTGCCAACAGCAAAGACTACTTCGATCTTGCGTATTTGTAAAACATGTTGGTACATTATATACTTAAGGTACAATCAACTGTAGAATACTGGCGTCCTCTAAATTTGCTAAGTCATGTTTTTTGGTGCAACCAAACCAATAGAAGAATCAGTTAAGTCTGCGATCTCGCATGTGCTAGCGAACCCTAGCAAACACCAAACGTAAGTACGGACAGAGTCGTATATTTCGTTCTATTCCACGCTCTAGTAGTAGCCCTTAGAAGTGTCCTAAGATAAATGTTGTCCATGCTGATTAATTATGCTCTTGCTCTAATGGACCCAGTAAACGCCCTGTGCCTTGAAGAGAAAGATGTGTAAGAGGAACCCATCCATAGTTATACATTCTGTAGCACGCCCCACAATAAGAGGTAGCCTAAGCCGATGATTAAGATCCACTTTTGTCTAAAGTCTGTCTTAACATTAATATTGATTTCTATACAGATCCTTTCAAAAGCCTACAAGTCTATTCTGTTGTCCTGAATGGATTAAACGTTTATGTCATTTGTAAAAGGAGGCTTGCTAGTGTTCAGTCAAAATACGTCAGAAGGTGTATATAAGAAATGAAATCGGTACCACTGACCTCACCAAAGGAATCAGGATGCTTTAAATGATCCGCCCATAAACTACACTCTCACCCCCAGTTGATGCACAAAACACTGCAAAGTTTAACTGGAATCTGTTAAAACTAGCATGGCGGAATGACTGAACCACACTTGTGCGATTAGTCCCTTTATTTAAATAGAGGGTTAAGATAGTCTGCATAATGGAGTACCACCTTTTATGAAAAGATGACAGTCCTGGTACACAGCAATGTCAAGAGTATCAGTTGCAATATTTTAGGATTGAATGCGGCCCAACAAATATTTATGCATCTTTAGTCTAGATTACACGCGCTCCCATTTTTAGTTTTGTTTAAAAAATGTTTGTAACAATAACGAACTCAAGACGTCCGTACAGATTTAACAACAATGTTGATGAGAACATTGCGGACCAAAATGGTCCGCACTCCATGAAATAGTTCTACAAAAGTTTGGATGGTTTAATATAACAAAGCCAAGAAGAATAATAAGATTACAAAATATGAAGAGGAGAACAAACGACTTTAAACAGATTAACAAATACCTTATGGTAAGTACGGATTTGCGCACTAAAAAGAATCAATGAGTAATTAGACTTTTACACTTAAACGTTAACAAGCAAACTCTTAAAAAACAATATTAACAATCAAACCTGAAGAAGCAAAATACGATTTTGATAGAGAGGTACTAAAATTCTAGGCTTTACAAACTAGCAATACTACCCACTCAAAGTTTTAGTGTTTTCCCAAATGAAACCTACGTTGAGGTGGAAAGGACCGCGCTCAATCTTAGAAGTACATGACATTACTCAATGTATCATTTAAATGACAGAGCACTGATCTAAACTTATATGATCTGGGGAGAGCCCTCAAAGTATTAAGAGCTCTTCCGTCAGGAAAGCTGCATATTGCGATTATGAAATTATACAATCCCAAATTTCAGTTTCAAAGATTAGTTTGTGGGAGGGTCGGATCATTTAATAAAAAAAAACACAGACAAAACGGGAACGACGAAAAATGTGATAACCTACACATTGTTAATTGAATAGAAAAAATAAGTTTCACTAAAAATGTCGCGGTCCAGAAGAATCCCGAGTTACATTAGCGCCAGTGAGGAGGTATAACTTTAGAATTAAAAGACCTAGGCAGACGTTGCAGACTTTGAACAGAATGGTGAAAAGGCACTTTGTAAGGATATAGCGTACACTAAAGATGGTGATAATAAACGCAAAGATGATGGCTACAACAAAAAGTTTCCAACAACTAAAACAACTGCGCAATCTAGAAGCAAATAATGTTGGCCAGTATGAAATAAAATAGTTCGCAAAAACCTGACCTCAAATGGCATATTAGAACCATATTTAGAATGGGACATAAAATTTGCAATCATAAGCCCAATTACATTTTTTTAGGGGGCCGCCAAAAAAGTTTCAGAAAGAGCATTCAACTCTGGCCCTTTACTGTAAGTACTTAATGCCGCATGAAACAATAGTCGAAAGAGATTGAAATAAAGCCGTATTGGAATAAACAGTACACCTCCACAGAAGAGAAACGTTTAAAACGAATGCTTCTACACGAACAATTCATTCCACAAAATGAAAATAGGTGATGGCGTTTCACAATGCTTTTGAAATTACTGTCGTAAAAGAAGTGAAGAGGTATGGTTGTGGGCGTTAGTGACGTCCTTACAAAAAGGAATTCTAATAACATTCAAAACTTAGACGTTGAAAAACTTAAAGTATACCCACGTCATTCTTTACCATGTGAGGATATTCCGGTCATAACACAAGCAACAAACTCAATATTGTCCTAAAAGAAATAATCTTACAGAACCTGAAATGGATTAATCTTAGCACATTTAGACCCAAGAGGATTTTATTATACCTGAAGCAATTTATAAACATAGAGCATGATAAACATAATAAATTGATTAGATTAAAATTCTATTATAAAAAACTATGGAGCAGTATATCTAACTTTATGACAAAAAACCCCCCTCATTTTTATCATTAATTATTTAGTGGAAAAAAAAAAAAAAGAAAAAAAATTCAATTAGTGGACAAACAGGTAGATGGAAAAACAAAATTTATCCAGCGACCGTTACAAACAGTTTAACGTTATCATATATATCATATGTTAATTTTCTGCCCAACACATAAATAGGAGGGGCGACTGACGCCACAGCATATCATGATAGATATGTGAGACATAGTTTAGGATGGAATGTGATAACAAAATAAGATGGCCCCTATAATTTAGTTAATCCTAGCAATAACACTGAGAGAGAGTCTAGAACGCATTTTTTATAATGTTTGAAGGAACGCGGACACAATTTATTATAGATGACGTTCAGCAAAAGAGACATAGTTAACAGAGAAACACTATTTGTCCGAGACTAGCATTATCCAGCGGAAGACATGCTGGGATAAGTGTGTGGATTTTATGTCAGAAATATAACTCGGTTTTTAAAAGACTTAGAGAACAGTTAACGACTGTAGATTTTATTTTCACATGAAATCCAGAGATGCACACTTGATAATGTTTTGCGTGAAAATGATGATATTGAAAATGGATCATGAAAAACATAGTATTAAGCAAAACATAAATCTGAAAAAGTTTAGTAACTCAGTATTGAAAACAGAAAATCGCCACACAGTATGTCTGTTTGTAGATAACGTTATTTTTTGGTTATTGAATCTTACTTGTCAGAGAAAACAGGAAAAAGGGCGGCTTTTAGGCCACTTTCGCCCAAAAAGCTTGTGGAGTAGCAATGAGCCATGATTGGTAAAATGCGATTCTCTCATCTGACAGCAGGTTAAAACTTCTGGCGTACACATTCTCTGCTTCACGCAACACATTCGCACTGGTCACAGCCTATCTATCATTCACAATACAAGGCAGAACGCCACCACCAGATTCTTTCCTGTTTTTAGCACATCTCTGTCCAAAGCGTATGGTGTGCCAAAGCCCTTAATTGCCAATGCTTTCGTCGGTGATATTTGTCTGGAAGAAAATTCTCAGTAAAACAAAGTAAACATAGTTCTCTGAATTCACTTAAAAATGCACAGATTGCCTGTAACCTCATCAAAATTACAATTCCTTGCTGTTGTGGTTTATGGATCGTGACAAACGTCGAAGCAGAAATTATGACGGAAGCGGAGGGATTTTGTTGTAATGTTTTCTTCTCAATCTTCCCCTCACATCCTCCTCTCTCGCACCTCTCTTTCGCCCACTCACATCCTCTTCTCCTCCTCCTCCTCTGTCATTCTCACTCGACACATCAAATCATCGGGGATAGCCTTCATCAGGCCATGACAGTTAATCTCGGGCAGTATTTCAAACTGAGCAGAAAATCTCAGTCAGTACTGAAGGGCGGCCTAAATACATCCTTCGCCGTCCGCCATTTTGTCTAGCATTCGACGGCAGTCACACCAACAACACAAATGCTAACAAATGAAATCCCACCACAAGAAGCTTCACAAATATCACATTTTTCATCTTGCACTTCTTGCACATCAATCTGTCGATCCAACAGTCTGTGAAAATAGGTAAGACATCAAAAACGAAGACAAAAAGACAGAGCACAGGCACCTTCGTGTCGCCCTCTTGTGAAGCGCCACGGTGGTGTAGCGTGGTATGGTATGGTGTGGTATGGTGTAGCCTGGTATGGTATGGTGTGGTATGGTGTAGCCTGGTATGGTATGGTGTGGTATGGTGTAGCCTGGTATGGTATGGTGTGGTATGGTGTAGCCTGGTATGGTGTGGTATGGTGTAGCGTGGTATGGTATGTGTAGCGTGGTATGGTATGGTGTGGTATGGTGTAGCGTGGTATGGTATGGTGTGGTATGGTGTAGCATGGTATGGTATGGTGTGGTATGGTGTAGCCTGGTATGGTATGGTGTGGTATGGTGTAGCGTGGTATGGTATGGTGTGGTATGGTGTAGCGTGGTATGGTATGGTGTGGTATGGTGTAGCGTGGTATGGTATGGTGTGGTATGGTGTAGCCTGGTATGGTATGTGTGGTATGGTGTAGCCTGGTATGGTATGGTGTGGTATGGTGTAGCGTGGTATAGTGTGGTGTAGTATGGTGTAGCGTGGTATGGTATGATGTAGTATGGTGTAGCCTGGTATGGTATGGTATGGTGTAGCGTGGTATGGTATGGTGTGGTATGGTGTAGCGTGGTATGGTATGGTGTAGTATGGTGTAGCGTAGTATGGTATGGTGTAGTATGGTGTAGCGTGGTATGGTATGGTGTAGTATGGTATAGCCTGGTGTGGTATAGTGTGATATGATGTTGCATGGTATGGTGTGGTGTAATATGGTGCAGCATGGTATGGTATGGTGCAGTATGATGTAGCATGGTATGGTATTGTGCAAAATGGTGTAGCGTGGCATGGTATGGTGTAGTATGGTGTACCTTGGTATGGTCAAGGCTGTTAGAGTGTGCCAATGAACAGCGAAAGAGAACAAGACTTTCTTTCAAAGCCTGAAGTTAATGTCACAAAATACTGCTTCCAGTTGATATCCCCATTCCAAAGAGGCCCATGCCATTTAGAGCACTAAGTCATTTCGGTGCTTTTACTGACCAGGCATGTCATACAGGACATACAAAGGCAACGTGCGAGCCTTACACTGAACTGTCGATTGGCCGACTGGCCAGCAACACTGGAAGAGAGATTAGCCAGCAGAGTCAATTGTGCCTGCTGTCTGTCTGTAATTGTTCAGTCTCTGCCCAATGGAATAGATCGACATGTCTTCCTGTAATTGTTCAGTCTCTGCCCAATGGAATAGATCGACATGTCTTCCTGTAATTGTTCAGTCTCTGCCCAATGGAATAGATCGACAAAGTGTTTCTCGCGTTACAAATGTTCAACAGGTCTGTCTAATTCTCGTCTACTTGTCAAACGAGTTGCAAGTGTCACCCAGAAGCCTGGTGTTTTGGGTCATGACGCTTCGGGAGCACACACACACACACACACACACAACACACACACACACACACACTTGACGCTTTCGGAGCACACACACACACACACACACACACACACACACACACACACACACACACACAACACACATGACGCTTTCGGAGCACACACACACACACACACACACACACAACACACACCACACACACACACACACACACACACACACTTGACGCTTTCGGAGCACACACACACACACACACACACACACACACACACACACACACACACACACACACACACACACACAATGCACGCGCGCGCGCGCACACACATACATGACACTTTCGGAGAACACACACACACACCACACACACACATACACACACACACACACGACGCTTTCGGAGCGCGCGCGCACGCACACGCACACACACACACACACACACACACACACACCACACCACACACACACACACACACACACATGCACGCGCGCGCGCACACACACATACATGACACTTTCGGAGAACACACACACACACACACACACACACACACACACGCACACACACACACACACGACGCTTTCGGAGCGCGCGCACAACACACACACACACACACACACACACACACACACACACACACACACACACACACACACACATGCACGCGCGCGCGCGCACAACATACATGACACTTTCGGAGAACACACACACACACACACACACACACACACACACACACGACGCTTTCGGAGCGCGCGCGCGCAACACCACACACACACACACACACACACACACACACACACACACAACAACACGCACACACACACACACAGGCGCGCACGCGCGCCCCGCGCGCGACGCTTTCTGAGAACAACACACACACACACACACACACAC
>CM031613.1:63413541-63418541 GCA_018398815.1 Conus ventricosus
TTCTTCTTCTTCTTCTTCTTCTTCTTTTCTTTCCTTCTTCTTTGACTTTTGTTCATGACAGTAAAAGTGTAGGACTGTAGACATTGTAATTCTAGGTTGGCTGGACTCTACGAAGGAACAATTAAACTCGTAAAATGGCTTCATCTCATGGCTTTATAACTTGAATGTTATCGCCATTCTCCACTTCTATTTTGTTATTCTTTCACGAAATCTCTGTCTGTCTGTCTGTCTGTCCGTCTCTCTCTCTCTCTCTCCTTCTCGTCTCTCTCTTCTCTCTCTCTCTCCTCTCTCTCTCTCACCTCTCTCTCTGTGTCTCTGTCTGTCTGTCTGTCTGTCTGTCTGTCTGTCTGTCTGTCTCTCTCTCTCTCTCTCTCTCTCTCCTCTCTCTCTCTCTCTCTCTCTCTCTCCAGTGTGTGTGTGTGTGTGTGTGTGTATGTGTGTGTGTGTGTGTGTGTGTGTGTGTGTGTGTGTGTGTGTGTGTGTGTGTGTGTGTGTGTGTGCGTGCGTGTGTGTGTGTGACAGACAGACGGAGACAGAGACAGAAAGAGAGGTGGTGGCGGCGGTGGTTATAAACGGTGTTGAATGGACAGCGCTATTCACAAGGAAAGGCACAGGGAACATTGCTAAATGTAACTTGTTACGAGGATACCCGTCGTTCTCAATACTGTAGCTTCATTACACTCTGTTCTCACACGTTCACAAAAGACAGCTGAACATGCTGTGGAATAAGAATTGCAACACTAACCGTGTTCTCGCGCCAATGTCCTTAACATTTCTACGGATATGTACTGTGAAAAAAAAAGCATTAAACGGTAAAAGAAGAAACTATGTTGATCGCACCGCACGTAAAAGAACTGAAAAATAGCATGTTTGTACTGGAGAAAGTATGTGGACGGAATGAAGGATCTGCTGAACCCCCTAAGGCGAACACTCAACACTGCAGAAACACTTGTTAAAGAAGGCTTAAGGCAAGCACTTAACACTGCAGAAACACTCATTAAAGAAGGCTTAAGGCAAGCACATTAACACTGTAGAAACACTCACTGAAGAGGGTTTTAGACGAGTCCTTAACACTGCAGAAACGCTCAACGTTTTGCAAGATGTGCAGTGCGGAACAGTGGTTGATGTTTCTGACCTTTTCGACAGGAGTCAAACTGAGAAGTACATGTCACTGTGAAGTACATGTCACTGTGAAGTACATATCACTGTGAAGTACATGTCACTGTGAAGTACATGTCACTGTGAGTACATGTCACTGTGAAGTACATGTCACTGTGAAGTACATGTCACTGTGAGTACATGTCACTGTGAAGTGCATGTGCCCGATGTCCTAGTGCTGTGCTGTGTCACCAACGCTGGATTTTTGCTGCACAAACTGTCAGTGAGAGGTGACATAGAAGAGAACCCAGGCCCTATCTCCAATGAAAACAGTGACGAGCAAACCATGGAGAAGGCCAGCATGGGCCAGACACTGTGACGAAGGATAACCGTGCTATTTACCCTGAAGTTGCAGTGGAAATCCTGTCAGCTCTCAGAGAACAAAGAGAAGAGATGAAACAGGACCAGGACGGCAGAGAGAGAGAGAGAGAGAGAGAGAGAGAGAGAGAGAGAGAGAGAGAGAGAGAGAGAGAGGCATAATTCAATCATCCGTAGCCAACTGTTCGACATTTAATCAGAACTAGGAGCAGTCTCTGCTAATGTCAAGAGATCAACGATCGCTGTGCCCAGGTGGAACCGGAACAAACCAGCTGCAATAGAAAGCTGTCTGTTGATCTGGATCAGCTGTATGACCAGGATGGCAGAGGGTGTGGAGGAGACACAGACTTTGTCAGCAACAGTGCCCAGTTTAAAGCAGCAAGTAATGCAGATCACAGAAAAGCTCGACAGACTCGAAAGATTTTCAAGGCGAGACATGTGCGTTTCTTTGCTATCCCCTCCCGCCCCACCCACGAAAAGAGAAGACCACGACACGTGTGCACGATGTGTTGTTGACATGTAAACAGTGTCAGCGGACACGAAACATGGAGAGAAGAAGAAATTGTTCGTGCTCACAGGATAGGCCAGAGAAAAACTGGTGAAGCCAAAACAACGGTAGTAAAATTCCGACAATGGAAAGACAAAATGCAATGAATACGTAGTCGTCAATTTCGCCATGAGCTGGAGAAGAACGGTGTCAGGCTAGCAAATGATCGGACAAGGAGACCGGCAGAGAGAGTGGCACAGGCAAAGCAAAAAGGAAAGGCAGCATGTTTAGTCAGAGGCAAACTGACCGCCCAGACCACCCAGACCCGACCCACGAACATACGCGGAGGTGACAGCGCCGGAGGCGGCACGATGTGACATCAACACGGTGAAAGCTGGCACGAACCGAAAATGTAACAGCCGGCACGTGACAGCCGGAAGTCACACCGGGGATTCCCCTCGGCGTCATTGTGACGTCAGACAAGACATCAGCCAATGTGTGCAGCAGAAGCAGCGGCGGCAGTGAGGCTGCTGAGCTGTTGTTAATGCTGCTTGCAGATGAGGTTGTTCTCGCGAATACACCTGTTGGTTTGCGGAATCAGTTAGATGTTTTGAAAAAGGTATCGATAGATTGCAACTGACAGTGAATCAGAACAAAACTGATATAATAGTGTTTTAAAATGGTGGCCTTTTGACACAAAATGAAATATGGTTTTACGGCAGATCAGAAACTAAAGTAACAGATAGCTGTACATATCTAGGGATGCTTTTCACTACCAAATTAAGCTTAAACGGATGCTGGCTGGAGATGTGTAGAAAAGGAAAGACAGGGGTCATTGAGATATCGAGAACAATGAAAAGATTGAATCCAGTTGACAGGGCTTTCTTCTGGAAATTGTTTGATACTCGTATACTATCAATTCTGACATACGCATCAGAGGTGTTGGGTCTGTTGGACAATGCCCACATGGACAAGTTCACATTTATCCAGTAAAGCGTATCATGAGTGTACCGTTACGTGTATCAAGTAAAATGGTTTACAGTGAAAGTGGACAAAATGTTTGTTTATACGAACTTAAGTCAGATCAATCAAATACTTAAGAATATAGGTTTCTGGATTCTGGATTCGACATTAGAAAAGTAGTTACAGACTCAGAATCAAAAACTTACTTGGAGAATATTTCGACAGGGTCACCCTGTCTTCTTCAGCTCACTGTTTGCTGTTGTGGTAGCGAGGCTTGATGGGACGACTGTTGTGTGGGGTGAACGGTTGTCAGGATCTGATTGTAGATGGGGGGAAGTTCAAAGCCTTGATCTCTGTTCAGGCTGGGGCGTCTGTTCTTAATTTCGATGGCTTCTTTAACTTTTCTTTTTGTGAAGAAGGGCTCTGTAGATAAGATCTTGGTTTCGTGGGGGCTGAAATGTGGCCTGTGGCTTGTAGATGTTCATGTATGGCAGAAGTAGATCGGTTTGGGTGTTCCTGTAGACGGGTGGTGAGTGGTCTTGCTGTATCGCCAATGTAGGTATAGGTACAGTCTTGACACCCTACCTGGTACACTACACCACACAGCTTGAGGGGTCCGTTTTGTCTTTGACATGGGTCAGTTGCTGGCGTAGGGAGTTGGTGGGTTGTGGAACACTTTGCATCCATGTTGTTGGAAGGTTCTGGCTAGACGCCCTGAGACTCCTTTAATGTAAGGGATCCCCACTTTCATAGTGTCCGTATCTGTAGAAGAAAGGTAACGAACTCGAGGGTTGTCCCACATCCACGCTCTGTATTCATTAGCGGAAAGGGCAGTCTTGATTGTGTTCTTCTTCTTTCAGCTCTTCCTCCTTAGTGGAACACAGTACAGAGGCTCTATGCATGAGTGTGTTGACAACAGATCTCTTGTGCTGGAGGGGGTGTTAGAGTAAAAGTTCATATATTGGTCAGTGTGGGTGCGTTCCTATAAACGGTGGTCTCCACCCTGTCGCATGGGTTCGGGTGATGAGTGTGTCCAGGAACGAGATCTTCCCTTCTACTTCAGTTTCGGAAATGATTGGATACTGTTGTCGATGGAATTCAGGTGGGTGGTGAAGCTGTCAACCTCCGTCTCCTGTATGCGGGTCATGGTGTCATCCACATAGCGGTACCACATGCTGGGAGGGTTGGCAGCAGTCTCACGGGCTACTTTTTCAAAATGTTCCATGTACAGGTTGGCTACCACTGGAGATACTGGCGAACCCATGGCAGCTCCTTGTTTCTGCTGGTAGAACTCATGGTTGAATGAAACGTAGGTGCTAGTGAGGCACAGTTCCAACAGTTCTAGCACCTGTTCTGTAGCGAGTTCACACCGGTTTAAAGAAGCCATCGAAATTAAGACCAGACGCCCCAGCCTGAACAGGATCAAGGCTTTGAACTTCCCCCATCTACAATCAGATCCTGACAACCGTTCACCCCACACAACAGTCGTCCCATCAAGCCTCGCTACCACAACAGCAACAGTGAGCTGAAGAAGACAGGGTGACCCAGTCGAAATATTCTCCAAGTAAGGTTTTGATTCTGAGTCTGTAACTACTTTTCTCATGCCAGTCAAATACTGGTTAAGATTTGTTCATCTACCACGACCAGGCTCTGCAGTCAAACGAATAGAATGCTTTGCTACGAGACGATTCGGGAAAATTAAATTGGGTTTTTGTGTCATTTACACACAGGCACACGATGAAACACCAGTCATGTGCCCTTCATTTACACACAGGCACACGATGAAACACTAGTCATGTCCCTTCATTTACACACAGGCACACGATGAAACACCAGTCATGTGCCCTTCATTTTACACACAGGCACACGATGAAACACCAGCCTGTATGTACACACAGGCACACGATGAAACACCAGTCATGTGCCCTTCATTTACACACAGACACACGATGAAACACCAGTCATGTGCCTTTCATTTACATACAGACACACGATGAAACACCAGCCATGTGCCCTTCATTTACACACAGACACACGATGAAACACCAGCCATGTGCCCTTCATTTACACACAG